>BSBK01011338.1:0-347500 GCA_027943335.1 Chamaecyparis obtusa
ATATATATATATATATATATATGTATATATATATATATATATATATATATATATGTATATATATATATATAGTATATATATATATATATATATGTATATATATATATATGTATATATATATATATATATATGATATATATATATATATATATATGTCTATATATATATATATATGTATATACACACACACACACACACACACATATAGTCATGCCCAAAATTTTAGCAAAAACACACCAACAATTTGTTTAAAGATAACACCGAAGTTTTCTAGGATATCTAAACAGTTGCAATTTACAGTTGTCTAAGAGTGAAGACTTTGAATAATTCTAAGGGGCATCATGACCAAGTTGACTTGGTCAACCTCCTTCTAAGTTAACAATTTACTAAAAGAGATACTATACTAATGGTTACAAGAACCCTAGATTACATAGTTGACCAAGTTTGACTTAATTATCACTCAAATACAAATTGTATAAACTAGGCCATGATAAAAGTGCCTTACTTATTTTTAACATATTAAACCAGCCAAGGGTTCTAGCGACAACCTCATTTTATTAATTATCTTTAATTAACTAGCTGATTAAAACTCTTTATTCTATTTAATAAATTAGGTGATGCCAAAATTAATCTGCTAAAGTCTCAACTATTAAATTTATCTATTTATCCAAATGATTAAATTTAATAGGTAACACTTACAAGCATCCCAAGAAACAACTTAATTATCTAAGGATAATAAAAATGTTTAATCATAGCAATAAAATTAAATTACTACTAATTACTTGATTAACTAAATAGTGACTATACATTAATTTTCTATTAAAATATTAAATTAATTTCAATTTTCTCTATCCATATTATAAAGATTCCAAATTAATAACAACCTATTAAAATTAATTACATCTAAATTTAAACTATCTAAATGCATTAATACTAATAACTTTAGGGAATAAATTTAGAAGTTTCTAATGTCTTGAAGTAAAAAATAAATTTGCCAACTAAAAATATTAATAAACAAATCAATCTTTTCTATTCAAACTTGACAACTAAATGATATTTGATTAAATTTGAAATCGATTTAGTTTTAGAACTTTTATAAATTCAAAATTTATTCTTGGTAAATTTTACAATCTTACTAATCTATTTCTTTTCTTATTTTCCTATTTCTTACAAGTTTGCTGGTTGGATGGATGGATATTTGAAGTTCTTCATTAATGGAAGTTACCAAAATTGGCAGATAGATAAATAAATTAATATGTTATTATGCTTAATTATTTATTTGTTTCAAATCTAAAAATATCAATCACTTTAGCTTAATTATAATCCTATGTTCAAAAATTAACTACTGGTGAATATAGTTTTTATCTCAATAGATCCTATGCTTTTTTTATTCTCTATTGTTCCCTTCTAAAAATTTGCTGCATTTATTTAATTACTTAAGAAATTAATTCTAACCTTTTTATAAAACACATGAAACATACATATATTTTTACATGACATAAATAAGGTATTTAATTAATCAAGCTTTCCAGCTCTACTAATAAATAAAAAATCATCCAACTAACTAGGTGAGCATAAAAACTTTGAAGTATGGTCCTTTAAATGCAAAAAATAATTTTGAACTTGCGCTTATATTGTCATTTGAGATGATAAAATTACTAAATATCTAAATTTGCCTAAGGAGTAAAATTTCTTCCTTTATATATATATATATATATATATATATATATATATATATATATATATATATATATATATATATATATATATATATATATATATATATATATATATATATAATATATATATATATATATATATATATATATATATATATATATATATATATATATATATATACTATATATATATAATAAAAATAATAATAAATAATAATAATAATAAAAAATTACAACTTCTATTTTTTTTTAAAAAGATATAAGCATATTTCCTTTAAAATCCCTTCTAAAAATTACAAAATATTCATAAAGCTAGGAGTTCAAATTCCACAAAATAGGGAAAGTCCTTAGAATTGCATCCAAGACTTTATCAAATGATCCAACCAAGAACCTGCGTAAAATTATGGTTGACCATGGAGGCCCACCTCCCAACCTAGACCTTTACAAGGTCACCTTGAGCTAGGGGAATAAATAATGCAATAGGAGACATACAAACATAACCATATTTTGAAGAAAAGTATGCACAAGAGGAAAAACAATACTCAAACACATGGATTTACAATGCCTTCAAAAGACCTAAAAATGTAGGGGTAAAACAAGACTTAGTACAAGAGGAGAAGCTAATAATAAAAAAAAGAACAAGAGGAATAGGCCACACCATAGTCTCAACATTCCCTTACAACAACCATCTCCCTCATATTCATAACTATGGCCTCAAGCCATCAAATTTTTCTTATGACCTTCAAAAGCCCTTAGGCATGATTGCCATCATGGGGACTCACACACCCATGTACATCCCTCCACAAATGAGGGACTTTGTACATTGCATTGGTAGTCTCTAACCTTCACCCCTTAAAGGTTACCCTGCGGACCCAAGAGTGAGTGTGCCTTGAAGAACCTCATATAAAAATAAGCACAAAAGAAATACAAGATTTACAAAGAAACTTCACGGAAACTCATGGAATTGAAAAATATACATAGACTCCATTAATAGATTCCTCAAGCTACCTACAAGCATAAGAAAACTTCTCTTTAAGTTATTCTTAAAAGGGAAACCAACCTCAAGTCCAATCTTAAGGAAAATAATAAAGTTTGATATGATATTTCCCCTTTATACTTTTTTGTTGTTCCAAATCTAGGATTCTCTAATAATAGAGAGTGGGTTAATAATCAAAAAGTCTCTAAAAATTCCTCTAATAGGATTCCTAAGTCAACAACTAACTACAGCCATCAATGAAGGGGAACCTTCTCTATAACTTCTCCATGATATCTCCCTCCCCTCATAAAATAGGTTTGATGATGAAATAGAGTTGAGAAGATGGTTTTCCCAAATTCTCAAAACTCGTAACTTGGATCTTAACTTTGGGGGTACTTTTGAAGGCTCATTAATGATTTTAGGTGCATCTAATGGAAAAAATCTAACTCCTAACCCTTAGTATACCTAGTGGGTTAGTTAAATTTGACTCAAGCTACCCTATAGAAGCTTCCTAGACCCAAAAAAATCTCACTTAAAGGTAACCTATGAGTTTATCTATCCTTGACCCACCTAGAAACTTCCTAAACCTAGGGTACACATGGAGACTCTACAAGTTAACCCTCTAGTTGGTGTCATACTTATCCTAATTAAAAAGTTTACTCATGCCAACACCTCATACATCCATGTGTCAAGAGACACTACATAAATTCCAACACATTTACACATAGCATAACTAACATTAAATAATTAACTCAAATTAAATACAACATTGAAAAATCTACTTTTACGAATAAAAACACAAAATATTGAGGTTCATATCTCTTCACTAGAAAAACTCTTGGCTTTTCTATTTAAGATAGTTTTAATCTTTGTTGCCCAAATTTAGAACTATGGTCAATCACCTGTACAGTCACTGCAAACATCAATAGTCCAAGAAATCACCAATGACATAGAAAGTAAATGATTTAATCACACAGACATCATAGCACTAGTATTCTAATAATTGATTATAACATAATTCAATAACCACATTTAATCCCAATATACATAACATGTATCTCTGAATCAATTTGCATCATAAAAATCTCATATATCTGTAAGATATAAAATTATATATATAAATATATATTTTTATACAATTGATGGTTGTTTATGTTAATGTGTGTGATGGAAAATATTGTGGATATATTGCCTCCATATCCAAGACAAAGGAGATCCCCATTAATTAATTGAAAGGAAATAATCAATACAAAGAGGAATCAACTAGCTATAGATAAAGAGGGAAAACAGGATCTAAAAACACTAAAGAAATGAAAACAGTTACCTTGAAATATAACAGATCTAGAAATTCTTGTTTTCTGATGACTATGCTGAGTTTTGGGGAGTTCTACTACCAAATTTGGAACATAAACAAAGAGAAAGAGAAAACCCATAAATCCTTTCCTTTTCTGAGAAAGGTTGACCTTGACCCTAACATGTCGACCTTAACCTGCACATCTCCAATGGATATTCTATTCGTGGATCCTGAAATTTTATCAAAAAGGGTACTCAGATCTGATCTGTAATTCATTGTCCCACACATCCACCTATAAGGAAAAGGGTTTTGATTTTTGGATGAGGGGTTTACCTTGGTCAAACCCCGATTTTTGAATCAACCTTGAAATAGAATTGAAATGGAGAATTCTAGCAAGTAGTAGAAATAGATCTAACAACAAAGCTATGATATTCAATAGATATGCAATTGTATTTGAAATGTAAACAAGTATGTTGATATGAAAGCTTAGACTCAACACTAATAAATGTAAATGAAAACGTCCATGATTGTATGCTTGGAATCCACCTTTAAGGGAGAATGAATAGATCTTGAAGATGAACAAAGGATCTTGAAGGAAGATCACACCACCATGATGGATAGATCTAGGGTTTGAATGATTAATCTTTATTGCTTGAACCAAATTTCTCCAAAGGATTGAATGCTTGAATACTTGATCTTTAATGGAGAACCTAAATTTTTGAATGTAGACGATTTCTTGAATGCTTCCTTGATTGAGAATGCATGATTGATAATGGATACTTGAGAGATAATAGATGATGAAAATGAGAGGAGAAGGCTTCTTTTATACAAGTTTAGGGCACAAAATTCTAGAGAGGCCGACATAAGAGAATTAAATTCCAATTTAATCCTTTACTCTTTTAAGTGGACCAAAAATAAATATAATTTAAT
The DNA here is from genome assembly GCA_027943335.1 of Chamaecyparis obtusa. Taxonomy (NCBI): domain Eukaryota; kingdom Viridiplantae; phylum Streptophyta; class Pinopsida; order Cupressales; family Cupressaceae; genus Chamaecyparis; species Chamaecyparis obtusa. The sequence continues at coordinate 4,880 of BSBK01011338.1, forward strand.
ATTTAACCATTTCATAGCCCAAAACAACAAACCCGAAAGCAGGAAAATAAAACTTTCCAAGGCAAATCATGGAAAATCAAGGACAAAATTAAAGCAATTGAATCACAATGCATAATTAGCCAATCAAAATTAAAATCAAGTCCTAATTCAAGATGAATCAAAATCAAGGGCATTTTAATCAAGTTAAATTAAATCAAAGTACAATTAATTCTATTAATTGTATACTTTTGGATTAAATCAATTTCAACCTATTCAAGGGGTACATGGGTAAAAAAATGAATTTAAATGAATTAATAAATCCTAATTTCCCTCAACAACCAAAAAGAGAGAGAATTCAATCAACCAATAGGATTTAAAAGAATGCATTTACATGGATCAACCCAAATTCAATCTCAATCACTCAAATTGAAATAGCATCTTGTTTTCTTGTCCCAAATTTTGAGGATACAAACTTTGCATTGTCTTCAATGGGTGGAACCAAAGACTCAACTCAATCTTAATTATGATCAACACAAGTACACCCCCTACCATTGGAAAAATCTATAAAAGGAAGACCAAAATCAGTCATAATTCAGAACTACACATCTAAGAATTGCATTGAGCCTCTTTCTTTTTATAGCTAGAAAGGCATTTTAAGAGCTTAATTAGCTTTCAATTTGAACTAATTGTTAGCTTTAGCTTAAACTTTATCATTTCTCATTCGAGGACTATCATTAATGATAGCTTGTTGAGAGCTTCTATTAACACTCTTAGATAGAGAGCCATAGGATGCTCAATTGATCTTAAATTTGTTGAATAATTTCTATATTGTGATTTATTTAGTTTCTATTTCATTTATTGTCAATACTAATTCTATGAAGGTACATTTCCTTGTGCATAGTATCTTTAGGAAAAGGATTTGTAAATATATCTGCAATCTTCTCTTTTGTAATTATATACTTAAGTCTGACTTCTTTCTCTACAACTTTCTCTCTTACTACATGATACTTTATTTCTATATGCTTTGTCTTAGAATGTAGTACAAGATTATTAGACATACTAACTATATTGGTGTTATCACAGTGTATAACAACATGATCATCAAATTTTATTCCAATATCCTTCAACATTTATTTCAGCCATATTATCTAGTTACAATTGTTTGCTATTGCTACATATTCTTTTATTGCTATGATTTGTAAAATACAATTTTGTTTCTTTCTCAACCATGAAACCAATCTTCCTCTAAGGAAAAATGCTCCACCACTTTTACTCTTTTTGTCATCAACACTACCTCCCCAATATGCATCTGTATATGCACATAAGGTAAAGTCATCAGATTTTTCATACCATAATCCATATTCAATTGTGCCTCTTAAGTACCTCAGTATCCTTTTTACTACTACATAATGTAATTCTCTAGGATCAACTTTAAATCTTGCAAAAATTCCAACCACATGTGATATGCCTGGTCTTGTATGAGTTAAATATTCCAATCCTCCAATTATAGATCTCTACTTCTATTCAATTGCAGGAGTCTTATTTGTGCTAGATAACATGCGTCTAGTTACAATAAGTGTTCCAACTAGCTTACAGTTCTCCATTCCAAATCCCTTCAATAAGTCATTCAAGTACTTTGTTTGACATAAGAAGAGACCATCACTATTCCATGTTATCTGCAATCCTAAAAAATATTTCATCTCACTAATCATACCTATTTCAAAATCAGTCTTCATTTAATCTGTAAATTTATTAGTGGCTTCATCTTATCCTCCAAAGATAATATCGTCAATAAAAATAACAACCAATAAACCATTTGCAATTTATTTCGTATACAAGTTACTATCCATTGTGTTAGTACTATGAAAAATTCATATAATTTTGAGTCCATGTTCAGAGAGTTCTCCAATGGCAAAGTTTGTAACTTTCAAAGAGCAGTTTAAGAAGACCTAAGTTCAAGTGCATGTATGGATGCACTTGATGAATTTCATGTGACACAGCTTGGGGAATGGGTTCAACACCTTTCATTTGACATATGTAGTGGTTTCCAGCTCCTAATTGAAGAATCTGAGATGTTTAGAGAGTACTCATTTCGAGATGTTCACCTAAATCTGCATTTTTGCCGAAGTGTCAAATTACTATACTAAGCCTTGTTTTCCCTTGAATATCTTGTGCCCAGAAATGTTTCACGGCCCACCACTTTGAGGATGTTTAGTATGCATATCAGAGAACCTATGTTCCAATTTTCAAGTCATTCTGAATCCGTTTGATTAGGTTTCGAACCCTTCAAAGTTGGTCTTCTAGATTGATCATATTTCTCTAATCTGCCCGATTTTAGTCAATGGCCTTGTTTGACTGGTTATAACTTTTGACCCTATGATTCAATTGATGAAATTTCCTTTGCAACATATTCCAGGGATCAAATGCTCCTTCTGTTTCAATTTTTAGGCCATGATGAATCCATTAGCCCAGTCCGCCGATCTGATTCTATTTGCAATTTCTAACTTTTTAATGAGGGTCAGTTGCACAGTTTAGTTGGAGGCCCTGTTCGGACGAGTGCATTAAATGCCCTATCATTGATCAAGAGGTGGTGGTCATTGCATCTTGTTGTCAGCATAAGAAAGAAGGTTCATGCCAATTTTCAGCCTCCCATGTGTCCGTCTGACATGTTTTCCAGAGCCATTTAGATTGCAGAATGTTAAGTTTTTAGTAGTGCACAGTTTAGTTTTGTGAGTGGCTCACTTTGAGATCCTGCCATTTGCACCCAGTTCGAGATCAGACATAATTGAAGGTTGATGCATAATGTAGATATGAAAGTGTTTCTTCATGAAGAGTTTCAGGTTATGACGAATCTGATTGATGACTTTTCTCAATCGATTCCAAACCCAATTTCTATGAATTTGATTGTCCTTTAGTTCAGGGTGTTCTGAGGGCACAACTTTGGGGATTATTTCCAGATAACCAATTGATCGTATGTTGAAGCTAGTTGTGATTTGTTTTCTACATGTCAGAGTCATCATCCATCATGATTTTTAGACTGTGAGGTTTCTATTTGATCAGATTGCCAGGCCAGACAGAAAGGTGTTTTACAGTGATAAAACTACGGATAAAATATTTCTGTAAATTAGTCATTTGCTTAAATTCGTAGCTTTTGAACAAATGATCATCTCCAGTTGAGGATTATTTTGTTGCGATCATTGCTAATGATGTTTCTTCCAGTTTCAATGGCTCCTCTCTAGTTCGTCATCTGATATTTTTCATTCAACTCTTTCTGAGGCAGCCGACAGTGATTTTCAACTTGTGTCTGCCAGCAATTTTGAACAGTGTTTTCAAGTTTTAAAATCTCTCACCTCGTGCATTTTTAGGTAAAGCCGTCTAAGAGGGTGACTTTCTGTGGTACAAAGTTTGTCTCCGCTAGGTTTCAGCTTCCAGTTTTTAGTTTTGCTCAGTGTTTTTAAAAGACGATTACGAGCGTTTTATTCAGAATTGCCGACTGGCAAAATGATGAAAATTGAAGTTTTTAAATATCCGGTCGTCCGGATTGGATCCGGTTGCGAACGCTAGTTGTCTTGGTGATGTTTTTGGGTCCGGGTGTTTAAATTTAAAATTTTTTAGGCCGGACCCATTTGGGGTCCAGCCTGCTTCAGTATTTTAAATAAAAGTTGAAACTTTGTCGGCTGCTGGATGGACGTAATGTATATAGATCCCATGTATGTGTATGAGCCTTGAGTAGATTTGCAAAGCCAGTGCATAACCAAATTGATGAACAAGAGATTTGAAATCATGAATCTTGCCAGATAATTAGAGGAATTTGGGGTTGCTAGTGCATTGCAAACTTCTGTTATTATTTCTTTAACAAGATTCATTAATGCATGAATTTCAATGTCAGATTTTGAAGAGTTTTCTGGATTTGGGCGCACAAGAAAAATTTGAGTTTGTCTTATGTGGAAGTTGCGAGATGAATTTAGGCACGTTTTGTGCCAATCAACAAAGAAGCATTGTAAAATGGCCAAATATGGACAGTGCATTGGTTTTGAAAGAATTAACATGTTGGTGCATAATTAATTGGAGATGTTTGTGGGTATTAACAGGCTGCCAGTTTGCTGGCTACATGCATCAACAAAATGCTGCATACTAAAGAAAATACCAATGTTTTAAAACTATGAGAAGATGCAAACAAAATTTATCCAATGAAGCACCAATTCAAAATCTGGTGATGGCAAAGCAAGGCAACATTGATAATTAACATGGAAGACTCTTCCCATCATCTTGGACCTGCTTGCAAATTGTTGTCAGCTTAGCCAGAAATGGGGATATGTATTCACATTACAAATGCAAAGGGGAAAGTATAGGCTCATACTAAAGAATGAAAGAAAATGATACCAACACTAATGCAGACAATGGAATTGCCAATGCTAAAAGGAATGATTTTGCTAATTTGATGGAAGGCTCACATTTGTTTGTGTGAGCAGCCAACAAACATGGGGCCTATGCATAAATAGAAATGAGCTGTTTGTTATGTATAGATTGGGAGGCTCCCAGCTCACCATATTAAAATACTATGTGAGCACACCATTCAGATTGCTAAGGGCTGTATACAATTTCCGAAAGAAACATTAGATTCTTTAAACTAATGTGCATATTTCTTCTTGCCTTGCGCAGCATGCTTCTTGGGGTGCTCCATTTGATCCCATGGCTGTGCATTGATGTTGCAAAGCCCAAACGCAGGATAAGAGGAGGTTGCCAAAGCCTTCCACCGAAATTAACAGATGTTTTCCACCATGCATTGGGTTGCTGCGTGAGCTTCCTCCTGAGGTTTTGCCCAAGTTTTTAACTGCTTGTGTAACTATTTTGGGGGCTGTGTTTGTGCCTTAAGGAACATGTATGTGCCCAAGTAAAATGAAAGGAGGAAGGATAGGGTCCACGAGAGGATTTGGGAGAAGTTTGCCTTCTCTTATGAGTTGTGTTTTCTTTTGTACATACCACCTTTAGTGTTGCTTGCAAGCTAGTTTGAGCACCAGTATAAGGAAGAGAAAAATGATTGCTTGTGTGAGTTATCCTTGAGTTGTTTGCAACATAAAATATAATATGAATGAAGCAGATTGTAAGAGATAAGGATCTAGTTGCGTGACTTCCCAGTGAGATTTTGCGCAAGACTTGGGCGTATGTAATGAAGAAGCTGAGGGGTCAAATGTTGAGGAGACTATATAATGGATAATATCCCACATGTATACAGCTGGGAATTTTTGAAGTATTTATAAGATACATCACTCACACATAATGTAAAGAAACAAGTAAAGGAAGAGGCGCTTTTGCTTCGTTCAGCTTGTGGGCCCGCCTTGGGACGTGTGTCCCAGCTGGGCATGGGTACCACATAAATTTTGATGAAAATCAAATGTGGGTCAAAATTTAAATGTGCAGGTCTGTTCATACATTGAAATGCATGCCCAGATCTGACGATGCTCACTATTCCGCTAAGATAAAGTTGCATGCAAATTAGCATAGTGGTATAGCGAGATGATGACACCTGGTGGCCTGATGACATGGCGTGATGATGTAGCTTGATGCCCAGATGGATTCACCGACCAGTCAAAATGTGACACTTGGTGATAAGTGGTGACGGGGTGATGACAAGGCAGAGGACAGGCAGATGGTCAGCCACCTTGGGATGCATGCCAATCTAATGAACATCGCTAAAGTGTGAAGCAAAGTTGCTCACCAGTTAATCATTGTGGGTGAACGACAATGTGACACGTGTCCTGAGGTGATTTGGCATATAGAGGCCTAGTCAATGGAACGAGCCTATCAGAATGCAACAAGTGGCGAAGGGTGTGCAGAGGACTGACAAGGTGATGAGGTGGACCAGCTAGACCAGTGGACGAATCGGAATGTGCCAAGTGGTGAATGGGGCCCACCTTGAATTTCAATGGTCTCCATAATGTTGAATTTCAAAATTTGAATAGTCAAACTATATCAGAAAATAAAAATTTAAATGATAAACAGTCTGCTCACGAAAATTGGCATCTAGAGCTTAGTTTTTGACCAAATATAGACATATTATATGTTTTCAAAATTGGCTCGGAACGAGGAATGCAATGGTTACATTTATTTTCAGTTCTAATAAAGTGGGTGAGAGCAGTATCAGACTATGTAATCTGAGGTCAATTTTGAGTAAGGATCAAATATTTTGTAAAAGATGTTTTTGGAATGTAATTTGATTTCAGATTTGTCTAGGATATTTTTGATGAGTTTTAGGGTTGATAGTGTTTCCCTAAAAGTGCCCTAAATGATATTTTGTTATATCCTTATCTTTATTAGAGGATTTTTCTAATCATTTAGAGAGGGTTGGCTGGAAATTCTTGACACGGGAAGCTGAAAAGCTAATTGTGTATCCTCAGTCTAGATTGTAACTTTTTTTCTTTTTGTATCAATACTAGGAAGAAAACTTCTATATCTTTTGCATATTGTCTATGGTATCACTGAATCAGTTTGTAATACAGGGATTTGAACCCGCATACTTAATATAGTTTCTCATTCCTGGATCTCTCCTTCAGTTGTTCTTGATGAATTTTGAGTTTTCTAACTCATTGCATTAGGTTACTGGTGTATGTGTTTTGTCTCTCAGCCCTGATCTAGGATCAGTTTAAAAGCCTCTGAGTGAAGCATAGATTTATTTGGTTCAATTAGGAAGGATATCTGTAAGCAGTGTAAGAGATGTTTGACTATGTTTATGGCTTGGTTTCTCAGATGAATCTAGTAGTTGTTCTTGTATTTCATGTCTGCTTCAGGTATGATGCCCAATGGATAAGGCACTGATCATAAGCTAGTATCCCTTGTGTTGTTATAGGTTTGGCATAGTTGTTTACATTCTACAAGAAATCATTAAATCAATACCAGTATTTACTTTCATTTATATTTATGTATTGTCCTACCCAGTGATGGAGGATCAATAAATAATAGGTTCTTGTTTAGAATTCTCTCACTATAATCATCTGTTGAAAGATCCAATAAAGAAATAAGGGGCAGAGTTAGAGTTATCAGTTAGAGTTACAACTATTGGATCAGGTGTACCCGGCTTGGTTTCACAGAGCCAGAAGCAGAAGAGGGAAAATCCATCCCTATAGTTGGTCCAGTTGCCTATAGATTGCACACATTTGGAACTAACCAATCCTTAATATCCGTCATAGGCATATTGGTGTCTCTTTGAGTATAAAATCCTGATCAGGAATGAACAAAATGGGGACTTGATTGGGGACATGTTGAGTAAATCTTGAATAACGCAGGTACGAGTAGAGCTAGACTCCTGGCCGGCTTATTCTTTATCCAGTGGTTTCCATTGATGTAAAGAGTCAATTTAAAAAGCTTTGAAATCATCTCACCAAATTAAATACAAAAGGAGTTTTCAGTGGTTAAAGTGTTTGTCCTCTTCAAGGAGGTGGCAGCTCTACAATTGTTTCAGTAAAGCAATCTTCAGATTCAAAGGCTTTCCATTCAGCAGGTTGAGTTTCAACTTCAACACTTCTAGATATTTTTGATCTTCATGTCTTTTTTCATAAGATCAGTTGTAAAATATTTTGTTCCCTATCAAGAGTTTTAGCACTAGTAAGAAGGGAAGAGTAACATAAAACAGTTTCATGTTTCCATATTGAATATCTTGTCATGAAACTTTGAGTTTACTATCATAGAGGTTTGAATGTTTTGGTATACCTCTTGTAAGGATAGAATAAGATGAACTCTTCCCATCTTGTTCCAAACCAAATGGATAATCAGCAAAGGAGCCAGCCTAGAAGGCTGTGTTTTATCAAGTTGGATAGAGTTTTAAATTGTGATCATGTTCATAGATCCCTGAACTCTTTTCCAAGTGAGCTCATTGATTTGATTCCGATCTTTGATGATGAGTCTGAATCATCACTTAAACATGTCTTAACATTCTTCAGATTTGTTGTAAAAAATCAGATTTATGATGAAGATATCACCATGATGTTTTTTGGGAGATCCCTCAAAGGGATTGTAGCTGATTGGTACTTGAGTTTACCCACAAAATGCATCTCCTCATTGACTGATTTCAAATGGTTGTTCTTAGAAGAGTTTGTTGATGATGATGATGAATGGGATAAGTTGCAAAAGGATCATCATCAACAAAATAATATAAATAGTATTTCAAAACAGCTCATGTCTAAGGATGAGAATGTTTCTCAGAATGATGAAGTCATGTTAGAAGAACATTTAGATTATAGTAGTCATAAAGAATCAGAATCTTTGTATGCAAGGTCTTCTGCTTGTTCATAAATATCTGAATTTGAAAATGAAAGTGATTTGAGTGAAGATTTTGATGAAGATACCAAAGATGAGTTATCTCTGAACTTGTCTGAACTAGTGCAGAGAAATCAGGGCATCATTTCTAATAATTCTAAAATTGAAATCAGTCATGATTCTAAACCAAGTAAGGAAGTGTGTTCTTCTAGTAGTGAAAATAATGAGGATTATAATATGAACGATGCAAGTACTTCTAGTCATAGGGATGTGATTCATGTGGATGAGTTATGTTCCCCTTTTCTCAGTATTGATGAGATCTCTGATATGTTGACAACTAAATATAATAAGTGTACATATCCATCTAGTCAACAAAGGTTAGACCTTGTTGATTTGTCTTTTGATAATGAAAATGTTGTAGTGGATTTATATGAGTATGAGTCCTCTGGTGAGAATGATCAGGGTATGAGTTCTTGTGATGATCATGGACTGGTTGTGGATCCAAAATCAGATTGTGGGGATATGGAAGAAAGGTTTCCTTGTAAGCGGCTCTATGCAAATAAAGTTGATGATGTTGTTTCTTCTTATGCTAATGATGTTGACTATGATGCTAATAGTAATTTCAGTGGATATGAAGATGATGAGGAATAGTTCACAGTAGATAATGTATCTATTAAAAAGTTTGTAAACCTCTCTTTCTATCAGCATAAGAGAATAGTCTTGTTGTCTTAGTATAGGAGACTTTTGCGCAAACACCAAAAGGATAAATACGATGCAGATGAAAGTTGCTACATTGATGGTTCTGCACAAGGTGATATGAGCCAAGAGTTTGCAGCCCCTGTTCCAGACAAGAAGGGAATTTATAGCATCAAACAAGAGCCTAAAGAGAATGAACATGAAATCCAGACCCACTAAGCAGTGAAGAAATCTTAGACCTTTTAGAAGTTGATTTTCAAAGGTATGCCTCCAGTGTGGATTCTACTTTGCAATATCCAGTTGATCCATGTTTTGACACTGATGATGAGGCATGTGCTCAAAATGATGAAGATAATGATTCATGTTCCCATGAATCTCCCTCATGTGGGAAGTTTGCAGGAGAAGTGGATGAAGACCATGACAGTGTGTTCTCTTGTCATGAAGATTCTGATGATGAACAAGTATCTTGTTCAATGTCTCTTCCTTCTTTTGATGAATATGATAGTGATTGTGATAATGATTGTGATAGTGTTAAAGACAGTGAGTTTATTAATAAACATGATGACACAAATCAGTTGTCTTTGTGTCACAATGATGATGTTTGTGAAAACATTTTGCACTTGGTTCACAATTCAGATTGTGAATATATACTTGAGGAGCTAAGTCACTCGATGGTTGAATCATCTCACAAGGATAGGTCTGAAGATCTGGTTCCTACTCAGTTATGTGAGTTTTTAGTAATGCAAGATCATCATTGTAGTGTATGTTTTGAGACATTATTGGAAGAGTTTTATACATCTAGTCAACATCAATATGAGAAGGTTGGTTGTGATTGGGAAAATGTGGGCTATAACAACTACATAATTATTTTCAGGCCCAATTATATCCACATATGTTGGCAGTGTGTTTGTCATGATATTTTTAGATGGCTTGTCTCATATATGGATGGAAATCATATGTTTGATAGAGGAAAACATTGGTTTCAATTTTGAGGCTTTGAGCCTATGGAAATAATGTATATATTGTACAGTTTTTTCTTTCAGTTGTGTGTTTATTTCAGCAAGGTTCCCAGTTTTTGAGAGAGAGCAATCAGTTGGTTTTAATTTTTGAGTGGTTTGTTGTACCAAAGATTCATGAATTCTCCACATGCCCACAAGGGGCACGTGTCCCCAATCAGAGCCACTGTTAGTACTATGAAAAATTCATATAATTTTGAGTCCATGTTCAGAGAGTTCTCCAATGGCAAAGTTTGTAACTTTCAAAGAGCAGTTTAATAAGACCTAAGTTCAAGTGCATGTATGAATGGGCCTGATGAATTTCATGTGACACAGCTTGGGGAATGGGTTCAACACCTTTCATTTGACATATGCAATAGTTTCCAGCTCCTAATTGAAGAATCTGAGATGCTTAGAGAGTACTCATTTCGAGATGTTCACCTAAATCTGCATTTTTGCCTAAGTGTCAAATTACTGTAGTAAGCCTTGTTTGCCCTTGAATATCTTGTGCCCAGAAATGTTTCATGACCCACCACTTTGAGGATGTTTAGTATGCATATCAAAGAAGCTATGTTCCAATTTTTAAGTCATTCTGAATCCGTTTGATTAGGTTTCGAACCCCTCAAAGTTGGTCTTCTAGATTTGTCCTATTTCTCTAATCTGCCCGATTTTAGTCAGTGGCCCTATTTGACTGGTTATAACTTTTGACCCTGTGATTCAATTGATGAAATTTCCTTTGCAACATATTCCAGGGGTCAAATGCTCCTTGTGTTTCAATTTTTAGGCCATGACGAATCCATTAGCCCAGTCTGCCAATCTGATTCTGTTTGCAATTTCTGACTTTTAAATGAGGGTCAGTTGCACTGTTTAGTTGCAGGCCCTGTTCGGATGAGTGCATTAAATGCCCTGTCATTGATCAAGAGGTTTCGGTCATTGCATCTTGTTGTCAGCATAAGAAAGAAGATTCATGCCGATTTTCAGCCTCCCGTGTGTCCGTCTGACATGTTTTCCAGAGCCATTTAGATTGCATAATGTTAAGTTTTTCAGTAGTGCACAGTTCAGTTTTGTGAGTGGCTCACCTTGAGATCCTGCCATTTGCGTCCAGTTTGAGATCAGACATAATTGAAGGTTGATCCATAATGTAGATATGAAAGTGTTTCTTCATGAAGAGTTTCAGGTTATGACGAATCTGATTGATGACTTTTCTCAATCGATTCCAAACCCAATTTCTATGAATTTAACTATCCTTTAGTTCAGGGTGTTCTGAGGGCACAACTTTGGGGATTATTTCCAGATAACCAATTGATCGTATGTTGAAGCTAGTTGTGATTTGTTTTCTACATGTCAAAGTGATCATCCATCATGATTTTCAGACTGTGAGGTTTCTATTTGATCAGATTGCCAGGCCAGACAAAAAGGTGTTTTATAGTGATAAAAGTGCAGATAAAATATTTATGTAAAGTAGTCATTTTCTTAAATTCATAGCTTTTGAACGATTGATCATCTCCGGTTGAGGATTATTTTGTTGCGATCATTGCTGATGAGGTTTCTTCCAGTTTCAGTGGCTCCTCTCCAGTTTGACATCTGATATTTTTCATTCAGCTCTTTTCGAGGCAGTTGACAATGATTTTCAACTTGTGTCTGCCAACAATTTTGAATGGCGTTTTCAAGTTTTAAAATCTCTCGCCTTGTTCATTTTTAGGTGAAGTCGTCTGACAGGGTGACTGTCTGTGGTACAAACTTCGTCTCCGCTAGGTTTCAGCTTCCAGTTTTTAGTTTTGCTCAGTGTTTTTAAAGGATGATTACGAGCGTTTTATTCAGAATTGCCGACTGGCAAAATGATGAAAATTGAAATTTTTAAATATCTGATCATCCGGATTGGATCTGGTTGTGAATGCCAGTTGTCTTGGTGATGTTTTAGGGTCCAGGTGTTTGAATTCGAAATTTTTTTAGGCCGGACCCATTTGGGGTCTAGCCTGCTTCAGTATTTTAAATAAAAGTTGAAACTCTGTCGGCTGCTGGATGGACGTAATGTATAAAGATGCCATGTATTTGTATGAGCTTTGAGTAGATTTGCAAAGCCAGTGCATAACCAAATTGATGAACAAGAGATTTGAAATCATGAATCTTGCCAGATAATTAGAGGAATTTGGGTTTGCTAGTGCATTGCAAACTTCTGTTATTATTTCTTTAACTAGATTCATTAATCCATGAATTTCAAAGTCAGATTTTGAAGAGTTTTCTGGATTTGGGCGCACAAGAAAAATTTAAGTGTGTCTTATATGGAAGTTGAGAGATGAATTTAGGCACGTTTTGTGCCAATCAACAAAGAAGCATTGTAAAATGGCCAAATATGGACAGTGCATTGGTTTTGAAAGAATTAACATGTTGGTGCATAATTAATTGGAGATGTTTGTGGGTATTAACAGGCTGCCAGTTTGCTGGCTACATGCATCAACAAAATGCTGCATACTAAATAAAATACCAATGTTTTAAAACTATGAGAAGATGCAAACAAAATTTATCCAATGAAGCACCAATTCAAAATCTGGTGATGGCAAAGCAAGGCAGCGTTGATAATATACATGGAAGACTCTTGCCATCATCTTGGACCTGACTGCAAATTGTTGTCAGCTTAGCCAGAAATGGGGATATGTATTCACATTACAAATGCAAAGGGGAAAGTATAGGCTCATGCTAAAGAATGAAAGAAAATGATACCAACACTAATGCAGACAATGGAATTGCTAATGCTAAAAGGAATGATTTTGCTAATTTGATGGGAGGCTCACATTTGTTTGTGTGAGCAGCCAACAAACATGGAGCCTACTCATAAATAGAAACGAGCTGTTTGTTATGTATAGATTGGGAGGCTCCCAGCTCACCATATTAAAATACTATGTGAGCACACCATTCAGATTGCTAAGGGCTGTATACAATTTCCAAAAGAAACATTAGATTCTTTAAACTAATGTGCATATTTCTTCTTTCCTTGCGCAACATGCTTCTTGGGGTGCTCCATTTGATCCCAAGGCTATGCATTGATGTTGCAAAGCCCAAATGCAGGATGAGACGAGGTTGCCAAAGCCTTCCACTGAAATTAACAGATGTTTCCACCATGCATTGGGTTGCTGCGCGAGCTTCCTCCTGAGGTTTTGCACAATTTTTTAATTGCTTGTGTAACTGTTTTGGGGGCTGTGTTTGTGCCTGAAGGAACATGTATGTGCCCAAGTAAAATGAAAGAAGGAAGGATAGGGTCCATGAGAGGATTTGGGAGAAGTTTGCCTTCTCTTATGAGTTGTGTTTTCTTTTGTACATACCACCTTTAGTGTTGCTTGCAGGCTAGTTTGAGCACCAGTATAAGGAAGAGAAAAATGATTGCTTGCGTGAGTTCTCCTTGAGTTGTTTGGAATAGAAAATATAATATGAATGAAGCAGATTGTAAGAGATAAGGATCTGGTTGGGTGACTTCCCAGTGAGATGTTGCGCAAGACTTGGGCATATGTAATGAAGAAGCTGAGGGGTCAAATGTTGAGGAGACTATATAATGGATAATATCCCACATGTATACAACTGAGAATTTTTGAAGTATTTATAAGAAACATCACTCACACATAATGTAAAGAAACAAGTAAAGGAAGAGGCACCTTTGCTTCATTCAGCTTGTGGGTCTGCCTTGGGGCACGTGCGCCAGCTGGGCATGGGTGCCACATAAATTTTGACGAAAATAAAATGTGGGTCAAAGGAAATTAGCATAGCGGTATAGCGAGATGATGACACCTAGCGGCCTGACGATGTGGCATGATGATGCAGCTTGACGCCCAGATGGATTCAACGACAAGTCAAAATGTGACACTTGGTAGTAAGTGGTGATGGGGTGATGACAAGGTAGAGGACAGGCAGATGGTCAGCCACCTTGGGATGCATTCCGATCTAACGGACGTCGCTAAAGCGTTAAGAAAAGTTGCTCACCGGTTAACCATTGCGGGTGAACGACAATGTGACACATGTCCCGAGGTGATTTGTCATATAGACACCCAGTCAATGGAATGAGCCTATCACAATGCGACAAGTGGCAAAGGGTGTGCAGAGGACTGACAAGGTGATGAGGTGGACCAGCTGGACCAGTGGATGAATCAGAATGTGCCAAGTGGTGAATGGGGCCCACCTCAAATTTCAATGGTCTCCATAATGTTGAATTTTGAAATTTGAATAGTCAAACTATATCAGAAAGTAAAAATTTAAATGATAAACAGTCTGCTCACGAAAATTGTCATCCAAAGCTTAGTTTTTGACCAAATATAGACATATTATATGTTTTCGAAATCGGCTCGGAACGAGGAACACAATGGTGACATTTATTTTTAGTTCTAACAAAGTAGGTGAGAGCAGTATCAGACTGTGTAATCCGAGGTCAATTTTGAGTAAGGATCAGATATTTTGTAAAAGATGTTTCTGGAATGTAATCTGATTTCAGATTTGTCTAGGATATTTTTGATGAGTTTTAGGGTTGATAGTGTTTCCCTAAAAGTGCCCTAAATGATATTTTGTTGTATCCTTATCTCTATTAGAGGATTTTTGTAATCATTTAGAGAGGGCTGGCTGGAAATTCTTGACACGGGAAGCTGAAAAGCTAATTGTGTATCCTCGGTCCAGATTGTAACTTTTTTGCTTTTTGTATCAATACAAGGAAGAAAACTTTTGTGTCTTTTGCATATTGTCTATGGTATCATTGAATCAATTTGTAATACATGGATTTGAACCCACATACTTAATATAGTTTCTCATTCTTGGATCTCTCCTTCAGTTGTTCTTGATGAATTTTGAGTTTTCTAACTCATTGCATTAGGTTACTAGTGTATGTGTTTTGTCTCTTAGCCCTGATCTAGGATTAGGTTAAAAGCCTCTGAGTGAAGCATAAATTTATTTGGTTCAATGAGGAAGGATATCTGTAAGCAGTGTAAGAGATGTTTGACTATGTTTATGGCTTGGTTTCTTAGATAAATCTAGTAGTTGTTCTTGTATTTCATGTCTACTTCAGGTATGATGCCCAATGGATAAGGCACTGATCATAAGCTGGTATCCCTTGTGCTGTTACAGGTTTGGCATAGTTGTTTACATTCTGCAAGAAATCATTAAATCAATACCAATATTTACTTTCATTTATATTTATGTATTGTCTTACCCAGTGATGGAGGATCAATGAATAATAGGTTCTTGTTTAGTATTCTCTCAATGTAATCATCTGTTGAAAGATCCAATAAAGAAATAAGGGGCAAAGTTAGAGTTATTAGTTAGAGTTACAACTATTGGATCAGGTTTACCTGGCTTGGTTTCATAGAGCCAGAAGCAGAAGAGGGAAAATCCATCCCTATAGTTGGTCTAGTTGCCTATAGATTGCACACATTTGGAACTAACCAATCCTTAATATCCATCATAGGCATATTGGTGTCTCTTTGAGTATAAAATCCTGATCAGGAACCAACATGTTGTGCCTTTAGTAAATCCTAATTTTATCAAATACTTATCCAGTCTTGCATACCAAGTTCTAGGTTGTTGTTTAAGTCCATATAAAGATTTTTTCAGTTTACATACCATGTATCCTTCATGAGTTAAGGGAAAACCTTTAGGCTGCTCAAAGTAAACTTCTTCTTCTAACTCTCCATTTAGAAATATTGACTTCACATCCATCTGATATACTTTAAATTTCTTATAGGATGCATAAGCCAAAAACATTCTTACTATTTCAATTCTTGCTATAGGTGTGAAAGTTTCCTCATAGTCAATTCCTTCTTGCTATGAATATCCTTTACATACCAATCTTGCTTTATTTCTTACAACTTCTCATTTTTCATTCATTTTGTTCCTAAATACCCATTTAGTTCCTATAACATTCTTATCTTTATGTCTAGGGACCAATTCCCAATTCTTTTTCTTTTCAATTTTATCTAGTTCTTCCTTCATAGCTTTAATATAATTTTTCGTATTCATAGGCTTCACTAGTATATTTAGGTTCAATTTGAGAAATTGAACACAATTGTTCTTGTACCTTAGTTCATGTCAGAACTCGTTTGTCTATGCTTTCAATAATTTTCTCAATAGGATGATTTCTTTTTAGATTCCTGTTAGGTGTCAGCGTTTCAGTTCTTGCTTCAACTATAGGTTCTTTTATGATTTCCTCAATGTAGATTTCATTTTGCAAATCATTGTCAATTTTATAGAATAATTCAACATTTTCTTGATCAATTCTAGGATGATTTCCTTTATATGATTCATAATCAAGCATTCTTTCTTGAATTTTGAACTTTTCATCAACTTTCACATTTGTGCTCTCAACAATAGATTTAGTTCTTTTATTGAAACATCTATAAGCTTTTATTTTCAATGAATAACTGAGAAGTATACCTTCATCACTTCTAGGGTCAAACTTTCCAATGTCATCATTTCTCTTAATATAACATTTACTTCAAAAAATTCTTAAATACCTAATTGATGGTACATGTCCAAACCATAGTTCCTAGGGTGTCTTATCTGTGTCTTATCTAACTTGTACTCTGTTCATTGTATATACTATTGTATTCACTGCTTCTCTCCATAATATCTTCTCCAAATCATTTTCAAATAGCATGGCTCTTGCTGCTTTAGTTACTGACCTATTTCTTCTTTGTGCAATACCATTTTGCTCAGGTGTTCTAGGGGCTGAAAACTATCTCTTAATACCATTCACTTCACAAAAAGTGTTAAATTATTTTGAAGTAAATTCTCCACCTCTATCTGATCTCAAACATTTAATCTTCATTCCAGATTCATTCCTAACTTTGTTCTTAATTAGTCTAAACTTATCAGATGGCTCAAAATTTTCTTTAAGAAATGAAATCCACATAATTCTTGTAAAATCATCAATAAGAATCATAAAATACCTTTCATCATAGAATCCTCTAGTCCTTGTGGAACCCCTCAAGTCTATATGAACAATTTCCAACTTCTCTGTTGTTGTAAACTTCTTTCTAGGACATGAGCTTCTCTTATGTTTAGCCATAAGACATTCCTTGCAAATCATGTTAGTATGTTTCATAATTTTAGGCAAATCTCTTACTGAAAGTGTAGTACTTACTTTCACAATGTTATCAAAGTTTATATGACAAAATCTTCTATTTCATAACCAACTATCATCAATCTTAGTAATCAATCATGTCATCTTAGTAGGATTCAACTGAAATACATTACCTCTGGTTCTTGATCTAGTTCCAATCAAATTACCATCCTTGTCTTTGATTACACAAGTTTTCTTAGTAAACCAAACTTGATATCCCTTATCAACTTGTTGTCCAACACTCAAAAGATTATGTTTAAATGCATTCAAAAAGTAAACATCATCAGTGTTAGTCTTTCCATCAAGTTTAATACATCCTATTCCTTTTATCAAACAAGGTGCATTGTTTCCAACTCTAACAACTCCTCCATCATAATTGTTGAAATTTATTAATCTCTTCATGTCTCGAGTCATAGGATGTGAACAACCACTATCTATAATCCAGTTAGATTTCTTTTCTACTTGAGAAACTAAAGCTTTTTCTTCCTTAACTTATGTTTCAAGGTTTTCTTCTTTTATTGCTATAAATCCTATATCATCATTCTCATTATCACTTTCACTTAGAGATTTCTCCATACTAGCTTCAAATTATTCATCATTAGCATAGTAACATTATTTAGATATTCTTAACAAGTCCAATATTTAAAAAATTTCTTACCATCTGGTTCTCTTTTCACAAGCGAGGAAATTCCTTCTTCAATCTTCATGTCTTCTTCATTCCTGGATTTACTGCCACTAGCATAATCTCTACTTATACTAATTCTTCTTGACAAAGTAGGGTGAATACTAAGTGCATTGAATGCTCTCTCCCTTCTAGGTAGATCTCTTGATTGTCTCAAGTTCATCTCTGTTGCTTCTAGTCTTCCAAGAAGGGTTTCTTTGGTGAAATTCTCAGTAAAAGGTATAACTTTCTCAATCATCTACGTTGTCTACTTAAATGCAGGGGTTAATGTCCTTAGAATTTTTGATATCACTTCATTCTTTGTCTTGATTCCTTCATTGGATTTTATACTTGCAATAATTTTTTACATTCTACCAATATAGCTTCTAAGAGATTCATCTTCCATCATTCTTATATCTTCAAATGCACATATCCAATTATGTAATCTGAATTTCTTTGCATGTTCATCACCTTCAAAAGTAGATTGTAAAGATAAAAAAAATTCATGAGATATTTTTAGATATATTACCTGACTGTACTCATTTTTCGGAAGAGTTGATAAGAGTGCTTCTCTGACAAGTATGTTACAAATGAATAAATCTCTCTCTTCATTAGTATGTTCTTCAATTTTATCTTCATCAATGATAGTCTTCTTGTTCTTTATAATTAACTAATATCCTAGTCCTAAATAAAGAAAATGTGTCTTTATCTTTTCTTTCTAACTGTCAAAATTTACTCCATCAAACTTAGGGCTTTCTTTCTTGAAATGAATTTCCATGGATCTCCTTAAGTTGTTAAACTTTTTCTCAAGGACCTGTTACTTTGATACAAATTGTTAGAAAGAAAAGTCCACCAAGATAACTGAGAGGGGTGATGAACTATAGCTTATTGAATACCTAAATGACCTAAATGACTTGAAGATTAGTTATTAGAGATCACTAAGTTATTGAAATGTTATGTAAGATAATTAAATCGGTCATTATATTGTCATTAATGTCAAATAGTTTTGACAGTACTCATCATGTTAGTTACAAATATTTAAACATTTGTAAAAAGGGAGAAAAGATGAAGAATTGAGATATCTACATTGAGGAAGATGGATATGACCGATGTGGATAAGGAATACTTTGGGTAACTTATTGATGAGTCTATGATCTTATAATGTTGACTTAATTATGTTGCATTAATCTATTGTGAAGATGGAAGAAAAACTATAAAAGGAAATGTGGTTGGTAAATGAAGCACTTCAGTATACACTGAGGTAGTGTAGTGTATACCGAGTGATAGTATTAACCGAGCTTGTATTTGCTGATGCATTTCTTTGTTAACCAAGTATGGATGAAAATATTTAATGCTTAGTTTAGACAATGGAAAATGATGATCTAGAAATTGTTATGATTTCAGGATTGAGGATAAAGTTTTTTATAAGATCCATATCTGACAAAATTTAGAGAAGATCTAATGGATGGAATTGAAATGTGTTATCGACACAACTACAGAGGAAGGTTTAAAAGGCAAAATCAATGAAGAAGATTAAGAAGAAAAATCTCATGGTTGATATGAAAATGATTTATCTGTCTATTTAAGAGACATAAGTTTCATTGTTAAAACAATGCCTGAAGAAAGAAGACTGTAGAGATTTTGCGTGAATACAGTTTCATGCATGCCTAATCAGACTGGTTGAAGAAGAACCAAATTGCAGAGTTAACTAAGCATTAGAGAGCTATTACCGAGTGCATGTAAGTTGAGGAAGTGAATTGAGATATTGATTAGAGGATTCATATGGGCTTAGAATAGATTTGAATACCTGTAAATTAAGTTGTATTATAATTAGATCAACTACTATTTTAGTTTAACAATTGATACAGAAAACTCTCCTAACCGAGTGGACTTAACCGTCTTATGTTATGCCCTTATGCCATTCAAGGAATGTACAATGTTATCCTATCAACCCCATAGTGAATTTTGGTTGAATGATAACTATTAGTCTTAAATATTCTAACAAGGTAACACCTAACAGTATGTTTGTAACCTTTAACAGGGTTGGCTCCTCACCGAGCTCACTTCAGAAGAGTGAAAATTATTTTGCATTACCGGTCCCAGGTGGTTTTTCCCTTAATAGGGTTTCCATGTTAAATCATTGTGTTATGTATTTTTGTGATGATTATTTTATTGTCATACTTTACATACTACATATTTGATTTAGTCGGTATTCACAATGAGTTATTTAACTGGTAATCAGTAAAAGGCACAGATGGTTTATTAGTATATATTACCGAGCTATAGAATTTGAGGTGCCTAGCTGGGCCACCCCCTTACTACTTTACAATAAAACAATCATCACAAAACACATAACACAATGATTTACATACTACATATTTGATTTGGACGGTATTCACAGTGAGTTATTTAACTAGTAATTGGTAAAAAGGCACAGATGGTTTATTAGTATATGTTACTGAGCTACAAAATTTGAGGGGCCTAGCTAGGCCAACCCCCCTATTATTTTAAGTGTTAAATCTTTGTATTTTGGACTATAGGATAACTAAACTAACTGATTCACCCCCTCTCAGTTATTCTAACAAGGGGTGGGTGAATCAGTTATTGGATAAATAAAATTTTTATCACCTTTAATAGATTTCAGCCATGTAAGAAATGTAATAAAAAATCATAGAAAGATATACATACACAAGAACACAATAACACAACTTGTATTGACTAGGGAACCTCTTGTTCAAAGAGTAAACCTCGTTGAGAATGATGCCCACAAAAGATGGACTAATATGAAAGTTCCTTGTGAGAGGATGGACTATGTTACGAGTCTTATGAAATATATTCAGTACATATGAATATTTGTTAGGAGGCTTTGAATCCTAGTTAAAATATTCTAACCCGGTTAGGAGTTATGGAAGACAAAAGGACCCACTGTCTGAAAAGCTTCAAGGGAAAGATCATTGAACCCACTATCCAATTTATCTTTGTATTACTCAAAATAATAATACCAAAAGATTACTGATCTCAAGAAATTATCACTTCTCCTTTTACAATAAGTATTGCTCAATTCTGCAATTCACTTACACATAAGTATATAATTTTCTTACATTAAAATAAGGAAAATAATCCCTCCTTTATACCACACTCAAATAATTACAAATAAGTTGTCATACCAATTCCATAATAAAATCTTCCCCACATTACACAATATTTCACACTTACATAAAACTATCAGCTTCCAATAAAGATAATTCTTCACTCGTGTGACCTTTGACCTTGCTGTCACATCCACATCACAATCATCATGTCTTCATCATTTTTACAACCTTGCATTCTCAAATTCTATCCCAATTAGGAGATATCATCTGGTTTCCACAAACTTCTTCTCAAGAACACTTCCTGAATAATGCTTCCACTAAATTACACATAACTATCATGGATAGTTAAATTTTTGTATGTGCTCTTAACCATGATCTCAGGAAATATCATAGGTTAAGTCCTGAAATATAGATAGCTAGATCTTCAATATCCCACATGTGCTAATACAAACACTATCTGCTTCTTTACTAATCTTTGGTAGATTAGTGTGTTGACATCAATGATGATCACAGTCATGAATGCAACAACAACTGCTATAGAGTGGCTATGAATAGTCCCCCATAGGATATATTATGCATCATTCTTGAAAAAGTCAACTAGCTATGGATAAAGAGGGAAAGTAGGATCTCAAAACACTAAAGAAATGAAAAAACTTACCTTGAAATATAGCAGATCTGGATACCTATTTTTTGATGACTGTGCTGAGTTTTGGGGATTTCTAAAACTAGATATGGAACAGAAACATAGAGATAGAGAAAAACCATAAATCCTTTTTTTCAAATAAAGGTCAACCTTGACCCAAATAAAGGTCGACCTTGACCCTAAAATGTTGACCTTGACCTACACAGCTCTGATGGAAATTCTATTTGCGAAACTTGAAAGTTTGCCAATAAGGGTACTTAGATCCCGTAATTCGCTATTCCTCACCTACACCTACAAGGAAAAGGGTTTTTTTTTTCGATGAGGGGTTTACCTTGGTCAAACCCTAGTTTTGGAGTCAACCTTGAAATAGAATTGAAATGGAGAATGCTAGCAAGTAGTAGAAATAGATCTAACAATGAAGCTATGATATTCAATAGATATGCAATTGTATTTGAAATGTAAACAAGTATGTTGATATGAAAGCTTGGAATCAAAAATAATAAATGTAAATAAAAACTTCCATGATTGTATGCTTGGAATCCACCTTGAAGGGAGAATGAATAGATCTTGAAGATGAACAAAAGATCTTGAAGGAAGATTACACCACCATGATGGATATATCTAGGGTATGAATGATGAATCTTGAATGCTTGAACCAAATACCTCCAAAGGCTTGAATGCTTGAATCCTTGATCTTCAATGGATAACTTTAATGATTGAATGTACATGATTGCTTGGATTCTTCCTTGATTGAGAATTCTTTCTTGATAATGGATACTTGATAGATAATAGATGATGAAAATTAGAGGAGAAGGCTTCCTTTTATACAAGTTTAGGGCACAAACTTCTAGAGAGATTGACATAGGAGAATTAAATTCTAATTTAAGCCTTTAATCTTGGAAGTGGACTTAAATTAATATAATTTAAGAGTACCATTTCGAGCCTGAAACAACCGACTGGGAAGCGGGAAAATAAAAATTTCTGAAACTTGACACCCAGAAACTTTTGGAATTTGAAACTGGACCCAGGGTCAAGGTCTAGGTCGACTCTGACCTAGGTCAAGGTTGAGGTTAACCTTGACCTATGTTAGGGTCAAGGTTGACCTGGACCCAGAAGGTCAACCTTGACCCTGAGATAAAGAACCTCAAAGTTTTAAGTCAGGATGCTAGAAATAGGCAGGAAAGAGGTGGAAAAAGGGGTAGAATAGGGGAAAAAGCCAAATCCAAGCCAGAGACCTTATCAAGGCATTTGACATGACCTCTAACCACTGACTTGGAGGGGTAAACCAATCCTAAATGGATGTGCTTCCATTTTCCAATGATACAATATCCAAAATATTGCATCATCAAATCATAATCCTAACATAGGTGCATCTGAATAAACTATAAAACATCAAAGAAGTGTACAAATAAACATGATCAAGATGCAGAATATACATAGCATAAGATTTATCAGTCTTCAAATAATAACATATGTACAAGTATCTCAAAACCAATATATCAATTGAAGAGTCTAAACTAAAAATCAGTGCTAAACTATGATGGCAGGGGTAGGCCTCACACACTTTACCTCTAGTCATGAACATCCTCCTAGATTTCATCAAAGAGGTGGGGGTACTGAGATCTCATCTGAACTACATCCTCCCATGAGGGTGTTACCTCATTATACAAACTCAACTAGACCCTAACCTAGTTGAGTTGTCTGCCTCAAAGGGATAGGGTCTGTTGCACCAAGATACAAATGGGCTCTAAATCCAACTATCCATCTGAATCCACTTGTAAGGAATTCCAATATATATCATGAGACTCATCATAAATATAGTTCCTCAGAAATGAAACATGAAATATATCATGGATTCGTGATAGGATAGGTTATAAGGCTAGATGATAGGCTACGAATCCTATCCTCTCTAGGATCTCAAAAGGTCCAATAAATTGAGGCACAAGCTTAGATCTCTTTCTAAAATAGATTGGACTCTTATGTGGTCATGCTCTCAAAAAGACTCTATATTCCACCCTATAGGCTCGATCTACCCTATTTGTATCTGCATACTTCTTCCTATCATATGCCTCTCTAAGACACTTCCTAATCAAGGTGACCTACTACTCCATATCTCTAAGTAACTCTAGACCAATGGAAATTATATCCCCGATCGTATCCCAACTCAATGGTGTCCTGCATGGTCTACCATAGAGAGCTTGGTAAGGTTGCATACCCAATGATGTATGATGCCCATTAGTATAGGAAAACTCAACTAGGTCTAGGTACTCTTCCCATTAGATCTGATGATCCATCACATACATGTGTAGCATGTCCTCTAACACCTAATTGACCCTTTCAATGTGTTCATCTATCTCAAGATGATAGGTTTTTCTAAAATTGAGGCTAGAGCCTATAGCTACCTAGAATTCTCTCCAAAATGATGAGTTGAAAATTGAATCTCTATTAGAGATGATCTGCCGAGGTATTCCATGAAGTTTGACTATGACTCATAAGAACACCTGTGCCATTGTTGGTGCGGTGAAGATAATACACATAGGTGAGAAGTGAGCCAATTTGGTCAAATTGTGAATTGTCACCATGATGACATCATGGTGGCAAGATGACATAGGAATACCAAAAATAAAATTCATATAAATTATGTCCCACTTTCACTCAGGTACTTGATGTGGTTGAAGACTACCACTTGGATGGAAGTGCTCTACCTTTACCCTCTGACACTCTAGGAACCTAGCTACCATCTCTGTGATCTGCAATATCATGTCTAGATAGTGATAAAGCTAGCTCAAATCGGTATGCATCTTCTTAACTGAGTGATGTGTTGCATAAGGGCCTCTATGAGCCTCTAGCTTAATAATCTCACACAATCCCTTGGAAGAAGGTACATATATGTGTTCTCTATGATGTAGGATTCCATATGAATCCAATGAATAATCTAAGTACTTCCCTTCATAGGGTTTCTAAGATCGAATATACTCACAAATATCTACATATATCTCATCCTTATGTAAGTGATGATCTATGTGATCTCTCAAATCTATGCTATTTGACATAGAAGAAAGCTCATGTCTTCTCCTACTCAAGACATCTAAAAAAAAAATCTTTCCCCTTGATGTAATGAACATCAAAATCATACTCGTGCAAGAACTTCATCCATCTCCTCTACAAAGCATTAAGGTTTGACTATGAGAATATATACTGCAATCTCTAGTGATCTGAATGAAGCTCAAATCAATATCCTAAGAGGAAATGTCACCATCACACTAGGGAATGCACCACTTATGTAAGCTCAAGGTCATGGGTGGAGTAGTTAAACTTAGGACTCTTTAGTTTTTTGGATTCCTACGGAATAGCTTGACCACCCTACATAAGGACTGCCCCTAAACAATCAAAACATGCATTTGTGTAAACTAAAAAGTTTGTTGAGGGATCTGGTACTAAAATGATACATGTGTACTGACGAGTTCTCTCTTGAGCTCTTGGAAATATCTTTCACACTTCTTCATCCATTCAAACATATTTCCCTTTTACTGAAGACAAGTGATAGAGTATGCTACCCAAGAAAATCCTTCAGTAAGCCGCCCATAGTAATCGACTAGTCTTATGAAAATCTCAACCTCAGCCATAGTGGTAAGTTCAGGATAACTTATAATAGCCTCAATATTTGATGGATCCACTGAGATCCCATCACCAGATATAACATATCCAAGATACCTAACCTCTAGCTTGGAAAAATGCACACTTCAAAAAACTTCTCAACAATTGATTATTTCTCAAGAACTACAATACCTTTGTCAGGTTCTATTCATGCCCCTTCTCACCCTTTTAATAAATCAATATATAATTGAGGAAAACTACTAAAAAAATTTCAAGGAACGTATGAAACACTTTGGCATTCATGAGGTATGAACTTATAGTGGCCATATCTAGTGTGAAATGTGGTCTTGTAAATATCACTATCCACAATCCTCAATTGACAATACCCCGATTTAAGATCTATTTTTTAGAACTCTCGAGAGCCTTGAAGTTGATAAAATAATTCATCAATCCTAGGAAGTGGATATCGATTCTTGATGGTGACATTATTCAACTAGTGGTAATCCATGGACAACCTAAGAGATTCATCCTTCTTCATGAAGATATTTGTACACCCTAAGGAAACACACTAGGGTTAATGTTTCCTTTCTCTAACAATTCCTCAAACAGAATCTTGAGGTCATTAAGCTCATTTGTGGTCATCCTATAAGTTTCTCTAGAAAATGGTTCGGCTCCTAGAATAAGATCAATGTGAAAGTCAACTATCCTATGAGGAGGCATACCAAGGAGCTCTCACAGAAAATTCTACAAACTCCTAGACAATTGGATGGTGATCTAATGAGGGTCCTTCCTCTCCCTTATGTTGATAGTATACAACTAACATCCCTTCTGCATACACCACTTAAGCTGCATAGAGGAGATTATATAGAGAGATAAAGGTCTCTAAGTTCTTGTGATCATTGTTGCAATTCCATAATCATCCAAAAATTCTACCTTATTTTGACAATAGTCTAACTTAGTTCTTTGGGAATAAAACCAATCCATGCAAAGTACTAAACCATAAGATCTAAGAGGGGTGATTTTGAGCTCTTCTATGGTGGTCATACTACCTATCTAAATTTGGAAATATATAAACAAAGAGGTATTGACTACTCTAAATTGTGAGGCTAATTCTACCTCACATCTATCATCCTTCCTAATTGCCACTAGCCCACAATGCTCCACTACTAATGGAGAAATAAAGGAGTTACTAGCTCCCGAGTCAAATAGGATTGAGATACTACTACCTCTAATCATACTTCTAGGAACAATGATTGTATCCTAATGCTCTTGTTGGTGGTTATCAACTACTCCAAATACTCTATGGGACTTGCCCGTGTCTTGAGTGTAAGCTTTGACATCACTTCTTGAAGACTGTGATGAACTACAACTAATTTAGAACTTGATTGAAGAATATGTGATATAGAGATCACCGAGGAGTTTCTGATTAGATATGTAAAATGATTAAATTAGTATTATGTTTTCATTGATGTCAACTAGTTTGACAACACTTATCTTGTAAGTTACTATACCAGAACATCTGTAGAAAGGAGTGAAAGACATGAAGAATAGAAAAATTTACACGAAGAAGATGTATATGAAAGATGAGGATAAGGAATACATTGGGTAACTTATTTACGAGTCTATGACCTTATGATATTGATTTGATTATGTTGCATTCATCTATGATGAAGAATAGAGATGAAAGATAGAAAGTAGTGTTGTCAGTTAATAAAGCATTATAGTATACATCAATGGACTGTAGTGTATACTGAGCACAATGTAAACTGAGCTTGTGTTCATTGACACATTTCTTTGTTAACTGAGGAGGAGAAAAGGAACTAAATGTTTAGTTTAGCTGATAAGATTTGATGAGCTGGAAAGTGAATAAATCCAAGGTAACATATGAAGTTTGTTATAAATATCAATAGCTAGCATAATTCAAAGAGGATTTGATGGATTGAATTGAAATGTGTTATTGACATGTCAGCTGAGGAAGGTTAAAGCGGAAAAATCAACGATGATGATTAAGCGACAAAATCTAATGAAGGAAAAGAAAATGATTTACATGTCTATATAAGAGATAGAGTTTCACACTGAAACTAATGCCAGAGATAGATACTACAGGATTATCATATGAACAAGTTTTCATGCACATCTGATCAAACTGGTTAAGAAGAACAGAGCTGCAGAGTATACCAAGCATCAAGAAGCTATTATCGAGTGACAGTAAGTCAATGAAATTGTTTAATACAAAATTGTTAAACTGATCAAAAGATTTGAATGAGCCTAACAATTATCTATAAATCTACAATTGAGTTTTATTAAGGCAGATCACCTACTGTTACATTTTAACCATTATACATAGTCAAATCTCTTAACCGAGTGGACTAGGAAAGTCTTTATTATGTATCATTCATAGAATGAACATTGTTATCCTATCAACCCGATAGTAAATGATAATTGGATGATAATGGTTGGTTTAAAATCCTCTAATAAGGTCACACCTAATAGTGTGTTTGTAACCTTTAACAGGGTTGGGTCTTCACCGACCTCACTTCAGAAGAGTGAATATTTTTGGGTTGCCGGTCCCAAGTGATTTTTCCCTTCACAAGGTTTCCATGTTAAATCTCTTGTGTTATGTGTTGATTGTGATATTTGTTTGATGTTATATTTTCATGTTACATATTTGATTTGATTGATAATCATTATATGCTATTGACTAGTAATCAATAAAATCACAAATAGTATAGTATTTCAAGTTACCAAGCATCATAAGTTTGAGATAATTGATTTTGGATTATAGATTTTGATTTGGGACACTGGATAACTAATTCACCCCCCTCTTAGTTATTCTAACAATTGGTATCAGAGCATTGGTTTCTTATCACATAGTTTTAAGGACTTCAGTACAAAGATATCAAAATGCATAAGAGGGAAGTGCCAAAGCTGAATGAAGATAACTTCGTAGTATGGCAAAGAGAATGAAGCTTCATGTGTCTAGAATTAGGAATTTTTCCCTTACACTGATGGAGAATGGATACATTGCACCACCCACTAGTCCCCTAACACTTGATCAACTGAGAGACATGCATGAACACAATATTACTATGATGGAGATTACTGCTACCTGTACCGATGCCAAATTTGAAGATATTAAAAGATACACAACTGCCAATGATATGTGGGATAAACTTGCTCAAGTTTACATTGGTGATGGGAATGTTAAAAGAGCTAGAGCTGAAATCCTAAGGGGTAGATTCGATGATATGAAGATGAAGGAAGGAGAGAATATAGTGCAATACACAAATAGACTGAAAGAGGTAGTACATGCTATTAGAGCATTTGATGGTGTTATTAGTGAGTAAATAGTAGTACGCAAAGTCCTTAGAACCTTATTACTAGTTTATGCAATCAGAATCTCAGCGATTCATAAAACAAGGTCTGCATCTGGTAATGCCCTTACTCTTGAGAATCTGATTGGTAAAGTTACAACCTTTGAATTGAATAGCTTTGACAACAGTGTTGTACTGAGTGTTGAATCTTCTTTTATGTCTTCTTTGAAGATTGGTAAGTCTAGTAACTAAAATAATAAGAATGATAGTGATAGAAATACTGATGATGATCTTAATGAGCTTGCAGATCTTATGGCTACAAGGCTACCTAAAGGTAAAGGAAGGTATAGAGGCAAGTTACCTTTAACATGCTTTTATTGTAAAGAAGTTGGCTACATTGATGCTATATTTCCACATAAGAAAGATGATGAAAGAACCAAAGATCGATCTGAAGGAAGCTATGGGAGAAGTAACAATAGGAGCTACCGATACAACAATAGAGACAACCACAACAATAATGACAAAGGAAAAAAGGTATGTTATATAGCTAAAGAAAATGAATCTGACTCTGACTCTGATGATGATGTAGAAGTTATATTTGTTCCTATGAAATATGACTTAGAGGAAGAAGAGAAACATGAAGAAACAAAACTGATCTCTAAAATTGATAGAAATGATACATGGATTATAGATAGTGGTTGTACACATCACATGATTGGTGATGAGGAAAAGTTTGATAAACTTGAAGAATACAATGGAGGATCTATGAGAATGGGTAATGATGCACCCTGTATGGTAAAAGGTAAAGGCTCACTGATGATTAATGATAAAATAAAATGTGAAAATGCTTATTGGGTAAAGGACTAAACTATAATCTACTAAGTGTGGCACAACTAAACAATTCAGGCCAATGACTTACTTTTGAGAGAAAAAGGGTAAAGATCTATGATGAAAAAGGAAGACTTGTCAGAACTGGTACACAATCTTGAGGTAATCTATTTTATCTTGATATTGATCAGTCTTCTTGTTTGATAATGAAAGATGAAGATGCATGGTTGTGGAATAAAAGGTTATGCCATGTGAATTTTGATAACATGGTTAAAATTAGTAAAAGGAAAAGAGTTAGAGGTCCGCCTAACTTGTCAAAGCTGGATCATGTTATGTGCCATGAATGTCAAAAAGGTAAGATGACTAAGTCTAGTTTTAAAAGTAGAGACTATTCAACAAAGAAGATACTTGAGTTGGTTCATACCAACCTATGTGGTCCTATGAGAACTCAGAGTTATTATGGTGATAGATACTTTATTCTTTTTGTTGATGACTATACTAGATTGATGACTATCATGTTCTTAAAAGAAAAATATGAGGAATTCAAAATTTTCAAATGGTATAAGGAAAAAGTGGAAAAAGAGATAGGTAAAGAACTAAAATGCTTAAGATGTGATAGAGGAGGTGAATTTATCTCTGATGAATTTACTGATTTTTGTAATGAGCATGATATTAAAAGATAGGTCTCAGCACTGAGGACACCTCAACATAATGACATTGCTAAAAGAAGGAATAGGTTAATAGCTGACTATGCTAGGACACTAATGTTGCTCAAACATACTAGAGGGAAGTTATTAGTATAGCTATTTATGTACTTAACCGAGTTCAACTGAAGAAAGACATCAACAAGACACCCTATGAGTTATGGTTTGGACACAAACCTACAGTAAGTTATTTCAGGATATTTGGAAGAAAATGTTTTATTCTAAAAGATGAAAGAAATGGAAAATTTGACTCAAAAGGTGATGAAGGGATATTCCTAGTATATTCTACTAAAAGAAAATAATATAAGCATCTGAATAAAACTACTAATAAAATGATTGAAAGTACTAATGTTTGGGTAGATGAGTTTGATGACAAAAATGTAAAGGAAAGAAAAAAGGAAATAGAAGATTATGGTAGATTCACTTATATTGAACAACCTTAGGTTCTACTGACACAACAAATAGTGATAACCGGTCAGCAGGTAAACCCTACTGAGGAATAGGAAAGAGAAATCAATGAGCAGGATGGCCCTACCAAGCAAGCAAATGAACTTGCCCAAGATGAACATGAAAGAAGAGACTGAGTACTGGCTAGATTTTTTAGTTGACATCATCTTGAGACACAAATTATTAGAGACAGACAACCAAGCATGATGACAAGAAGTATAGAAAGACAAAGTACATGTCTAGTTTGTGAATATGAACCTAAAAATGTGAAAATTGCATTAGAGAATGAGGAATGGATAAATGCAATGAAAGAAGAAATAGAGAAAATAATGTTAGGAATGAATGCTAAATCCTTTGGTAGTCATTTTGTAGCAGTGGTTGTTGCATTGATGACTATGATTATCATTGATGTCAACACAGTGATATTCTGGAGTTTACCAGAGAAGCAGGCACAATTTTGTTTTGTGCACATGTTATATTGGAGATTGAGTTATGTACAGTTGATGATATGTTCTTTGGTGTGTTATTAACCTATGGTTAACAACACAAAAAGATATTCATTCATTCATGAAAGTTATAAGCATTTTGGTGGAAGCAGTATTCTGGCAGTGTTCCTGAGTAGCGGTTTTTGGTAATTGGAGGATATCTCCTAACCGGGATGGAATCTGATTCTGCACAGTTAAAAGGAAGTTTGAGACTCATTGGTGGTGATGTGGTTCAAAATGAAAACTTTGAGGTCACATGATTGGAAAGTTACTCTATTTGGAAGCTAACAGTTTTTGTGTAATTCTGATGTAGCGCGTTGAAATTATTATTTTGTAATTGTGTGCTAACTCATTTGTAATTATCTGAGTGTGGTATAAAGGAAGGAATGTTTTTCCTTATTTTCATGAAGTGTGGTAATGAAAATAATATGAGCATGGTATTGCTGATGTGAATGTATGCATGAAGTGAAGAAGAGATCCTATGAAGTTGTGAAAGTGAGATTGTAAAGGAAGACATGCAACATATAGAGATCTAGAATTGAGATCTGGTGTAGCAGTGAGTGTGGTTTGGCATAGTAAGGAGGTAACATATTTTATATTATTCTTCTAAATAATATTAAGGTTATTTGGATAGTGTGTTTAGTGACCTTACCTTGAAGCTGTTTGGGCTATGGGTCCTTTTGTCTTCCATAACTCCTAATAGGGTTAGAATCTTTTAATAGGGATTCAAAATCTCCTAATAGAGATTCATATGTACTAAATGTATTTCATAAGATTCCTAACAGGGTCCATCCTTTCACAAGGAACTTTTATATTAGTACATCATTTTGTGGGCATCATTCCCACCAGGGTTTACTCTTTGATCAAGAGGTTCCCTAGTTAACATATCTTGTGTTATTGTGTCATTGTGTATGATTATCTTTCTATGGTTGGTTACTGCATTGATTATATGGTTTAAAGCTATTGAAGTTGATATTGAAGTTGATAAATGGTTTAATTATCAGATAACTGATTCACCCCCCCCCCCTTCTCAATTATCTTGGGGATCTTTTCTTTCTAACAATTGGTATCAGAGCAAAAGGTCCTTGAAAGAGAAGTTTAACAACTTAAGGAGATCTATGGTGAATTTTAGGAAAGAAAGCCCTAAGTTTGATGGAGTGAATTTTGACAGATGAAAATAAAAGATGAAGACACATCTCTTGTGTTTAGGACCAGGTTATTGGTTGATTACAAAAAATGAGAGAACTATAATTGAAGAAGATAGTCTTGAATCAAGTTGTAAAGATGAGGTAGATCTATTCATGTGTAACACACTTGCAAGAGAAGCATTTTTATTAGCACTTCCGGAGAATGAATACAGTCAGGTAAAAATTTTAACTAGATCTTATGATATTTGGAAAGCTTTACATTCTACTTTTGAAGGTGATGAACATGCAAAGAAAGCTAGGTTACATAATTGGATTTGTGCATTTGAAGATATAAGAATGATGGAAGATGAATCTCTTAGAAGCTATATTCATAGGATGCCAAAAAATTGTTGCAGGAATTTAGTCTTGTGAAGGTGAAAAGACAAAGAATGAAGTAATATGGAAGATTTTTAGAACATTGACACTGGTATTCAGACAGACTACACAAATGATTGAATAAGTGATATCTTGTACACCAAATTTTTCAAGAGAGACTCTTCTTGGAAGATTGGAAGCAATAGAGATGAATTTGAGATTATCAGGAGAACTACCAAGAATGGAGACATCATTCAGTACTCTCAGCATCAAATCTACTTTGTCTAGAAGTACAAGTGTGAATGGAGATTATGCTAGCAGTAGTAGATCCAAATCTGATGAAGATAAGAAGATTGAAGAAGGTATTGCCTTGCTTGTGAAAAGAGAACCAGATGGTAAGAAAATCTTTAAATGTTGGACATGTCAAGAATATGGTCATTTTGCATCTATGTGTCCTAAGAGAGTTAAGAAGTATAGGAGAAATTTTAAGCCTAGAAGACCTAAAGAATGTTATTATGCAAATGATGAAGAAATTGAAGCAGGAATTGAAAGACATTTGAGTGATAGTGATAATGATAACTTTGATGACATAGGATTTGTAGCAATTAAGGAAGAAAATTCTGAATCTGATGTTAAGGAAGAGAAAGCCTTATTTTCCCAAGTTGAAAAGAAAGCTGATTGGATTATAGACAGTGATTGTTCACATCAATGACTGGTGATAAAGGAAAGTTCATAAAGTTTAACAATTATGATGGAGGAGTTGTCAGAGTTGGTAACAGTGCACCTTGTTTGATTAAAGGTATAGGATCTATTACAATTGATGGAAAGACTAATACTGATGATGTTAGTTTTGTGGATGGATTGAGACATAATTTATTAAGTGTTGGATAGTTAGTTGATAAGGGATATCAAGTTTGGTTTATTGAGAAAACTTGTGTGATTAAGGATAAAGATGGAAATCTGATTGGAATAGGATCTAGAACTAGAGGTAATGTATTTCAGTTGAACCCTACTGAGATGACATGTTTGATGACTAAGATTGATGACAGTTGGTTATGGCATAGAAGGTTTTGTCATATAAACTTTGATAACATTGTGAAAGTAAGCTCTACACTTGCAGTAAGAGATTTACCTAAGAATATGAAGCCTACTAACATGATTTGCAAGGAATGTGTGATGGTTAATCAGAAAAGGAGTTCATTTCCTAGCAAGAAGTTCACATCTACAGAAAAGTTGGAGATTGTTCATACAGACTTGAGTGGTCCTACTAGGACTTTCTATGGAGAAAGGTATTTTATGATTCTTGTTGATGATTTTACAAGAATTATGTGGATTGCATTTTTGAAATAAAAATTTGAAGCATTTGATAAGTTTAAGGTCATGAAGAATAAAGTTGAGAATGAATCAGGAATGAGGATTAAATGTTTGAGATCTGATAGAGGTGGAGAATTTACATCTAAGGAGTTTAACACCTTTTGTGAAGTAAATGGTATTAAGAGACAGTTTTTAGCCCCTAGAACACCTGAACAAAATGGTATTGCAGGAAGAAGGAATAGATCAGTGATTGAAGCAGCTAGAGCTATGTTGTTTGAAGGTGATTTGGCAAGACTTGAAGCAGTAAGAATGTTTTTGGCTTATGCAACATTTAAGAAATTCAAAGTGTATCAGATGGATGTGAACTTAGCATTTCTGAATGTTGAATTTGTAGAAGAAGTCTACATTGAGCAGCCTGAAGGTTTTCCTTTGACTCAAGAAGGAGACATGGTATGTAAACTAAAGAAAGCATTGTATGGACTAAAGCAAGCACCTAGAACTTGGTATGCTAGATTGGATAAGTATTTGTTAAAATGGGGATTTACAAAAGGAATAGTTGATAGTAACTTGTACACAAAAGAAATTGAGAATGGATTATTAGTTATAGTTATTTTTGTTGATGACATTATTTTTTGAGGAGAAGATGAAGCTAGTGACAAATTTGTTGATGAAATGAAGACATAATTTGAAATGACTATGATTGGAGAAATGAAATACTTTTTGGGATTACAGATAACAAGAAATAAAGATGGTATCTTTGTAAGTCAAACAAAGTACTTGAATGATTTGTTGAAAAGATTTGGTATGGAGAATTGTAAACCAGTTGGAACACCTATGGTTACAGGACATAAACTATCTAGTAAAGATGAAACACCAGCAATTGAGCAGAAGAAATACAGAACGATGATTGGTGGATTGTAATACTTGACACACACTAGAACAAATATACAACATTCAGTTGGAATGGTAGCAAGATTTAAAGCTGAACCTAGAGAGTCACATTATGCAGTACTAAAGAGGATATTGAAATATCTTAGAGGCACAATGGACTATGTATTGTGGTATGAAAAATTTGATGATTTTACCCTATGTGCATATACTGATGCTAATTGGGGAGGCAGCGTTGATGATAAGAAAAGCACCAGTGGTGGAGCCTTTTTTCTTGGAGGAAGATTAGTTTCTTGGTTGGGAAAAAAGTAGAATTGTATCTCACAGAGTACAACAGAAGCAGAGTATGTAGCAGCAGCAAACAATTGTAACTAGTTAATTTGGATAAGAAAATGTTGAAGGATATTGGAATTAAGTTTGATGAGTCTATTGTTATACATAGTGATAACACCAGTACAGTTAGTATGTCTAAAAATCCTATATTACATTCTAAAACTAAGCATATAGAGATCAAGTATCATGTTGTAAGAGAGAAAGTTGCTGAAAAAGAAGTCAGACTAGAGTACATAAGCACAAAGGAGCAGATAGCAGATATATTTACAAAGCCTTTACCTAAGCATACATTTGAATATCTGAGGGGTATGCTTGGGGTTATGCCCCAGCCTAATTTTGAGTAATGATGCAGTTGGTTGCATCCGCCTACTGGAATATGGCCCTATCTATTTTTTGGATTAGATGTTGGTACTTCCTCTATGGGGGAGTATGTGTATTTGAGCTGAGTCATGAGGACTCTTGTGAATGTATTTTCTGAACAGTGTCTTTTGACATTCAGTTGTTGTTGACATAGTGATGAAATTTCTATCATTGATGTCAATGGAGGAGAGAATCATGAAAAAAATTGAGAGAGAACATTGAGAGAGAAGATTGAATAGGAAAACGAAGAAAGATTTGGTTGATGAAGAGCAGCAGAGCAGTTGAGTAGCAATGATTGGATTTTTGGAACATTGGATGTTTTTCATCTATGTTTCCATCAATGCCAATGGGGGATATTGTTAGGAATGAATGCTAAATCCTTTGGCAGTCATTCTATAGTAGTGGTTGTTGTATTCATGACTATGATTGTCATTGATGTCAACACAGTGATATTCTAGAGTTTAGCAGAGAAGCAGGCACAATTTTGTTTTGCACACATGTTATATTGTAGATTGAGTTATGCACAGTTGATGATATGTTCTTTGGTGTGTTATTAACCTATGGTTAACAACACAAAAAGATATTCATTCATTCATGAAAGTTATAAGCATTTTGGTGGAAGCAGTATTCTAGCAGTGTTCCTGAGTAGTAGTTTTTGGTAATTGGAGGATATCTCCTAAATGGGATGGAATCTGATTCTACACAGTTAAAGAGAAGTTTGAGACTCATTGGTGGTGACGTGGTTCATAGTGAAAACTTCAAGGTCACACGATTGGAAAGTTATTGCATTTGGAAGTTGACAATTTTTGTGTAATTCTGATGTAGTATGTTGAAATTATTATTTTGTAATTGTGTGCCAACTCATTTGTAATTATCTGAGTGTGGTATAAAGGAAGGAATGTTTTTCCTTATTTGAATGAAGTTTGGTAATGAAAATAATATGAGAATGGTATTGCTGATGCGAATGTATGCATGAAGTGAAGAAGAGAGCCTATGAAGTTGTGAAAGTGAGATTGTAAAGGAAGACATGCAAAGTATAGAGATTCAAAATTGAGATCTGGTGTAGCAGTGAGTGTGGTTTGGCATAGTAAGGAGGTAACATATTTTATATTATTTTGGTGAATAATATTAAGGTTATTTGGATAGTGTGTTTAGTGACCTTACCTTGAAGTTGTTTGGGGAGTGGGTCCTTCTGTCTTCCATAACTCCTAACAGGGTTAGAATCTCTTAACATGGATTCAAAATCTCCTAACAGAGATTCATATGTACTGAATGTATTTCATAAGACTCCTAACAAGGTCCATCCTTTCACAAGGAACTTTTATATTAGTACATCATTTTGTGGGCATCTTTCCCACCGGGGTTTACTCTTTGATCAAGAGGTTCCCTAGTTAACATATCTTGTGTTATTGTGTCATTGTGTATGATTATCTTTCTATGGTTGGTTACTACATTGATTATATGGTTTAAAGTTGTTGAAGTTGATAAATGGTTTAATTATCAGATAACTGGTTCACCCCCCCCTCTTAGTTATCTTGGGGATCTTTGCTTTCTAACAAATAGAGAAGAAGAAAACTTGGAGTTTAGTACCCTAACCTAAAGGCAAGAATGTTATCAGTACTAAATGGATTTTGAGGAACAAAATAAATGAGAATGGAGAAGTAACAAGAAATAAAGCTAGATTAGTAGGCAAGGGATATGCACATGAAGAAGGCATTGACTATGGTGAAACATTTGCACCTGTTGCTAGACTAGAAGGAGTTAGAATGTTACTTGTATATGCTGCACACAAGAAATTTAAGGTGTATCAAATGGATGTGAAGTCAGCATTTTAGAATGGAATACTTGAAGAAGAGGCCATCATAGAACAACCTAAGGGGTTTGTTGATCCAGAAAAGAAAGAAATGGTATGTAGATTACATAAAGCTTTATAGTGATTTGAAGAAAGCACTGAGAGACTAGTATGAAAGGATGCATACTTGTTAAGTATTGGATTTGTCATAACTAGTGAGAACAACAATTTGTATATAAAAGGAGATATAGATGACACTATTCTTATTACTAGAATATTTGTGGATGATATTAATTTTGGAGGCCAAGATCACATATGTAAATAATTTTTTGATGAAATGACAAAAGAATTTGAAATGTCTATGTTCGGAGAGATTAAATTCTTTCTAGGACTACAAGTGATTCAACAAAGTGATGGGATATTCATCACACAATCTAAATACATAAAGGAAGTCTTGAAGACATTTGGCATGGAAGATGCTAAACCTGTAGGAACACCGATGGCTACTAGATGTAAACTGACTAAGGAAGATGAAACTATAGAGGTAAACTAGACATTGTACCGATCTATGATTGGTAAGTTAATGTATGTAGTTCATAGTAGACCAGATATAGCACATGTTGTGGGAATTGTTGCTATATTTTTTGCTAACCATAGAGAATCACACATGGTTGCTACTAAAAGAATCTTAAGATACCTGAAAAAGACTGAATATTATGGATTATGGTATCCTAAGGAAGGAAAATTTGAACTGAAGGTTTATACTGACGTTGAGTGGATTGGAAATGTGGATGACAAAAAAAGCACCCCCAGAGGAGCATTCTTCTTCGGTGAAAGACTTGTTACATGGACAAGTAAAATGAAGGCTTGTATTTCTCAGTCTATAGCTAAAGTAGAGTATGTTTCTACTGCTACTAATTATTCAAACATTGCATATATTAAGCAATTATTAGAAGGAATGAATGAGGTAATCATCGAGCCAGTGATTATATACTGTGATAATACAAGTGCCATTAATATTTCAAAGAATCCAGTGATGCATTCTAAGACAAAGCATATTTCTATTAAGTATCACTACTTAAGAGAACAAGTACAAGGGAAGCAAGTGAAGTTATAATTTGTTAAATCTGAAGAACAACTTGCAGATATATTTACAAAGCCTCTACCGAAGGACACATTTGAATATTTGAGGACAAGACTAGGGGTCTGTCTCTTGTCTACCAATCACTAATGTGATCTGGATGTTCCATCATTCTAATCTTATCAGAAGATAATTCATGTTGATGCATCATAGTTCACACTTTGGATCATGTCTAAGGCTATGAAAAGTTTGGAGAACTGGCACAGATTGGCATATCAGTATACAAAGATATAGAGACTGCACCAAACAAAAATGAGTTACATGGCTAATACAGAGCTATTTGTTTATTTCTTTCTTTTGGAATTGTTGTCTAAGGGAGAGACAAGCAATATGAAAGATATGAAGCAATATGCACCGATGAGATATCTATCTAAGGGAGAGACAATCTGACAGAGCTAAACATTGAAGATCAGTAATAGAGAAAAAAAGTTTGGTAATGCTATTGAGTAATGTAGTAATTAAACATATTAAGCTAAGGGAGAGCATGTACAACATTTGTCCACAGAGTTGTAGAATACATGTTTGTTATGTGTATGGTATATTTCATATTTCTTGAGTTTCCATCAATGCCAAAGGGAGAGATTGATGAACTACAACTAATTTAGAACATGATTGAAGAATCTGTGATACAGAGATCACCGAGGAGTTGCTGATTAGATATGTAAAATGATTAAATCAGTATTATGTTGTCATTGATATCAGCTAGTTTGACAACACTTATCTTGTAAGTTACTATACTAGAACATCTGCAGAAAAGAAGTGAAAGAGATGAAGAACAAAAAAATCTACATGAAGAAGATGTATATGACAGATAAGGATAAGGAATACATTGGGTAAATTATTTATGAGTCTATGACCTTATGATATTGACATGATTATCTTCCATTTATCTATGATGAAGAATAGATCTGAAAGACATAAAGTAGTGTTGTCAGTTAATAAAGAATTGTAGTATACACCGACAGAGTGTAGTGTATACTGAACATAGTGTAAACCGAGCTTGTGTTCACTAACACATTTCTTTGTTAACCAAGTAGGAGAAAAGGAACTAAATGTTTAATTTAGCCGATAAGAATTAATGAGCTAGAAAGTGTATGATTCCAAGGTAATAGATGAAGTTTTTTATAAAGAACAACATCTAGCATAATTCAAAGAAGATCTGATGGATTGAATTGAAA
Source organism: Chamaecyparis obtusa (assembly GCA_027943335.1). Taxonomy (NCBI): domain Eukaryota; kingdom Viridiplantae; phylum Streptophyta; class Pinopsida; order Cupressales; family Cupressaceae; genus Chamaecyparis; species Chamaecyparis obtusa. The sequence goes on from BSBK01011338.1 coordinate 44,175, forward strand.
CATGTTATTGACACGTCAACTAAGGAAGGTTAAAGCGGCAAAATCAATGATGATGATTAAGTGGAAAAATCAACGATGATGATTAAGCGAAAAAATCTAATGGAGGAAAAGAAAATGATTTACATGTCTATATAAGAGATAGAGTTTCACACTGAAACTAATGTGAGAGAAGGATACTATAGGATTATTACATGAACAAGTTTTCATGCACATCTAATCAAACTGGTTAAGAAGAACTGAGCTGCAGAGTATACCGAGTGTCAAGAAGTTATTACTGAGTGATAGTAAGTCAATGAAATCATTTGAAACATAATTTTCAAACTGATCAGAGGATTTGAATGCACCTAACATTGATTGGTACATCTGCAATTGATTTGTATTAAGGTAGATCACCTATTGTTACATTTTAACCATTGTACATAGTCAAATCTCTTAACCGAGTGTACTAGGAAAGTCTTTATTATGTATCATTCATAGTATGAACATTGTTATCCTATCAACCCCATAGTGAATGCTGGTTGGATGATAATAGTCGGTCTAAAATCTTCTAACAAGTTCACACCTAACAATGTGTTTGTAACCTTTAACAGGGTTGGGTCTTCACTGACCTCACTTCAGAAGAGTGAATATTTTTGGGTTGCTGGTCCGAGGTGGTTTTTCCCTTCACAGGGCTTCCATGTTAAATCTCTTGTGTTATGTGTTGATTGTAATATTTATTTGATGTCATATTTTCATGTTACATATTTGATTTGATCAGTAATCATTATATGTTATTGACTGGTAATTGGTAAAAAGCATAGATAGTATAGTATTTCAAGTTAACGAGCATTATAAGTTTGAGATAATTGATTTTGGATTATACATTTTGATTTGGGACATTGGCTAACCGATTCAACCCCCCCTCCTCTTAGTTATTCTAATAGACTACTTTCTCGAGGGCTTTTTATGAAGAAAATTTGGGAACACAAATTTTAATATCCACCTACCAAACCTATACCAGACAAATGCTAGATCTACTATGTGGTAGCTATCAAGGACCACTTGTTTCTATTTTATTGATACATCCCAATATAAGGCCTCTATTATGGTTAGCTACTCTAGGTAAAAATTTTTTGTGGCTTCTTCATCATGTTTATAGATTTATATCCTTGTAACCATGTTGTAATATCTTACATGATCCATGGCTCAAATAATTATCATTTAAAGTGCCACATATCCTCCATATATTTTTATCATTGAGGATTCATTAGATGTGATCATCTTGTATTGAGTAGGTTAGGAACTATCTAATGAGACTAGGTTCATGTCTCTAGCTGAGAATATATATAACTTGAGTATCTAGTACATGCTCACACATGTATCTCAATGTCTTATATCTTCATATTGCAGTGAGATACTACGCACAAAGAGTGATGATAAATTAGTCATTAAAAATCACTATTTAATTCTTTATATAGTGAGGGATTCCTCATCAATTCTTGGAGAAAAATTGAATCTATATATGTGTATATCATATTGACATTCTTGGTGCTACATTTTATCTATATCTTTTTAATAATTGGAGAAATATCATCCAAGATAATTCGATGATATTTTTAGAATATTTTACATTTAGGAGGTCTTCGTCATCTCACTTATTCTCTCCTTTGGACAAGCTCTTTCCTCACATAGGGTTTTGTCTCTGTTAATAGTTGTTGAGAACATTTTATATTTTTTATCTCATTTTTGGGGAGGAGTTTTGTCCCACTAGATTTCCTCCTTTTCTCTATTTATCATAGATTTCATTTCAAAATTTTACATGACTACCTATTATATCCTACTATCCAAGACCCATATTTCATTGTGTACATACATTCTCCCCAAGTTATATTTAATGGAGTGTGCTAGTGTGTTTAATTGTTGCACCTAGTGATTCATTCTCTTAGGAAATAGACACACATACTAATGTTTACTTAGGGGCCACATAGGATGTTTTAGGAGAATTTAAACTTTCAGTGGTTTTGTTATGTTATCACATTCCATTTTATGCGGCAAATCCACTTTTAGTGTATTTCTCAATTCATAACTTTCCACATTTAGTGCACATGGTCCACATACTTTATTCCACTTTGGAGTTGATGCACCTTTAGTGGACATGTGACACTTTTATTTTTACACCCTAGGTGGGCGATTCATTTTATCTTGGTTATCATGTTATAAGATTATGATAATTTATGTAAGCATATGCCTTCCTATAATTTCATCTCATTTTACTTAATCAAGTATTAGATCCTATATAATTTCAACTATGATATTTTATTCTTGGCGAGAATAAACTTTTTTCCTATCATTTAATTTCTCTCTTGTTATTGTTCTTTGAATTATGCCTCTAGATCTTGGGTGGATATCTACATAGCCAAATGTTACACCCAATCATAAGTTTCAAGTTAATCATGTCAATATCCAAGGTCCACTACTAAAATGAAAAATGTTGTAGAGGGTAAGAATGTGATTAATCTTGATGTCTAGGAGTTTATTTTAGATGAATAATCTTCTTATTGATTGAATAGTTCATATTAGACCCCTGAGAATTCTACCAAAATGTGTAGAAGTTGAATCCCAAACCTTCAAGTTTTATTGAATCTTATTCTCTCTACGCTATTTCTTCCCCTCAAGATCTTTCTTTGTCGAAGGTTATTGAAAAATTAAATTACTTGTTCATAGCCTAGAATAAGTGAAATGATATCATCCATTATTTCCTAGACCAAATAAATATCACTAGAAAGAAAATTCATAAAATGAAAACCTTGGTTGAGGCCAATTATATTGGATTACAAAGAGGGGGGATGAATCAGTAATCCCTAATCCAAAATACCTTAAAATAATTTTCTCTGATTAACTTGATAACTACTCGATAGAAACACAATTCACTATTTATTGACAATACTAAATAAACTATATCAATCAGTAAATCATTCACAATGTATAACTCCAATATTTAACATGGAAACCTAGCTTTGGAAAAACCACTATGGGAATTCTCACCCACTAAGAAATATAATCTTCTTAAATATGCATGGTTAAGAGCCAATCTATTTAAATATTATAAAACAAACTATTAGGTGTGATCTGGTTAAGGGATTTACCTTAGATCTATTAGGATATTCACCCTATAAGGAGTGGCCTTGTTGGAGGGATTTAAACACTCAAGGATTTACAATATTACTATTAAGTCTACTCTATTAAGAGATTTATGTTGATCCCTAAGTTTTGTTGTCTATTGGTGTCTTACACTTAGTCATTTTCTAAGCAATGTTGGTCGGTCATCACTGTGACCGAATCATCATGTATAGGCCGAGTCATGTATATTATACATTTACCGAGCAGTTTTTACTTTCGAGAAAGACATTGGTCACTGAGTACTTTAGTATTAACTGATTTAGTTTATGACGAGTTATGTAGAGATGTCAGTGCCGAGCAACATGGTATGAAGAATAGTAACTGCTAAGTGCCAGAGATATCAAATGCCAAGCAAGCCATATTTTACATATGTGTTTGTTATGGCACAAACACTTAGGTAAACCATTTTGGCCGACATCTATATTACATTTATTATTTTATGAGGAAATCATAGAGATGATTATGTTTTAAAATTGCAATCATTAATCCCCATGTATTTCATGGAACCAATTAGAATTAGGGAAATGTTAAGTGGGAAAAGTAGACAATCTAGATCACAGATCTTAAATCTTGGAGATAATAAATTATTTATATAAGATAAGATCTGAACTCTAAAACATATTATGAGAGGAGAATGAGTATGAAGGAGATCTCATACTTGTAGACCAAAGAAGTGATTTGATTATTAGAAATAGAGTTCAGTGACCAAGAAGAGTAGTGAAGGAAAAAATAGAGACATATTTGATAGAGGAGATCAAATCTATTGTGTAAGTCGAAGATCTATTATCATCATCACAGTGCAAACTGGAAGATCAACTATTGAGACATTCAAACAAGTGAATCATGGGAAATATCTTAACGGAGTGGTTTTCACAGACCTTATTAAATCTCTTAATCGAGTGCTTAGTTAGTTGTAAGTTTTAAATCATTTTTCAAGGTAGATTGTATAAGTCTAAAAGCTCTTAATAGGGCAGACCCCTCATAGGGTAGATCATCTCTTATGATCAAACTTGTAGCCCTAATAGGAAAACTTTAATACTATAGTAGTGAAGATTTTTGGCTGTTATCCCCACCCCAGTTTTACCTTTCAAGGGTTTCTTGGTAACCAAAATCATTGTGCTATGTTTATTTTCATAGATAATGATTAGGATATTATATTTGTTGTAGTGTTAAGCTTTATGCTTATTCTATGCAAGTTTGTTTATGCAAAATGTATAAAATGGTTGATATCTTATTCACCCCCCCACTGAGTATCACACTTTCCCTAATATATTTCTAAAAACTGGTATCAGAGCTTAGTCTCTTAAAGAAGTCTAAGCACTTGTGAGTCAAAGATCTTGAGATGGAGGTTTATAAGTTGGGAAAGATCATAGAGAATTAGAAGATTGGCATTCAGCTTGCATTACAATAGCTGAAACAACCAGAGGTGAACTGAAGAAATCTTTAAGAAGAAGAAGAGAAATAGAAATACAACATAATGAAACTCAATATCAAGAAGATGACACTACAAGAGTATTTGATAGTGGAAAATTTGTAGAAAGTGACAAATCCATAGAATAACTGCTAGAGAAAAAAAACATACTAAATGAGGATATCATAAATCTAAGGAGAGAACAAGAATTACAATCAGTAAGACTCCGTGAAGTTGTTGAATAGAAAAAGAAAGGTAAAGAAGATAAGACAATGGATGAAGAAGATAAAAGACAAATATCGATGAGACTTGATGAAAGGACAAGGGATATGCAAAGAATGACAAATAATCAACTGGACATGGTAAATCAATTGCTACTTGTTAATAAACAATTCAACAAGAAAGATGCGAAAATCATAAATATGAGATCAAAAAAAATTCAAATGAGGAATGAACTAAGATCTTTAAAGGAGATCAATGAAAGGATGAACAAGCTTAATGAAGCCATAAGGTACTTTGAAAAATTGTTAATGTAGCCTAGAAGATCCAGTGATACATCTAGACTTGGACATGATGAGCACTTATCATACAATGAGGAAGGAGAATCATCAAAAAGTGGAGAATAAAGGAATGAAAAGATTAAAAAAAACATGCGTACATGCCATCATTGTGGAAAGCTAGGACATATAGCCAACATCTACAGAAGAAAACATGGTAAGTTTGATCCTAAACCAAAGTTCAATGGATGTTGTTTTAACTATAAAAAGCTGTTAGGAATGAATGCTGAATATATCATATGTGGGAGTATTAGAAACCATTTTGTAGCAGTTGTTGTTGCATTCATGATTGTCATTGTCATTGATGTCAACATAGTGATCTATTGAAGATTAGTAGTGAAGCAAAAAGTGTTTGAGTTAGCGCACTTGACATATTGAAGATAAAGCTATGTAGAGTTTGAGAATTACTCTTTGATGTGTTATAAGATCATGGTTAAGAGAGAAGACATTAATTCTTTTATTTATGGAAGTTACAAGCATTTTAGTGGAAGTAGTGTTCAGGCAGTGTTCCTGAGTAGTAGTTTGTGGAAATCAGATCATATCTCCTAATCAGGATAGAATCTGGTTATGCGCAGTTAGAGAGTAGTTGAAGACATGTTGATAGTGACATGGATGATAGTGCAAGATCCAAGGTTGCATGAGTGAATAATTATATTGATTGGAAGCTGACAATTTTGTGTAATTTTGATGTAACATGTGGAAACTTTTATTTTGTAATTTGTATACTGACTCATTTGTAATTACTTGAGTGTGGTATATAGGAAGGAATGTATTCCTTATTGTAAGTTTGTAAATTAGAATGAAGTGATGGATGTAAGTGAAATTGTGAAATAGGATATGCGAAATATTGAGATCTGGTATTGAGATCTGAAGAAGCAGTTAGTGTGGTTTGGAATAGTCAGAGGAGTATTGGATTGTTGAGGTCAGTAATATTATGGTATTATTTTATTAAGTAATAAAAAGGTTATTTCAATAGTGGGTTTAGTGATCTTCCCTTCAAGTTGTTTGGGTAGTGGGTCCTTTTGTCTTCCATAACTCCTAAAAAAGTTAGAATCTTTTAGTAGAGATTCAAAATCTCCTAACAGGGATTGATATGTACTGAATGTATTTCATAAGACTCCTAACAGAGCCCATCCTTTCACAAGGAATATTCATATTAGTGCATCTTTTTTGGGCATCATTCCCACTGGGGTCTACTCTTTGATCAAGAGGTTCCCTAGTCAACATATCTTGTGTCATTGTGTTATTATACATGTATATCTTTCTATGGTTGTTGATTACATTTATTACATGGTTAAAATCTACTGAAGTTGATAAAAGTTATAATTATTTGATAACTAATTCACCCCCCTCTCAGTTATCTTGGTGGACTTTACTTTCTAACAATTGGTATCAAAGCAGTAGGTCCTTGAAAGAAAAGTTTAACAGCTTAAGGAAATCCATGGTGAATTTTAGGAAAGAAAGACCAAAGTTTGATGGAGTAAATTTTGATAGCTAGAAAGAAAAGATGAAGACACATCTATTGTGTTTAGGACCAAGTTATTCATTGATTACAAAGAATCAGAAGACAATCATTGATGAGGATAATCTTGAAACATGTACTAATGACAAAAGAGATATATTCATGTGCAACACGCTTGCCAGGGAAGTACTTTTGTCAACCCTTCTGGAAATTGAGTATAGTCAGGTAAAATATCTGAAAACATCTTATGAAATTTGGTTAGCTTTACACTCTACTTTTGAAGGTGATGAACATGCAAATAAATTCAAATTACATAATTGGATATGTGCATTGGAAGATATAAGAATGATGGAAGATAAATCTATAAGAACCTATATTGGTAGAATGTGAGAGATTGTTCCAGGTATAAAATCTTGTAGAGGAATCAAGATAGAGAATGAAGTGATATGGAAAATTTTGAGGAAAATGACTCTTGTATTTAAGTAGACAACACAAATGATTGAACAAGTTATTCCTTGTATTATGAACTTTACAAGAGAGACTCTTCTTGGAAGATTGGAAGCAACATAAATTAATTTGAGGCTATTAGGAAACTTACCTAGAACAGATGCAATATTCAGTGCACTTAGTGTTTTCCCTACTTTTTCAAGAAGCATTAGTGTGAGAAAAGATTATGCTAGTAGTAGAAGATCTAGAGATGAAGAAGACAAGAAAACCGAAGAAGGTATTGCCTTGCTTGTGAAGAGAGAACCAAACGGTAAGAAATTTTTTAAATGTTGGACTTCTCAAGAATATTGTCATTTTGCATCTAAATGTCCGAAGAGAGTTAAGAAGTAGAGGAAGAATTTTAATCCTAGAAGATCTAAAGAATATTACTATGCAAATAATGAATAACTTGAAGCTATTTTAGAGAAATCTTTGAGTGAAAGTGATACTGAGAATAATGATGATATAGGATTTGTAGCAATTAAAGAAGAAAATCTTGAAACTAAAATTAAGGAAGAAAAGGCTTTAGTCTCTCAAGTAGAAAAGAAATCTGATTGGATTATAGATAGTGGTTGTTCACATCATATGACTGGAGACATGAAAAATTTCATAAAGTTTAAAAATTATGATGGAGGAGTTGTTAGAGTTGGAAATAGTGCACCTTGTTCAATTAAAGGTATAGTTAAAGGTATAGGATCTATTACTCTTGATGGAAAGACTAATACTGATGATGTTTACTTTGTGGATGGTTTTAAACATAATCTTTTGAGTGTTGGATAGTTAGTTGATAAGGGATATTAAGTTTGATTTACTAAGAAAACTTGTGTAATTAAAGATAAAGATGGAAACTTGATTGGTACTAGATCTAGAACCAGAGGTAATGTATTTTAGTTGAATCCTACTGAGATGACATGTTTTCTTACTAAGATTGATGATATTTGGTTATGGCATAGAAGAATTTATCATATAAACTCTGATAACATTGTGAAAGTGAGTACTACATGTGCAGTGAGAGATTTGCCTAAATTTATTATTATGAATAGTCCCAATAGATAACTGAGAGGGGGGGAGGGGGGGTGAATCAGTTATCTGCAAAATTTCAATTCTTTGTCCAATCAAGTATACTTAAACATAAAGCATAAAAATAATGAAAGAACACATCAACACAACACCAATATTTTGGTTATGGGGAAACCCAAATAGGTAAATACCCTGGTGGGAATTGACACCCACTAATATTTTGTACTAGTGTATTATGATCCTTGTTAGAAGATCCTTAACCCTATTAGGAGTTTCTTTACAATATATTTAGTAGACCTAGTCAAGGGTCATACCCTATTAGGAGTCTTTTACATTTGTCCCTATTAGGGGAGAGGATGCACTATCTGAGAGCTCACTTCTCAAAGGGGTGAAGGCTACAACCTTCTAAATAATAGAAACACACTATATCTAGATCTTGGTGAATTGCGCTTAGACCTACTTTCTGGATAAGTTCCAATGAATAGCACAAACACTTTACTTTGTCACATAGACCTTCCTCTCATGGTTCAACACTTCGCACACTCTGCTCTGCTCTGCTTAATCAACCATGAACCACACTTAAGGAATCACAAATGACTGCCTATAAATATGTTTCCTCTAAATGAAATAATCAAGTTGGCCTATTAGAACTATCTTGAAATCATATTAGAGAAACCATAACAAACTTTGATAAAAATTCTGTTGGATCTACTATGCACGCAACATATTCTGGGACCTGTCCAATAAGATAATTGTTGACGCACGCTACACACTGTCGACACTACCCAAACAAGTGGATGTTTCTTGTCAAGCTGAATTACTTCATGCCCTCTTAACTAAACATCAATAACTCTTCTCTAAGCTTAACTCCAAGTGTGCATACCTAATAGATTTGTGCAATTCTAGAACAAATAAAATCTTTGTTGGCTCTTCTGAATAAACATAGGAAACTAGTACTAGTGAATAGCGACTATATATCTTCACTTCTACTGATCAATAGACTATGTGTCCATGACTGAAACATCACTAACATGTCTTCAACATATATCCAAGTGTGCAAGGCTCCATGATAACTATACGAACAACCTTACATAGAAAAATACCTATTACTCTCTCATGAACACTGCTAACATAAGCTACTATATAACTGTATGTACTAATAGCTAACCTATACACCCATGATATCATGCTGATATCATGTCCATGCTACATATACTAAAAGCTTACTACATAAAAATTCCATGCATGCTACTTTCCATATGTTGTCATCAATGACAAACATACAGTCATTACTAGCCTGTTGGCAAATCTCCAACAATCTCCCCCTTTGGCATTGATGGCAACATGTGGAATGAAAAACCACCACCAACCCAAATGAACATTTCTTTTATAACATTCTATATTTCCTCTTCAAAACTCCCCCAAAGATGAATCCTTCATCTACTGCAATATTTTTCAATATTCTGCATTTCCTCAACTGAACTACTATCATAACTGAATATTGCTCCCCCTTAGTATATTAATCCTCCTTTTTACTTATGTTTTTCATGACTATATATTACTCCCCCTTTGAAAACAATGGCAAAGGGTGCCATTCATTTTAAGCTCTAGTACTACTCCTGAGGTGGAGTACTCAACCTTCCATCAGTCCTTGAGGACTGATGCCTTTCCTTCTTTCTTCTAGGCAGAATTAGGGAAGGGAATTACTCCCATCTTCTCCTTGAGATAGTCAAAAGTATCCTTTGTCAAGGGCTTTGTGAATATGTCTACCAACTAATCTTTCATACTCACATAGTCCAACTTGACTTCTTTCTATACCACTTTCTCTCTTAGGAAGTGATACTTGACCTCAATGTGCTTTATCTTTGCATGCATCACAGGGTTCTTTAACGTATTGATAGTGATAGTGTTATCAAATTGAATAAAAATAGGATAATCAATTTGAATTCCAAAATCCTTTAACATCTGCTTGATCCAAACAATGGTAGACCAATTCAAGGCTATTGCAACATACTCTACTTCTACTATTGACAGAGAAATACAATTTTGTTTCTTGCTTGTCCAAGTGATAAGTCTATCACCAAGGTTGGTAACAATAGCACCTAAGGAAAGGTACTTCAATGAGTACTTGATTATGTTGCACAATGATGAGACAATGTATTTTTTTATCTTAGTAAGAATGGAAACTAAACTGGTAGGCTTAAATGATAAAAAGTGAAGAAATATAGTTTAAGCCGAGTGATGTGAGTGTCAACCGAGTTAGCATATGTCGAGTAATTTTAGTGTTGACCGAACATCATTTAATTGCCAAGCAAGAAAGTGTTAGCCAAGGAAACATTTTTTAGTATTGACCGAGCTTTTTAATGAAGACCAATAAGTTGAACACATTATTAACCAAGCATCTATATTTTACATTTGAGGGAGAATTTAGATTTCCAGCCGACATCATTGAATTCTTGAATGATGTAAAATGTGTTGACTTTATTTATTGATTGTATGAAAGCATTGAATGCATTGTAAAATGTTTAATTGTAAATATTTAAGATATTTGAGATGTTTCTAGAAAAGAAGATGAAAAACATAAAGTGTGGTGGATTCAATGAATCTAACCTAACCCTAAGATCTACAAAGGAGATTGAGTGGCAAAAGATGTATTGACCTAATTGAGGAAGTATTAAGGAAACCTAAGCATGAGATTGAATAGAGGAAGAAGGGAAATCATAAAAGGGTGATGGAAGGGTTGTTGATGTTATTGACTATATAAGAAGAGAAGTCTAAAGGAGAAGTGTTGTGATTTCTTGAAGGAGAGTTTCAAGCAGATCAGTGATGGTGACAGTAAAGGTTCACAGTCAATAAGCCAACATATGCATACAAAATTGGATCTGATATTTTCAAAGTGAGTTGTATGTTTTTCAGATCAATACTACTACTACTTTCTAACCATTGTATCAGTCAAAATCCTTTTAACAGAGGTTTACCTAACACTCATATGTATAAATCCTTTGAACAAGGTTGCATTCTAATGGAGTGTATGTAATTCCTATAACAAGGCGCTCTTTTAATGGAGTGGTTGAAATCCTTTAACCGGGTCACACCTGACAGTGTGTTTGTGACCTTTGATAGGGTTGTCTTTTCACCGTGCTCACTTCAGAAGAGTGAAAACAATAGTAACATGTTACAAAGTGGTTTTTCCAAAATTGGGTTTCCACTATAAATCCTAGTGTCAATGCTTGTGTGAATGTTTTGGTTTGAACATTTCTGGGTTTTACAAGTTAGTTACAGTTGGGTAGTGGACTGCAATGTTATATGTTTCTATTATGCAATCAGTAATGACTGAGTAGCTATTGGTTGTTAGATCTGATTTGTTGAAGAGTTTTAAAGTTTTTTTTATACATCTAGACCTAAGAACAACTAATTCAACCCCCCTCTTTGTTGTTCTAAATCATATTAACAATTGGTATCAGAGTTTTTGGTGCTTACAGAGAACAAGTTTGAAGGTACTTAAAGCAAATTATTAGGATATTTAAGAAGGAGGTACCAAAGCTGAATAAGGAGAACATCCCTGCATGGCAAAGCTTGATGAAGCTGCATCTAGAAGGTATTGGTGAATCTTCAAAATACTATGTTGAGAATGAATATGTCTCACCTGTCACACCTTTGAATGCCGAGGAAATGAGAGCTAAGGAAGAACACAATTAGCCAATGTTGGAAATTGCATCTGAACTAAGCTATCATGAATTTGAGGATATAAAGGATTGTACAAGTGTTAAAGAAATTTGGGACACTCTTGAAAACATCTACGGTGGTGACATAAATGAACTAAAAGATAAAGTCAAGAGCCTTAGAGGTATTGAGAAAAGTATAATTGGAAAAGTACTGAGAACTCTAAGTCCAATTTATGCTATCAAAATTTCAGCTATCCAGGAATCTAGGTGTAACCCTGCAAATGTACTTACTTTTGAAAGTTTGGTTGGCAAGATTACTACTTTTGAAATTTCTAACTATGATAACTTCACTTTTGGTAATGTTGAATCTTCTTTTACGTCACAATTGGTTTTGAATAAGTCAAAGAAGGAAAAAGAAAGATGCATCAGTGAAAGTGAAAGTGAAAGTGACAGTGACACATCTGATGAAGAAATTGAGGATCTAGAAGCTATTATAGCTAGAAGACTGAGAAGGGGAAAACAAAAATACAAAGGTAAACTCCCTATTATATGTTTTTCATGTAATAAAGTTGGTCATATAGTTGCTAGGTGCTCTGATAGGAATGATAAGGATGAAGAAAGAGATAGCAAGCACAAAGACAAAAGAGATGACAGAAGCCACTGAAGGTACAAAGACTACAAAGAAAAAGGTAAGAAATCTTGCTACTTTGCTGAAGAAGATATTGACACTGATAGTGATGATTTTTAAATTGAGGTAGTCTATGTTACAATGAAAGATGAGTCTGACGAGGATGAGAAAATTGCATTGATTTCATATCTAAACAAGAATGATAAATGGATTATTGATAGCGGCTATTCACATCACATGACTGGTGACAAGAGTAACTTTGATACCTTAAATCATTATAAAGGTAAAAGTGTGAAATTTGGAAATGATGCACCATGTCTTGTTAGAGGAAAAGGATTGATTGAGCTGACTGATAAGATTACTTATGAAAATGCATATTGGGTTGAGGGTCTTAACTATAATCTACTAAGTGTTGCATAGCTTAATAGCACTGGTTACCAAGTGGAATTTCATCACAAGAAGGCTAAAATATTTGATGCTAATGGTGAACTGATCAGAAGTGGAGAACAAACTAGAGGTAATTTGTTCTATCTTGACCTATATGAGGAAACATGTATGATTGCACAACTTGATGATATTTGGTTATGGCATAAGCGACTATGTCATGCTAACTTTGATAATCTGCTAGAAATTAGTAAAAAGAAGAAAGTGAGAAGTCTACCTAGATTGAAGAAACCTGAGAATGTAATGTGCAAGGAATGTCAGTTAGGAAAGATGACAAAGTCAAGTTTTAAGAGCAAAACCATTACTTCTGAGAATACTTTAGATTTGGTTCATACTGACCTTTGTGGACCTATGGGTGTACACAACTATTGTGGTGCTAGATATTTTATTATGTTTGTTGATGATCATACCAGGATTATGCATGTAATGTTTTTAAAAGAAAATTTTGATTCTTTTCAATTCTTTAAGTGATTTTTGGTAAATGTTGAAAAGGAAACAAGAAGAAACCTAAAGTGTTTAAGATCTAACCGAGGTGGATAATTTATATCCAATGAATTCAATTCATTTTACAATGATAGAGGGATCAAAAGACATATGTTTACATCGAGAACTCCTCCAAAGAATGACATAGCAGAAAGAAGGAACATATCTATCTTGGATTGTGCAAGGATATTGATGATTGAAACTAATGTTGCATATAAATACTGGAAAGAAGTTGTAAGTACAATTTTTTATACTCTTAACCGAGTACAGACCAAGAAAGGTACAAATCTGACACCTTATGAGTTATGGTATGAGTATGCACCGAATGTAAAATATTTTAGAATTTTTGGAAGTAAGTGCTACATACTAAAGGACAATAGGAATGGAAATTTTGATGCTAAAAGTGATGAAGGTATATTCCTAGGGTATTCCACAAAAACTAAATCTTATAAGTGTTTGAACTCTAACACTAACTAAATTGTGGAAAGTGTGAATGTCAAAGTTGATGAGTATGCAGAAAGAAATAAAGCTGATAGTAAAAGAGAACTAGAAGATTACAAATATTTTTTATATATAGAGGAAAGAGAGGTAAGTGACAGACTTGCACCTGATGTTGAGTCTCGGGTAAGCAATGCCAAGAATCAGGAAAACAATGTCGAGAGAGAAGAAGAATGTGCCGAGTGACATGATGAAGCTTCTGAGTATTAGGAAGAGGTTTCTGAGTATTCAGAAGCTGAATCTGACAATCTTATTGGGGAACCTAAAGAATTAGAGGAAAGGAGAGCATAATCTATTTTGGAAAAATATGTAAGGAGACATCACAAGCCTGAACAGATAATTGGAGACAAAGATACTGGAGTTCTGACTAGAAGCAAGGCAAAGGATCCTATTAGCACTTAAACCTGCAAATGATTTAAATATTTAGAAAACTTACTGAACTTATGACTCATGCATTCCCAACAGCTGCATCTGACATAATTTAATTTCTAAGGTACTAAGGCTTTGAGCCTTCTTCACTTTGAGTGTAAAACTTTGGTAGGTTTAGCTATAATGATTTACTATGTTTCAAGTAAACTTGAAATAGTGGATCAGTTCCTTCAATGCTATGCTATTTTTTCTCCAAATTAACTCAATAAAACATTACTACTCTGAGGACAACCCAAATTATCCTGATACAGAGTACCATAATAAAAATTCTAACTATAATAGCATATAATAGTGGTTTAAGGACATTCATCCTTCTTCCTTTTCTGAGTTAAACTCAAGGAAGGGTAACCTCTCTCAACTGCTTCTACAAAGCATTATAAAGTTGATCTATGCACTTGACATAGTCAATACACTTTATAAACATACAAATGAAAGTAAATTGAAATGGTTTTTTGATATTGTGGTGATGAATAAATGCAAATCAAGATAAACCAGTGCCTTATTCATTGGGCCAGAGTCAAAACCTAATACCTATAGAATCCTATCAATACAAAGATACTAAAATTTAAATAAACTGCCTAACAATCCATTCTCCCAATTCCCAACCCTGCCATCAAATTTATGTATAGATATTCAATTCCCACAGACCTCCCTGAAGGTTTACTCTCTCCTTGAGAGAAACTTGAGTTCAACCCCTATATTTACCTTGTAAACAACACATTAAAGAGCTTTACTAATTAATGCATAAGAAAATCAAAGCATCCATACATGAAGATAGCAAGAGATAGCAATGAAATTCTAGTGTATTTTTATTAATATTCAACTGTATACATACAATTTTAACAAAAACTTCAAAGAAGTTAGATCCTACATTCAGTACTTTTTTTACAAAAAAGTTCAACCACCCCCACAAAATGAGAAAAAATTGCTATTAATACCACTAGCCATCTTGGAATCCTTGAAAGGATGCAACAAGCTTCAGATGGCTAGGAAAATGACTTGCACTACAGAAAAAAGTACTAACAATAATGAAAAAGAGACTAGAGAACAAAACATCTTCCAAAACAAATGGAAGGTCTACATCTATCACCTTTGTCTAAAGATATTTCATAGCAGTTACATAAGTAGTTGTATGAATGATGACCACCATTATAGGATAACTTACATCATCCTTTGTCTGATAAATGCTCTCCCTAGAATTCTGGATTAGGTTCTGGGTGTACTTTATTCTTCTTCTTCTGCCTCTAGCTCTTGGACAACTAGCTTCTTCTTCTTTTTCTTTGTCACTTTATCCCAAGCTACCACATCATCATTGCATGGCCAATTGTAGCACTGCAGTTCTTGTATTAAGTTGATTTGTAGGTCCCACTTCGAATTAGTTATACTTTTAGCCTCTAAAACATTATCACTATTGAGGAAGACCTCTTGTCTAATTACCAATTGATCCATTGATGACCTCCACTCATCAAAACTTACCACACTTCCATCATCATTAAAAATAGAGGGAAGATACTTATTGTAATCCTTGTCAAACATGGTCATCTTGGCCTTCACTTAATTGGATTTCCCTTTGAAAAACTTGGAAACAATAGTAATCAATCCAATCTTTTCATATATCTCTCTCACCACTTTAGGGATATCAAGCTTTTCAAACAATAAACTCCTCCTGGACCATATACTATAAAGTGGCTCTAGAGTAGCCAATGACTCATTCACTTTATCATTTTCCTTATGTAAGATGATGACTGATTGATGGACTAACTCATCTTCTCCTTTATTTTTCTCTGCCTATGTTGCACAATCTTTTCCATGGTATTTAGGGCTGCATGCAATTTATCCTTCTCTATATCCTCAATTTGCCTGTCATGAACTTCTGCTTCTAGCTCAGGAGGGGCTTCAATTTGAAAAGGAGGAGGAGAGACTACCTTTGAAGCTTCTTCAAGTTTGGCTTTTAAATTCTCAAGTTCACCCTCCATTTGCTTGATTATCATAAGCTTTGAATCCCCGTCCTTTGCAACTCTCATTGAATTTTCAAATAATTTATCATACCTTTAAGATAGTTGGATGGTTTTTGCTTCATTAAGGTGTGCAAAGTGCATAACTACCTTTGACACCTCAAGATCAATAATGTTTTTCACAATCCAGACAATCTTGTTACCTTCCATCTTATCCTCAATGCTCACCAGAGATGGCTTCTGAGTTCTGGGGGACAGACACCAAAGTGCAAAAGCTTGTGACTTGGGGTCATAACCACTCCCTCTATTTATTTCATCAATCTATACTTCATATGACAAGCTTCCCTCTAGCTCCTTTCTAATTTGGTCAATGAGGAAGGCAGAGGTCAAGTCCCCTCCAAGAGTTAGAAGCATGCCACTTGACTTGACCATCTCTCTTTCTTCCTCCACAGTAATCCTCTCAAGACTGGGATCATATGATGTCAGAGCCCTCATAGTCTCTTCACTTGGTTGCATTCCTTCAGGAAAGGATTTTTTCACTTCCTCTTTTTTCCTCCAAATGAGGAAATCCCTAAATTCTCTACTCTGGATGAACTGGTCATCACTTTGGAACTCTTCCTGATATAGTTCCCTTTCATTCTTTCCTCATAGCAAAGGAAAATCTTCTTCTTTCTTTGTCACAATCTTTTTGCCATCCCTGATGGCATTTCTCAACTGATGATGGTAGGCCCTATTACTTGGCACAAGAGCAGAAGCTCTATCAATCACTTTCCTCTACTTTTTCTCTTTTGAAGCCTCACTAACCTATAGTCTTTGTTTTTTCAATGAAGGCTCTGAAGTAGCTTCGACTCTAGGGGATCCTGGGTCAAATCAATAATTGGTGAGTCCTATGCTTGAGGTGGACTACCACCTTCTTGTGAGTCATTAGCAGACTCCTCAAGTTCTAATGTGGAATAGTCCCTAGGGACATCTAATTTTTCCTCAAGAAACCCCTCCGATTGACTAGATAGGGTGCAATGCATTTCTATCATTTTTTCCATCCTCTATAGATATGGGAGCCCAGGGAAAAAACAACCAGAAGGAGTTTCTACCTTCCTCAACCTAGCCTATATGTCTAGCAAATCAAACTATTTAGTCCACCTTCTCCCTACTTCATCCAAGTCCAACATTTTCCTTATCATATCCTCCTCATCCAAGCCTTCATGATCTCTGATTGTTCCAATGCTACGGATTAAGGTCATCCTAGCAATCTTGATGAAACCCTCAGTATCAACATACCGGCAGGTGCTTGAAGTCATCTTGAAATGATTAAGTCATGCACTAACCTATTCTAATGCCCTCTTACTAATCAAGAATCTCCTAACTCGTAATTGTCTCAGTGTGAAGGTACCCTTTCTATGAGGTTCCAGGTGCTCTTTATTAGTCCACATCAATTGTCAGATGAATTCCATCATGGTAACTCTAGGAGGCACATATTTTGGAAGTAGGTGTGGAGGTTGTGGAAAGCCATATACTATAATAACTATGAAAGTGCCCCCCAGGTAGAAATCACCCCAATTATGGTTTCCTGGCCATTTGTCTTCAAACTGCATTGGCCTCAACAATCTCAAAACCTTAGTTGGTAGCCTTACAACATTTGTTCCCAACATCCCAAGAACATGATGAACAAAGTAATTCTGAAAAATAGAAAAATTACACACATTGGAGGTGTAATTCCATGCCCTTAACCAATATTGTAGAGGGTTAGGTTGGCCTTCAAAAGTAGTTTTCACTTTAACATTCTTGCATCAAAATAGTTGACATATTTATACAGAATCAGGTGCATTAGGAGGGAATAATGCAGCAACTTAATGGGTCTCTTATTTTATTTTACAAATATCAGATCCTCATGAATCCTAGTGATCACATATTCGATGTAATCATAGTCAGTGTTGGTGAGAGAGTTCTAATTATATAGAATTATCATTAAAATCTTAGCAGGTAATTTTTCTGCATCACCATCTACACCTAAAACCCTACACAACCCATGGCACAAAAACTTCATGTAATGATTCAAGGATGAAAACAGATAAGGAGCATTCATCTTTGTAGGGAGAGGGGCAATGTACTTACCCTTCTTGGGCATATGTTTAACTATCTGACTCTTTACTGGCCCAATGTTACTTGCATACCTATCCCTTTCCTTTTTCAAATCAATTTCAGTGGAAGAAGAGGAATAGAAATCAAAAGATTTCATGAAGGACCCCCTATCCAAATTAAGAAAAATAGACTAGTCCTCACACCTAATAGATCTAGATATGGGGTCATAAAGCCTAGCCAACACAATAATCAATTCAGCATCTAGGAAAACATCTAGCAATATTAACTTTTCCATTCGTAAAGCCCAAGCATTACAAATAAGAATTGCCTTATGTCTATTATTTGAATAGAAATAAAATGGTATCACTTCTATTCAAATGTAATGGATGGGAGAAATATGAGATCTACTTCTAAATCCAAATTATTAAAGGATAGTTTCAATTTGATCAACCAAAAAGGTTAATGCATAATCGAATCAACCTATGAAGAATATGGAGAGATAGAAATATACTATTTCCTTATGGTTGGATTATGCTTGAAATCTGAAATAATTGAAATACAAATACTAACCTCAAATTAGACAAGATCTGGAAAATGTCATTTTCTAATGTTTGTTTGTACTTTTGGGAAATTCTACAACCTATTCCAGACTAGAAATGTCAAGACAAAGAAAACCCAAAAATATTTCTCCAAGATGAGCTCAGGTCGACTTTAATCTTCAACACCAATCTTGACTTGATCTTTGCATATGAGAAGGCTTGAATGAATGTAGAAGGATGGATCTTCAAGGGGGCTCCAAAGAGATTGAATCTTTCAATAGCTAACAATGGATCTCCTTGATGGATGAATGCTTGAACACTTGAATGCTTGGTGATTGCACTTGAGAACTTGAGAGATTGCTTGATTAGAAAAATGGATTGCAATTTCTTGAGATGGGATGTCCTCACAAAACTTGAGGTGAAAATGAGAGGGGAAGGCCTCCTTTTATAGTGAACTAGGGCACAATCCTTTAGAGGGGTAACCTTAAAGAATTAAATCTCAATTAGGTCCTCACTTTTAGAAAATATACCTATATTAAATGCAATTAGAGGATTTACCATTTTGAAACCCGAAATGGCCAACCCATAGGCGGGAAAACAAATATCCTGAAAGCTCGATACCTAGAAATCAAGGATTTTGAAGATTTGAAGGAAGGGATAAAAATCAAGGTTTGGACTGACCTAGTTAGGTTTGAGCTCATTCCTAACCTAGTCAAGTTCAAGCTTGATCCTGACCTAGTCAGGTTTGACCTTGAATCTAACCCTGGGCCCAGATCCACTCAAAATCAAAGTAGGATGTCTCGGGATGCTTGGAGACCTAGAAATGATACCAGAATAGGACAAAATGCTAGGGATAAGAATAAAATCCTATGATGACTATGATGAAGTCCAAGAGGACCTATTTCTAAGTCCTACCTAGAAATTAGAGGCATGGAAGAGGGAAATTCAGGAGAATCTTTGAGATCCTAACTCTAATTTCACCTATAATGAAGAAATAAGTGCATAAAAGAAGTGGAAAGTGGTGAGAAAGCCAAATACATGAAAAGACCTAATCAAGCCACTGAACATGACCCCAAACCACTTACTCAGAGGGATAAACACTCTTATCATGGAAGTGTTTCCATTTTAAGATGATACATAAAGCCCCCACTTTAGCAAGAGTATGGACTCGATGTAAACTCTTGGTAAAGGAGGTCAGAATGAAAAGATAATCTTATCATAATCCAAGGGAAAAAGAGAAACCTTAAGCCCCCAGGGACTCAAGTCTTTGTCAACTCCTAGATCACAATAAGAGAGGCATCTCTAGAGAGAGAGAGAAAGGGTTTGATTATCTCACCCAATGAGAACCTATGTCCCATTGTGAACCACACTAGGAAACAACACAACTAGAAAGATGGAATTGAACCACCTAGTGAATGTGGCTACTCACTAGTTAACCCATCAAGGATTCAACCTTAGGAATATTCTATTCCATAAGAATAAAACCAAAACAATAAAGAGATCCAATCTTAAGGACACCTTCAACCTTAAGGGATCAAAATATATGTGTATTTCAAACTGGAGGGATCAAGAGATCCTAAAATATAAATTTATGCTTTAAGGATTAGTTGCTAATCCAAAAAGGGAAAAAGAGTATCTTCAAAAATAAGTGTGTATTGAAAAATGCATGTGTGCAACAGGTGAGTAGAGCATATGCCCCATGTTAAAGGCATTGTTGACACTTTAAAAGGAGCAATGGCTTTAACAGAAACATAAACAACTCCACTGATTACGTTTCCATGTTGAGATGCCCCTAGGCGAAGACAAATCAAGGAAAATATCACATAAACATACAGAGAACAAAGAAGGGATCTACCTCCCCTGTAGTTAGTATGATCATAAGATAATATATATATGATATTATTGCAAATGAATTGACATCATTCGCCAAAGAAAGTAGAACTACGATCACAAATGAGGAAAGATCACATAAGATATACAAAGGAGAATCTTTTCAGATCATGACATGGAGACCAAAAAGAATTAGTGCTACCATATCTCAAATCCAAGAAGATTACACAAGGAAACATTTACAAACAATAGCACATTTACGACATAACATTGAACAACACATAGAAGTGTTAGACTACAACTGATTTAGATGGAGAAACAGTTGGAATCTGATTGAAGAATCTATGATTAAAGATCACTGAGAAGTTATTGTTTAGATATAAAATATGAATAAATCAGTATTATATTGTCATTGATGTTAACTAGCTTGACAATACTTATCTTGTAAGTTACTATACCGATACATCTAAAAAAGGTGGATGAGATGAAGAATAGAGAAATCTACATGAGAAGATGTACATGACAGATGACGAAAAGGAATTCACTAAGTAACTTGTTGATGAGTCTATGATCATATGATATTGACATTATTATGTTACATTCATCTATAATGAAGAATAGAGATGAAAGACAAAAAGCAATGTTGTCGGTAAAGGAAGCATTTTGTAGTATACATCAACGAAGGGTAGTGTATACTGATCACAATATTAACTAAATGTGTGTTCACCAATGAATTTCTTTGTTAACCGACGAGAATGGAATGAATTAAATGATTAGTTTGAGCTGATAAGATTGATGAGATGGAAAGTGTATAATTTTGAGATAACAAATGAAGTTTGTTATGATGATCTATGGCTAACATAATTTGAGAAGAATCTAATGGAGTAGATTGAAATGTGTTAATGACACGTCAGCCAAGGAAGTTTAAAGCGGCAAAAATCAATGAATGTGATTAAGCGGCAAAATCCAACAGAGGAAAAGAAAATGTTTTACATGTCTATATAAGAGACTAGAGATTTTATAATAAAACAAAGCCATAAGAAGTAGATGTTGCAGGAATATTGTGTGAAGAAGTTTTCAAGAAATTCTAATCATACTGGTTAGTGAGAACCGAGCTACAAAACAATTACCAAGATATAGAGAGAAATTACCGAAGGACAGTAAGTTAATAGATTGTTGAATTTGAAGTGATATATTGGTTAGAAGGATTTGAATGAGTTAAATATTGATTTGTAATTTGCAATTGATGTTGTAATAAAGCAGATCAACTACTGTTACATATTTAACCATTGTAAATAGTCAAAATCTCCTTAACTGAGTAGACTCTGAAAGTCTTATTGGATGTTTCTCATAGAGTACACATTTGTTATCTTGTCAACCCCAGAGTGACTGTTGGTTGCATGATAAATTCTAGTTTAAAATCCTCTAACAAGGTCACACCTGACAGTGTGTTTGTAAACCTTTAATAGGGTTGGGTCTTCACCAACCTCACTTTAGAAGAGTGAACAATTTTGGGTTGTTGTTCCTAGGTGGTTTTTCCCTTTACAAGGTTTCCACGTTAAATCTCTTGTGTTATGTGTTGATTTTGATATTTTTTTGTTATCATACTTTGCATATTACATGTTAGATTTGATTGGCAATAGTTATAAGTATTAAGATTGTTAATCGGTAAAAGCATAGATAGTGAATGAATTTTGTTTACCGAGGAGCTGTAATTGAAGATTTCATTTTGGATTATACATTTTGTATTGGGACATTGGATAACTGATTCACCTCCCCCCCCTCCCAGTTATTCTAACAATTGGTATCAAAGCATTGGTTTCTTAGAATAGAGTTTTAAGGACTTAAGCACAAAGATCACAAGATGTATAAGAGGGAAGTACCGAAATTGAACAAAGAGAGCTTTGCAGTATGGTAGAGCCGAATGAAGCTGCATGTATCTGGAATTGGGAATTCTACACTAGATTTGATGGAGGATGGCTACATACAACCGCCCACTAGACCTCTAACCCTTGATAAACTAAGAGACAGGTATGAACACAACATCACAATGATGGAACTTGCTACTGCCTGTACCAATGCTGAATTTGAAGACATTAAGGGATGCACTACTACCAAACAGATGTGGGACAAGTTAAATCTAATTTACACTTGAGATATGAATGTCAAAAGAACCTGAGCTGAAAGTCTGAGGGGTAGATTCAATTATATGAGAATGAAAGAAGGTGAGAACATTGTGCAGTACTCAAATATATTGGAAGAGGTAGTACATGCTATTAGAGCATCTGATGGAGTCATAGATGATGAAACAGTGATAAGCAAGATTCTCAGAACCCTGCTACCAATTTATGCAATCAGAATGTCTACAATTCATGAAACCAGAGCCATATCCAACCTTACTCTTGACACATTGATCGGTAAGCTTACAACTTTTGAATTGAATAATTTTGATAATAGTGTTGTTCCCCCTGTTGAATTCACTTTCATGTTTTCTCTGAAGATTGGTAAATCTAGTAGGAACAATAAGAATGATGACAGTGATGGCAATATCGATGATGAACTTGATGAGCTAGAAGCTCTTATGACTAGAAGATTGTCCAAAGGAAAAGGAAGATATAGAGTTAAGTTACCTTTGGCATTTTTTAATTGTAAAGAAGTTGGTCACATTGCTACTAGATGTCCATAGAAGAAAGATGAAGATAGATCCAAAGACCAATCTGAAGGAAACTATGGAAGAGGAGTTAACAGAAGCTACCGACACAATAACAGAGACAATTGAGATGATAAAGGTAAAAGGTATGTTACATAGCCAAAGAATTTGAATTTGAATCTGATACTAATGATGATGTAGAAGTAGTATTTGTTGCTATGAAAGATGATTTAGAAGAAGAAGAGAAACATGAAGAGACAACACTGATCTTGAGAATAGACAAAAATGATACATGGATCATAGACAATGGCTGCACACATCACATGACTGGTGATATAGAGAAATTTGATCATCTTGTTGAATACAACAGAGGATCTGTGAGAATGGGAAATGATGCACCTAGTATGGTAAGAGGTAAAGGTTCATTGATGATCAATGATAGAATTTAATGTGAGAATGCATATTGGGTAGATGGACTAAACTATAACTTATTAAGTGTGGCCTAGTTGAACAATTCAGGCCACCGACTTTCTTTTGAAAGTAAAAAGGTGAAAATTCATGATGATGAAGGAAGACTTGTCAGAACTGGTACACAATCCAGAGGTAATCTATTTTATCTTGATAATGATCAGTCTTCTTGTTTATTAATGAAAGATGAAGATGCATGGTTGTGGCACCAAAGATTATTTCATGTAAATTTTGATAACATGATCAAGATTAGTAAAAAGAAAAGAGTTAGAGGATTGCCTAACTTGACAAAACCATATCATGCCATGTGCCATGAATGTTAGAAAGGTAAGATGACTAAGTCTAGTTTTAAAAGCAAAGACTACTCAACAAAGAAGATACTTGAGTTGGTCCATACCGACCTATGTGGTTGTTAGAATTAATCTTTCCTTGGTTGAAAATATGTAATTAAAAGGATAAACCAAGGTATCCTTATTTGTATTTGTCCTCTAGTCCATGTAAGAGGACATGTCACTATTTTGTATTTCCTTTAATAAGGAAAATAGATATTCCTCCTTAAGAGGAATCACACATTTGTCACACACACAATAGAAATGTGGCATCCATAGGAGAAGGGAGTTACATGCAAACTCCTCCACTCATCTCTACTTAAGAGATGTCTCTCACACACTTGCTTGCATAATCTTCTCCTCTCTCTCTCAATCTCTCATTGCTCTCATTATTGTATTGAGCTCATTGCTCTCATCTTTTAGGATTTTTGCCATATTCTTATTCAAAAAGGGGTTTTTCTTTGCTTTTCCCCTTACCAAAATCTCTTGGCTCATTGTTGGATTCTTGAAGTGCTTTGTGGTTGATCTTGAAATCTTCTTTCCTTTGGTTTTGGTAAAATCTTCCAACATTTCATTTTCTTGGATTAATACTTGTTTAAGTTTTCATTCTTCTTACATGGTATCAGAGCTATCTAATCCTTGTTTAAGTGTTTTGTAGGAAGGTTCCATTCAAAGGAGCAATCTCTCTTTGTTTATCTAATATTTTTTTTGCAAATCTAACTTTTTTTCATTCTAACCCCTTAGTTTTGGATGGCTTGCCGCCAAATCTAAGCTCTTTCAATCTCATTTTCAATTTTTTTTTTACTTCTCAACTATATCCAGATTTATATCTCTATTTTTAAATACTTCTAACACATATTTTACTTTACTAACATCTCTATTGCAGGCTTTAAATCTGTGTTTTTCACTTAAATCTAACATTTTTTTAAACATTTTTTTTGAAGACAGTTTTATAGACCTGTACTTAGTGGCTAATAAATTTTGTTTCAGATATTATTTTGTCAATCGCTTCAGTGGAATTGTAGATAATTAGGTTTTACAAAACATATTTCAAAATCAGCCAGATCCAACGGTTCATTTGGGAGATATGACTCCCGCACTAAGACTGTATTTCTAAAACAGTCAAATCTCTGCATTTTAATAATTTTGTTGCAGTTTAATCATTATTTCAAGTTATTATTACATCTATTTTTATAACATATTTCTCAATTTTTGCAGGTATCTTGCAGCACTAATAATTATCTATTATATTCTTTTCTTTATTCAGCTCTTTCATTAGTTATTTCACTTATCCTAGAAGATTCTTTGATTTGTTTAATTTAGGATTCTTTCTTTCTTTAGTTTTTTTTAATATTCTGACTTACGTAAGGTATTTCCATTACTAGTTCTATAAATCGTTGCATTTAAAAATTGTTTCTCCATTTACATTAAATTTTTTAAATCTATTTAATATCTTTATTTAACTCTTATATTAAGAAGTTAACTTCAAGTAATCTTCCTTTTCTTAATCTTGCACTTTATATATTCACTGTTATTTACTTTGTGTAAGTTAATTTGATTAATTTATCATGTCTACTTTAATCCCGAAAATCAAGCTCAATAGCTCTAACTATCATCAATGGAAAACCCATGTGTCATTTTTATTTCGTTTTAAACATTTACTTGAAGTTGCTACAGATGCAGCTATTGAACCCGCTACCTCTGCTTCACAAGCAGAAAAAGATGCATGGAAGACCAAAAACGAGGAAGCCCTTGGTTTGATTGGTCTCTCCATCATCCCTAATCTTTATGTCCTAATTGGACATTGCACTAAAGCTCATGAAGCGTGGACCATTCTACAACAGACATATGACAGCTCTTCAGAATCTCGTAATATTCAACTCCAAGACAACTTGGAGGACTTAAGGTATAATGACTTTAAAAATATGGATGACTTTTTACTTAAATTTGATGCAGTTAAAACTCAACTAAGTGGTGTTAATGTTAGTTTAAGTGATATTAGATTGATTACAATTATTCTTAAGAAATGTCTTCCAAAAGAATTTCAGCAATTTATTACTAACATTCACTCTCAGCTTGCTATTCCTACTTTAGCTCCTCATTTAACTTATGCAATCTTTCAAAATTTGTTACGTCAAGAAGAGGCTAAATTATTGCAATTTGGTACTATTAAGTCTTTTGAACATGCTTTTGTTTCTAAAACTCCAAATCATAATAATAAATCTCATACTTCTAATAGTAATCATTATAATAATAATCATCATAATAACAATTATTCCAATAACAACAATAACTATTGTAACAATAATAATCATAATAATAATTATTCAAATAATAGGTCTAATTTTAGGCCTTCATACAATAATAATAACAATAATTACAATAATCAACATAACAAAAAACCACATTGTACTTATTGTGGTAAAGATGGTCACCTAACTAATGTTTGTTTCAAAAAGCAAAATGATAAGAAGCCCATTAATAACAATAATCAAAATAACTTCAAATCTCAAGGTAATCAATCTCGTCGTGCTTTTACTGTTTGTTATAAAGCTTCTCATGCCTTAGAATGGATTATTGATAGTGGTGCTTCTCATCATGTTACATCTCATAGAGAAATTTTTGATTCTTTGCAACCTGATACTACAAATGTTCCTATTCAATTAGCTAATGATCATAGTTGCAAAGTGGATGGTTTTGGTGATGTTAATGTTCCAAATGGAAAGTTGCACAATGTTCTTTATGTTCCTGAATTGAAATCTAACCTACTCTCAGTTTCCCAATTATGCCAAGATTACAAAGTTGAATTTCACAAGGATATGTGCTATATTATTGATCCTAACACTAATCATGTTGTTGCTAATTCTAAGATGGATCATGATAATTTGTTTAAGTTTTATGAGTTTGCCTCTACAAGCTACTCTTTGAAAGTGAATATTGATTTTAATACATGGCATGAAAGGCTTGGCCATTTGAATTCTGATTATATTACTTTGATGCAAAAATCTAATATGGTTGATGGTTTACCTCATATTGTTCCCTCTAAACTAACATGCACAGGGTGCATGAGTGGGAAAATGAAAAGGGAGCCCTTTCCTCATGGTACTTCATGCAGGGCATCTCATAAGTTACATCTTATTCATAGTGATCTTTTGGGTCCAATGGAGAACATATCCATACAAGGTTCAAAGTATGCTCTAACCTTTGTGGATGATTTTACTAGAAGAATTTGGATTTACTTTTTGCATACTAAAGATCAAGTACTTGATACATTTTCTGAATTTCATATGTTTGTGGAGAGGCAATCTAGTTTTAAACTTAAAATACTTATAACAGATAATGGTACTGAATATGTTAATAATGCCTTTCGTTCTTACTTAAGATCTTTTGGTATCAAACATCAGCTTACTGTTCCTTATACACCAGAACAAAATGGTGTGGCGGAAAGGAAGCATAGAACCATTGTGAAAATGGCTAGATGTATGTTACATGCCAAAAATATGCATTACAAGTTTTGGGCTGAAGCTATGGCTTGTGCCACTTATCTTCTTAATAGAACTCCTACTAAAGCTTTGCAAAATATAACTCCTGAGGAAGCATGGTCCGGTAGGAAGCCAAATTTACAACACTAAATTTTTTTTGGATCTATTGCTTATGTTCACACACCTAAACAAAAAAGGCATAAACTTGATTATAAATCCTCTCCCTTTACTTTTGTTGGGTATGATGAATCTACTAAAGGTTATAGGGTTTATGATCCTACTACTAACAAGGTGCACATTGCAAGAGATGTTGTTATTGCAGAAAATGAAGTTCATGATTGTTCCAAGGCTAAAGATGATGAATTTAAAGGGGGT
Source organism: Chamaecyparis obtusa (assembly GCA_027943335.1). Taxonomy (NCBI): domain Eukaryota; kingdom Viridiplantae; phylum Streptophyta; class Pinopsida; order Cupressales; family Cupressaceae; genus Chamaecyparis; species Chamaecyparis obtusa. The sequence goes on from BSBK01011338.1 coordinate 72,124, forward strand.
ATTATTGATCTCTTGGAGGACCAACCTCCTATTCTAAACCCTACTCCTAAATCACCTATTTCTATTCCTATAAATATTAAAAAAGATGATGATGATGATGATGATGGTGAGAATATCTCTACTCCTCTTAATGATAAGTTTGCTCATGATAGTGATAATGTTGTGCATGATGATAATGATGAATTTATTCCTCATAGTGATGATGAAAATGATGAATTTACTCCTCATAGTGATACTTCCATTACTTCTAAGAGAAATCCTAAATGGTTTAAAGATTTACTTAATGAAGGTGATAATTATATTTCTAGAATGGGTGATCTTAGACCTAGGAGACTTAATTATTGTAACTATGCTTTGATGTCTTCTCTTATGCATTCTAAAGATCCTCAAAATTTTTCTCAAGCTAAAAGTCAACCTCATTGGCAAAGTGCTATGCAAGATGAATATGATAGTTTAATTTCTAATAATACTTGGGATTTAGTTACTTTACCACATGGAAAAAATCTTGTTTCATGTACATGGTTATATAAAACTAAGTTGAATGCTAATAATGAAATTAGTAAGTTTAAAGCTAGACTAGTAGCAAGAGGTTTTTCTCAACTTGAAGGAATAGATTATAATGAAACCTTTGCTCCTGTTGCTAAAATGCCTACTATTAAAGTTGTTCTTGCTTTAGCGGCAAAAATGAATTGGCCCATTCACCAAATGGATGTTAAATGTGCCTTTTTAAATGGTGACTTGCATGAAGAAATTTATATGTCTCAACCTCCTGGCTTTATTAAAGAAGGTAATGAACATCTTTTATGTAAACTAAAGAAACTATCTATGGTTTAAAACAATCTCCTAGAGAATGGTACTCTAAAATTAATGCTTTCTTTCTTTCTCAAGGTTTTTCTAGAAGTAAAAATGATCCTAACTTGTATATCAAGCATAGTGAAAATGATATTATTATTATCATTCTTTATGTTGATGATTTGATTCTTACTTCAAGTTATAACCATTTAATTGATGATATTAAGTCTAAACTTAACCAAAAGTTTCAAATGACTGATTTAGGACTTCTTCATTACTTCTTAGGAATGCAAATTTGGCAAACCCCTAAGGGTATTTTTCTTTCTCAAAGTAAATATGCTAAAGATCTTCTTGATAAATTTCATATGGATGATGCTAATCATGTTTCAACTCCATGTGAATTAGCAACTAAGTTAATGATAGATATGAAAACTCCATTTATAGATGCTACTCCTTATAGACAACTTGTTGGAAGTTTAAATTATCTAACTCTTACTAGACCTGATATATCTTTTAGTGTTAGTTTAGTTTCAAGATTTATGTCCAAACCCCAACAAACTCACTTCAAAATTGCTAAAAGAATATTAAGGTATATTAAAGGTACTCTTGATTTAGGTTTATTTTATGATGCAAATTCTGATTTTACTTTAAAAGGATTTACTGATTTAGATTTAGTTGGAGACCCCAATGATGGGAAATCTACTTTTGGGTATTGTTTTTTTCTTGGTTCAGGTGCTATATCTTGGAAAAGTAAAAAAGATCAATCTGTTTCACTATGTTCTACTGAAGCTGAATATAAAAGTTTTACCAATGCCTCTAAAGAGTCCTTATGGCTTAGAAGAATTCTTGAAGATTTGGGTCTACCTCAACAAGAACCTACACCTCTATATTGTGACAATCAAAGTGCAATAGCCTTGGCAAAGAATCCAGTCTACCATGCAAAGTCAAAGCACATCTCTCTCCACCATCACTTTATTAGAGAGAAAATTGAAGAAAAGAAAGTTTCACTCATCTATTGCAAGGGTGAAGATCAAGTTGCAGATATTTTAACAAAGCCTCTTTCTAGAGAGAAATTTGAATTTCATTGTAAAAATTTGGGTTTGCTACCCCTTGATGTAAATCCCCCAAGTAAAGATTAAAGGGGGGTGTTAGAATTAATCTTTCCTTGGTTGAAAATATGTAATTAAAAGGATAAACCAAGGTATCCTTATTTGTATTTTTCCTCTAGTCCATGTAAGAGGACATGTCACTATTTTGTATTTTCTTTAATAAGGAAAATAGATATTCCTCCTTAAGAGGAATCACACATTTGTCACACACACAATAGGAATGTGGCATCCATAGGAGAAGGGAGTTACATGCAAACTCCTCCACTCATCTCTACTTAAGAGATGTCTCTCACACACTTGCTTGCATAATCTTCTCCTCTCTCTCTCAATCTCTCATTGCTCTCATTATTGTATTGAGCTCATCGCTCTCATCTTTTAGGCTTTTTGCCATATTCTTATTCACAAAGGGGTTTTTCTTTGCTTTTCCCCTTACCAAAATCTCTTGGCTCATTGTTGGATTCTTGAAGTGCTTTGTGGTTGATCTTGAAATCTTCTCTCCTTTGCTTTTGGTAAAATCTTCCAACATTTCATTTTCTTGGATTAATACTTGTTTAAGTTTTCATTCTTCTTACAGTGGTCCTATGAGAACTTAGAGTTATTATGGTGATAGATACTTTATTCTTTTTGTTGATGACTATACTAGATGGATGACTATTATGTTCCTGAAAGAGAAATCTGAAGCTTTTAAGATGTTTAAATGGTATAAAGATAAGGTAGAGAAAGAGACTAGAAAAGAAATAAAATGCTTAAGATCTAATAGAGGAGGTGAATTTATATTTGATGAATTTACTAAATTCTGTAATCAACATGGAATTAAAAGACAGGTCTCTACACCAAGGATACCTCAGCAGAATGGCATTACTAAAAGAAGGAACAGGTCTATAATTGATTGTACAAGGACACTGATGATACAGAAGAATGTTTCTCAGACATATTGGAGAGAAGCTATCAATACAGCTGTATATGTTCTTAACCGAGTACAACTAAAGAAGGACACCAACCAAATACCTTATGAGCTATGGTTTGGACACAAACCTACTGTAAGTTATTTTAGAATTTTTGGAAGTAAATGCTTTATTTTGAAAGATGAAAGAAGTGGCAAATTTGATTCGAAAGGAGATGAAGGGATATTTCTGGAATATTCCACTACAAGTAAAGCATACAAATGTCTAAATAAGGTTACAAATAAGATAGTTGAAAGTACTAAGCTATATCAAGGATGATCCTATTCCTTCTCTCTGCAATTCCATTCTACTGATGGGTTCTAGGTGCACTCAATTGTCTCTTTATGCCATGTTCTTTGTAGTACTCATAGAATCTGTTAGAAGTGAATTCTCCTCCTCTATCCGATTTCAAACATTTTATCTTTAGTCCAAATTCATTCTCGACCTTAGCTTTGAATATTTTGAACTTCTCAAATGCTTCTGACTTATCTTTTAAGAATACAACCCACATCATCCTAGTATAGTCATCAACAAACAAAATAAAATACCTTTCACCATAGTATGATCTTGTTTGAGTTGGACCACATAGGTTTGTATGAATCAGATCCAACTTGTTCTTTGCTGAATTTTTCTTGCTGCTGAATGAATTTCTCACATGCTTTCCCATCACACATTCCCTGCATATAGTACCAACTAGCTTTGCTATGCTAGGTAGATCTCTTTCTACCTTTACATTGCTTATTATTACCATGTTATCAAAATTGATATGACATAGTCTTTTATACCATAACCAACTATCATCAACTTTAGCAACAAAACACCTGGCTTATGAATTGAGTTGGAAAAAATTACCTCTAGTCTTTGAGCCTGATGCAATCATAACACCATCTTTTTTGTTAATGATGCATTTTTCATCTTTAAACTCCAATTGATAGCCTTTTCCAAGTAACTGTCCAACACTGAGAAGGCTATGTTTCAATCCATCAACATAAAGAACATCATCAGTACTATTATTTCCATCCAAGGTAATGGCTCCTCAACCAACTATGGGTTTAGGTGTGTTGTCTCAAAATCTAACCATGCCGCCATTGTATTTGTCTAGATGGACAAATCTATTTTTGTCACCTATCATGTGATGTGAACAACCACTATCTATGATCTAGTATGTCCTTATGTCAGCTTTTGAAATCAATGCTAGCTCTTGTTCCTCTTTCTTATCTTCATGATCTATCTTTTTGTTCATTTTCTCTATGATAGAAATAAATCCAATTTCTTCTTCACCTGATTCATCATCTAAAACTCCATCTCCAGCATAGTAACAATCCTTGGAGTACTTAGGCTTGTAATCATTTTTGAATTTCCTAGCTCTAGTAGGACACTTAAATGCAAAGTGATCGATCTTGTTACATGGAAAGCACTTAAATGGTAATTCACCTTCATATTTTAATTTTCCTTTCTTTTCTATTTTGGAAATCATAGCAATGAAATCATCTAGTGTTTTCTCTTCATTATCATCATCAAAATTACCAGAAGTGATTATATATTTCTCACCATGAATTGTTTCTTTGAAGGTTGTTTCACTTTTAGGTTCTATTTTCAATCTTGAAATCTCAAAAACTGATATTTTTTTGATCAAGGTCTCTCTCTCAAATTTAGATGTAAGCTACATGGTCTCATCAAGGATGTTGATCTTGCTTTCATATTCAGGAGTGAGAGCAGTCATCAATTTTTCCATAATGTCTTCCTCTAAGATCTCTCCACCATTGTTCCTAATTCTAGCAATTGCTTCATTGATCCTTTGATTATAAGCTTTTATGTTTTCTTCAGGAAGCATCTCTAATGCATTGTACCTTTTCTTCCATGTCTTTCTATGAGCATCCTTTTCTTGTTTGTCTCCTTCAAACATGTCTTCTAGGTGCTAACATATTTTGTGAGTTGTATCTATCTTCTCTAATTCTGAGAACTCACTATCAGATAGGGCGTTGATAAGGGCTTCTTTGGCTATTGCATTTTGATGAAACAATTCCTTTTTCTTTTCAGTAGCCTCATCCTTTGCAAGGTCTTCTAAGGTAGGGATCTTGACTTCTTTGATTGATACATTAAAAACTTCAAAGGCAATGCATTATAAATGAGTCATCATCTTGTTCTTCCAATCAAGATAATTCTCTCCATCAAACTTAGAATTTTCTTTTCTGAAGAATGCCATTTGATCAACCTCAATTTGTTAAACTTTCTCTCTGAGGCACTTGGCTCTGATATCAATTGTTAGGAATAGTCCCAAGAGATAATTGAGAGTGGGGGGGTGAATCAGTTATCTACAAGTTTCAATTCTTTGTCCAATTAAGTATACATAAACATAAAGCATAAACACAATAAAAGAACACATGAACACAACACCAATAACCTCGGTAGGAATTGACACCCACTAATATTATGTACTAGTGTATTATGATCCTTGTTAGAAGATCCTTAACATTGTTAAGAGTTGCTTTACAATATATTTAGTATAGTAGACCTGGTCAACGGTCAGACCGTGTTAGGAGTCTTTTACAAATGTCCCTATTAGGGGAGAGGATACACTGTCCGAGAGCTCACTGCTCAAAGGGGTGAAGGCTACAACTTTCTGAATAATAGATACACACTATATCTAGATCTTGGTGAACTGTGCTTAGACCTTCTATGTAGATGATTTCCAATGAATAGAAAAAACACTTTACTTGGTCACATAGACCTTCCTATGATGGTTCAACACTTCGCACACTCTACTCTGCTCTGCATTATCAACCATGAACCATACTCAAGCAATCACAAATGACTACCTATAAATATCTTTCCTCTAAATGAAATAATCAAGTCACCCTATTAGAACTATCTTGAAATCATATTAGAGAAACCATAACAAACTTTGATAAATATTTTGTCAGCTCTACTATGCACACAACATATTCTAGGACTTGTCCAATAAGATAATTGTAGACACATGCTACACACTGTCGGCTCTACCAAATCAAATGGATCTTTCTCCTCAAACTAAATTACTTCATGCGCTCTTTACCAAACATCAATAAGTCTTCTCTAAGCTTAACTCCAAGGGTGCATACCCAACAGATAGACACAACTCTAGAACCAATAAAATCTTTATCGACTCTTCTGAATAAACACATGAAACTACTACTAGAGAATATCAACTACATATCTTCACTTTAACTAGTCAACAGACTATGCATCCATGACTGAAACATCAATAACATGTCTTCAACATATATCTAAGCACACAAGGCTCCATGATAACTATACACACAACCATACAAAGAACACTACCTATTACTCTATTAGGAACATTGCTAGTACAAGCTACTATATAACTACATGTACTAATAGTTAACCTTTGCACCCATGATATCATACTAATATCATGTCCATCCTACATATATTGAAAGCTTACTACATAAGACTTCCATGCATTCTACTTTCCATATGTTTTCATCCATGACAAACAAATACTTAGTACTGGCCTGCTGGAAAATCTCCAACAATTATGAAGCCTACAAACATGATTTCCAAACAATGTGTGTTAGCTAAACAAAAGAGAAGTTCATTTCCCAACAATAAGTTTACAACAACAGAGAAGTTGGACATTGTTCATACAAACTTGAGTTGTCCTACAAGGACTAGAGGATTTATGGAGAGAGTTATTTGATGATTCTTGTTGATGACTTTACAAGAATGATGTGGATTGCATTTCTTAAAGAAAAATTTGAAGCATTTGATAAGTTTAAGGTCATTAACAATAAAGTTGAGAATGAATCTAGAATGAAGATTAAATGTTTGAGATCAGATAAAGGTGGAGAATTTACTTCTAAAGAATTTAACATATTTTGTGAAGTGAATGGTATTAAGAGACAATTTTTATCCCCCAGGACACCTGAACAAAATGGTATTATAGAAAGAAGAAACATATCAGTGACTGAAGCAAAAAGAGCTATGTTATTTGGGAATGACTTGGCGAAGATATTATGGAAAGAAGCGGTGAACACAACAATGTATACAATGAATAGAGTAAAAACCAGAGTAGACATAAACAAGACACCATATGAACTATGGTTTGGACATGCACCTACGGTTAAGTATTTTAGAATTTTTGGAAGAGAATGTTATATTAAAAGAGATAATGATATTGGAAAGTTTGATCCTAGAAGTGATGAAGGTATATTTATTGGATATTCTTTGAAGAGAAAAGCTTATAGATGTTACAATAAGAGAACTAATACTATTGTTGAGAGCACAAATGTTAAAGTTTATGAGAAGTTCAAAATTTAGGAAAAATGCTTGATTATGAATTAGATGGAAGAACACATTCTACACCAAACCCTGAAACTACTAAATTATTTTATGAAACTGACATTGATTTTTTGAATAGTGAGATCATTGAAGAACCGACACCTGAAGTAAGAACTAAGATAGTGACACCTAATAGGAATCTATCAAGGAATCATGCCTATGAGTAGATTATTGATAGCATAGATAGAGGATTTTAGAATCAAAATAAGGTACAAGAATAGTTATGTTTTATTTCTCAAATTGAACCTAAATCTACTAGTGAAGCATGTGAAGATGAACATTGGATTAAAGCCATGAAAGAAGAACTAGATTTGATTGAGAAGAACAAGACATGGGAATTAATACCTAGACCTAAAGATAAGAATGTTATTGGAACAAAATGGGTATTTAGAAACAAGATGAATTAACAATGAGAAGTTATAAGAAACAAAGTAAGATTGGTATGTAAAGTATACTCATAGCAAGAAGGAATTGAATATGAAGAAACTTTTGCACTAGTAGAAAGAATTGAAGTAAGAATGTTTTTGGCCTATGCAACTTACAAGGAATTCAAAGTATATCAGATGGATGTGAAGTTAACATTTCTGAATGGAGAGTTAGAAGAAGAAGTGTACATTGAGTAGCCTAAAGTTTTTCCTTTAACTCAAGAAGGAGACATGGTATGTAAACTGAAAAAAGCATTATATGGACTAAAGAAAGCACCTAGAACTTAGTATGTGAGATTAGATAAGTATTTGTTGAAATTAGGATTTACTAAAGGAACAACAGATAGCAAAATGTATACAAAAGAAATTGAAAATGGCTTGTTGGTTGTTGTTATATTTGTTGATGATATTATCCTTGAGGAGAAGATGATGACAATGATAAGTTTGCAGATGAAATGAAGACTGAATTTGAAATGAGTTTGATTGGTGAGATGAAATACTTTTTAGGATTACAGATAACACAGGACAGTGATGGTATCTTTGTAAGTCAAACAAAGTACTTGAATGATTTATTGAAGAGATTTGGAATGGAGAACTGTAAATGAGTTGGAACACCTATGGTAACTTGACATAAGTTATCTAGTATAGATGAGACTCCTACAGTAGAACAAAAGAAGTACATTTCTATGATTGGAGGACTGTAGTACTTGACTCATACAAGACCTAATATAGAAAATTCAATTGGAATAGTAGCAAGATTTCAAAATGAACCTAGAGAATCACATTATGTAGTAGTAAAGAAGATATTGAGGTACTTAAGAGGCATAATTGACTATGGATTGTGGTATGAAAAATCTGATGATTTTACCCTATGCGGATATATATATGTTGATTGGGGAGGTAGTGTTGATGATAAAAAGAGCACCAGTGGAGGACAATTTTTCCTTGGAGGAAGATTAGTTTCTTGGCTATGAAAGAAGTAGAATTATATTTCATAGAGTACAGTAGAAGCAGAGTATGTAGCAGCAGCAAAAAATTGTAACTAGATAATTTGGATGAAACAAATGCTAAAGGATATTGGAGTAAAATATGTTGAGCCTATTGTTATACATTGTGATAACACCAGCATAGTTAGTATGTATAAGAACCCTATGTTACACTCTAAAAAAAGAATATAGAGATTAAGTATCATGTAGTAAGAGAGAAAGTAGTAGAGAAAGAAGTCAGACTTGAGTACATAAGCACAAAGGAGTAGATTGAAAATATATTTGCAAAACCTTTGCGAAAGGATACATTTGAGTATCTGAGAGGTATGCTTGGGGTTAGGCCCCAACCTACTTTTGAGAAATGATGTAGATTGTTGCATCTGTCCAATGGTATATGAGCCCTATCTTTCTTCTGGACTAGATGTTGGTACTTCCTCTATAGGGGAGTATGTGTATCTGAGCTGAGTCATGAGGACTCTAGTGAATATATTTTCTAAACAATGTCTTTTGACATTGGAGTTGTTGTTGACATAATGATGAAATTTATGTCATTGATGTTAATGGGGGAGAAGTGTACATGAAAAACTAGTTGTACCATCCACTGGAGAGAATTGAATGGGAAAACAAAGAAAGATTTGATTGATGAAGAGGAATTGAAATTATTTTTAGAGCAATAGTGTTGCAAAGTTGAATTTATGGAACTTGGATATTTTTCATCTATGATTCCATCAATGTCAATGGGGGAGATTGTGAGGAATGAATTTTGAATATATCTAATGGGGGAGTATTATTAATCATTCTGTAGCAGTTGTTGTTGCATTCATGACCGTGGTTGTCATTGATGTCAACACAATGATCTACTGAAGATTAGTAGTAAAGAAGATAGTGTTTGAGTTAGCGCACTTGAGATATTGAAGATAAAGCTATGAAAGTTTGGGGAATTACTCTTTGATGTGTTATAAGATCATGGTTAAGAGAACACATAATAAATCTTTTATTTATGGAAGTTATAAGTATTTTAGTGGAAGAAGTGTTCAGGCAGTGTTCCTAAGTAGCGGTTTTTGGAAATCAGATGATATCTCCTAATTGGGATAGAATATAGTTATGTGTAGTTAGAGAGAATTTGAACATATGTTGATAGTGATGTGGATGACAATGCAAGATCTGAGGTCACATGAGTGAAGAATTATATTGATTGGAAGTTGACAGTTTTCTGTAATTTTGATGTAACATGTGGAAACTTTTATTTTGTAATTTGTATGCCAACTCATTTGTAATTACTTGAGTGTGTTATATAGGAAGGAATGTATTCCTTTTTGTAAATGGGTAATTTGGAATGAAGTGATGACTATAAGCAAAATTGTGAAAGAGGATATGAGAAATACTCAGATCTGGTATTAAGATCTGGAGAAGTAGTTAGTGCAGTTTGGCATAGTTAGAGAAGGAGTATTGGATTGTTGAGGTTAGTAATATTATGGTATTATTCTATTGAGTAATACAAAGGTCATTTGGACAGTGGGTTCAGTGATCTTCCCTTGAAGCTATTTGGGCAGTGGGTCCTTCGGTCTTCCATAACTCCTAAAAGAGTTAGAATCTTTTAGCAGAGATTCAAAATCTCCTAACAGGGATTCATATGTATTGAATGCATTTCATAAGACTCCTAAAAGAGTCCATCCTTTCACAAGGAATACTCATATTAGTGCATCTTTTTGGGCATCATTCTCATCAGGGTTTAGTCTTTGATCAGGAGGTTCCCTAGTCAACATATCTTGTGTCATTGTGTTATTATGCATGTATATCTTTCTATGGTTATTGATTACATTGCTTACATGGTTAAAATCTATTGAAGTTGATAAAAATTATAATTATCTGATAAATGATTCACCCCCCCTCTTAGTTATCTTGGTGGACTTTACTTTCTAAAAAAATAATGGACATCAGGCACATGAATTCAGGATAAATCTTAGTAATCCATCTACCTCACCTAGATTTGAAGGACATTGTTTCAAATTTCATAAATATTGATGCAGGAGCACCCCAGGGTAGTTGGCCATCCTGCATGTTTGGGAGATTTGATGGAGTCATGTGGACTTATTTTCATATGTTAGGGGTTTGGTAGAGTTGGATAAACCTACTTGGGTCTTGGGTAATTGGTTTTGATGTATTTAATGGAACTTGGCATGGTCTTGGTTGCTCAGCATGGCCTAGGAGGAGCTCAGCCTTGCTTAGGAATTTGGTGCCTATTACAGGTTGTATAAGTAATTTTCCACAAAGATTTAGAGGATGAAAATTTTAGGGATTGAAGAGGGTCTATATTCCTACCTACGTTTTGAAGCATGAGTTCTAATTCATTCAGAGCTAGGAGATATCATGATTTTACTAAGACATCAATTTTGGGCATTTAATTGTTGTTGTTGGCCGACTTGTGGCATTTAATTTATGTGTTTGTATTTAATTTATGTTCAAGGCCAACCTATGGCTTAGATTGGTATAAGTAGGGGTTGTGGGGGAAGTCTTTAGGCATCATTGATCCATCTTGGAGAGGAGGAAGAGGTAGAGGAGCAAATTTTGAGGAGAACTAGTAGTTGTGGCTTGGGAAACAAGGAGATTGCTTGGATGGCTTGCGGGCACAAGTTTAGATCTTCCTGGAGGTTTCTACCATAGTGTAGCTAGGGTTTGGATTGGGTCTTGAGGGATCTTGCAAAGTTACTATTGGAATTGCATTGTATTTGGCCATAACCCGGAAGGCCTTACAGCCGAGCATGTTGGATGAAAATATGATAATTCTATTATGAGTTTTGGAATTGTGTGGTTCTAAATCTTTGTATTGTTATTATATTCTATTGTGTGGTTATTTTCTAGGGGCTAGGACATCTCCATCTAGGATTCTCCTGCTTTGCACTGCATCAAGTGGTATCAGAGCATAGGTTGGATCTAGTTGGTGATTTGCTGCAGAGGGTTTGCGAAGATCTTGGAAGATGCCTTCAAGAAGATTGGACCCTAGGGCAATTGATGATATTACTAATACTGTGGAATAAAGAATCTCAGAGAATATTAAGGCTCAAATAGAGGAGGTTAAAGCCAGTCTTAGATCTAAGATGGAGCTGATGAAGAGTGATATGATTGCTGAGATTGTAAGTGCCTTGGGTGGTATACCTAGGCATTTGGGTACTAAAGATGGTTATCAGGAAGCTGCTGAAGACTTTGAGAGTAATAGATCTAATGGTAGAGCTGAGAAAGATGAGAGACCTAGAGGAAATAGGATTGTTTAGTTTGATAGATCTGGACCTCAGTTAAAGCTAAAGCATAAGATGGAGGTTTCTAATTTCTCAGGTACTTTGAATCCTGAAGACCTGATTGATTAGATTGGTGAATTGGAAGACTATTTTGAACTTGAGGATATTGAAGATCCGCTCAGAGTGAGGATAGCATAGACCAAGCTAAAGGGACATGCTGCTCTTTGGTGGAAAGAGTTATAGCGAGATAGAGAAGAGGAGGGTGAAATGAAGATCACTAGATGGAGATTGATGGTGACTAAATTGAAGGCTAAGTTCATTCCTACTGATTATGAACTTGATTTGTTTAAGAGATTGTAGAATTTAAAATAGAAGGATATGACTGTGAAAGATTATACATAGGATTTTTACAAGTTGACTATTCGTTCTAGACATAGAGAGTTGTCTAAGGAGAAGGTGGCTAGATACATTAATGATTTGAGATTCAATATTCAGGATGAGATTGGTATGCTGAATATTTCTTCAGTTGAGGATGCCTATCAGTATGCTTTGAGGGCTGAAGAAAAGTTGAAGAGGAAGAATCAAGGTGGTTCTTGAGGGAAGGAGAAGCAGGATTATTCGGCAAAACCAAATGCAAAAGTTGAAACCAAACTTGTTGATCAAAAGCGAAGGACAGGTCACGGTGAATTTAAGGGTACTTGTTTCAAATGTCATGAAGAAGGGCATAGAGCTTATCAGTGTCCACGGAAGGATGGTGAAAGAAGAGCTGCTATTGTGGATGGGGTTGAAGACCACAAACCTAAGCAAGGAGAGAGTTTGCTAGCTCAGCAAGTACTGATGGGTCAAAGGACATGGGAATCTTGTCAAAGTACTAATTTGTTCAGGACTCATTGCAAGTCTGGTGGCAAATTCTGTAATGTGATTGTGGATGGCGGTAGTACTGATAACCTTGTTACTAAGGAGATGGTTCAGAAAATTGGTCTGAAAAGAAAAAGACATCCTTATCCTTATAGGATTGGTTGGTTGCAAGGTGAGCATGCTTTGGAAGTAAGGGAGTAGTACCTTATTGGTATCCAAATTGGGTAGTATAAGGATCAAGTGTTGTGTGATATTGTGGACATGAAAAGTTGTCATTTGTTTCTTGGTAGACCTTGATAGTCTAATTGTAGGGTTATGCATGATTGTGTCAAGAATGTGTTTACAATTGTGAAAGATGGCAGGAAGCATTCCCTAATTCCCTTGCAAAAGGAAGAGGTTGGTAGAAGGAACCTGAGCACTAGTAGCCGAGTTGAGTTGGCAGATTCTGAAAGGGTTAGAGATCAGTGTGGACAACAAACCTGTGAGACCTCGAGGATAGATACAAAGAAGCAACAGTGAAACAAGGGAAAGAATGTGCAAGTTGAAGACTAGGAGGACATGTATATAAAGAACCATTTGGGGATTTATGTGTTGAATCCCAGACAATGTTCTTCTAGTTATTGAGAACATCTTTTTGCACCTGGGGAGTCTGATGCAGGAGCATCCCAGGGTAGTTGGCTATCCTGTATGTTTGGGAGATTTGATGGAGTCGTGTGGACTTATTTTCATATGTGAGGGGTTTGGTAGAGTTGGATAAACCTACTTGGGTCTTGGGTAATTGGTTTTTTTGTATTTAATGGAACTTGGCATGGTCTTGGTTGCTCAACATGGCCTAGGAGGAGCTCGGCCTTGTTTAGGAATTTGGTGCCTATTACAGGCTGTATAAGTAATTTTCCATAAAGATTTAGAGGATGAAAATTTCAAGGATTGACGAGGGCCTATTTTTCTACCTACAATTCGAAGCATGAGTTCTAATTCATTTGGGGCTAGGAGATATCATGATTTTACTAAGACATCAATTTTGGGCATTTAATTATTGTTTTTGGCCGACTTGTGGCATTTAATTTATGTGTTTGTATTTAATTTATGTTCAGGGCTGACCTGTGGCTTAGATTGGTATAAGTAGGGGTTGTGGGGGAAGTCTTTAGGCATCATTGATCCATCTTGGAGAAGAGGAAGAGGTATAGGATAAAATTTTGAGGAGAACTAGTAGCTGTGGCTTGGGAAACAAGGAGATTGCTTGGAGGGCTTGCAGGCACAAGTTTAGATCTTCCTGGAGGTTTCTACCATAGTGTGGCTAGGGTTTGGATTGGGTCTTGAGGGATCTTGCAAAGTTACTATTGGAATTGCATTGTATTTGGTCATAACCTAGAAGGCCTTACAGCCAGGCATGTTGGATGAAAATATGATAATTCTATTATGAGTTTTGGCATTGTGTGGTTCTAAATCTTTGTATTGTTATTATATTCTATTGTGTGGTTATTTGGTGGGGGATAGGACATCTCCATTAGGGATTCTCCTACCTTGTACTACATCAAATATAGACATATATCATATGAGTGTAGATCCAAAGCTACATGGAAATCTGATCAAAAGACTAAGGAACCTAAGAAGGGTAATACATACAATTGGGACTACAATAGATGGTACAGTTGTGAGTACTATGGGAAATATGGGCACATTGGAGAAAATTGTTTGAAGACACATTTCAGATGTAAATCCAAGAGTTGGATGAATGGAAGTATGGTATTCTATAAATGTAAAAATATTGGTCACTTAAAGAAAGATTGCAAATCACATATACAGACAAATAAAAAAAGAAGGAATGAAGAAACTATTGAGGAGATGAGAAATCATATGAAAAATACATGGAAGAAGAAAGAGGAAGAAAGCAGTAGTGGCGTAAGTGAACCTGAGGTCATCCAATCCGATGGATTAGGTGATCACACTACTTCAAACTAAGCAAATAAGGTATGTGTGGAACTTAATCTTATAATATTTTATTTTACATTAGTTCCTAACATTTGATAAGATAAGGCACATATCTACAAAGATTAAGATGCATTAGGATAGATTTGAGTGAAGAGCTATATTGTATATTTGATGCCGAACAACATTATTTTAGCCTATATTAACTGAGTCACTTGTGTTTTCCAAGCTCCTACGATAGCTGAGATGTGATGTACACTGAGCTGTAACCGAATGGTTGTACCAATATAGCTTATGTACAGATCATTAATGAAGCCCTAATATGACCATTTGAAGTCTATAAAGTGGGAAGTTACCATTTATTTTCATTTCACCAGTGATTTGAGAACTTTTTAGAGTGATTTATGAGTGATTAACTAGAGAAATTTGTGCTAAGCTCAATTTGTAGAAATATTCACAGTGTTACATCGATAAATATCTAAGAACCACTTGTTTAAGGTATTTTTTTGAGTTATTCATTTTAGAAATTAAACCCTTAGGTTTGAATAAATGGAATCTTCATCATCAACTACAGTTAAGAAGGAAGGGAAGGAATTTTTTAATGTTCAAATTGTAAGGAGTGATGCATGCAAGCCATGAAAGTTGCAGGCCATTCCAGAGAGTGTGATTATGGGAGTTTTATCTGGAGCCCTATCATCTACCCCTTAAAAGGTTTTGATGATCAAAGACATTTGATCATGCTACATGTGTAGGATTGGGGAAATTGGAGATTATGAGCTCAAGGAGGCATATGATAAATTATGCACCAATGGGGTGTTGAAGTTAGAAAACTAGAAGGTTTTCGAGTGAGGGTTAGTGCATGCTCTCGATTTTGTGCAAAATTTTAAAGTTAAATGGTCAAGATTGTATTGAGCTGAGTACAAGACATGAAAATTTGGTTGAAGGATGGACCGGTCCAAATTACCAAAGAAATGATTCATCAGGTAACTAGATACCCTAGAATCATTGGAAAGAAGAAAATGAGATGTCAGAGTAAAGAGGAAATTCAAGAAAATACCTAGGTAGTGTGGAATAAACAAGGTATGACTATTTCAACTATCATAGACCTAGAAATTGATTTTACAGTGAGGGTGATAGCTCATAAGTTTTATCAGTCTAGTCGATTGGATAGTGTGCCATGCATGGCCATAGACAAAGCTTGGAAGATACTAAAGAAGGATCATACATATGACCTTGCTGAGATCCAACTGACATAGCTTGCTGAGAACCTTACATCCAATAGGAAAACAAAGAATTCTATGTGTAAGTTCAGTTCTTTACATGTTTGTTTATTTTTATACATACAAAAAAGTACTACAAAGATATATGTTTTCTAGTTGATACATATTTCACATATGCACAAGCAGTCATACAAAGGGTGTCATGGATAATGCCATTACCTTATGAGGTAAATATAGATGAGACAACATCAATAATCACAAACTTATTAGCTGAGGAAATTGACAAGAAGGTGACAAATTTTGGAACATATGAGGAAGATAAGGCTAAGATAACCATGGGATTAAAATATGCTACCATGGAGAGGAAAAGAAAGAAGATAGTGAAAAATGTAGAGAAAATGTTAGGAGATGAAGAGGTAGATGAACCTCTTGCATTGACTTAGGGATTAGGAGAGGATAAGTCTAGTGAGTTAGAATAAAGTTAAGAGGAGGAGACTATGGTAGTGAAGAAAGAAAAGAAGGCATCATTTTTCAAGCCTACCAAGAAACAAGTAGAAAAACCTAAGCCCATTTCCTTACAAGTACTTAGGTGGAGAACTATAGAAGCTTCCACTATTATAGCTATCGAGCCACAAAAGAAGACCCTTACATCATGGAAAACAAAACTAGTTCACCTTAAGGAAGTGCCGAGATAGATAAGAAAGAAACTAAGAAGAAATCTTATCTTGGAAAAGGATGATGAGGAAATTGATAGTGATGAGGAATTAAAGAAGAAGGCTCCATCATAGAAGAGATCACTAACTATGGATGAAATATGCCACACCATCAAGAGCACTATTGGCCTAGTAGGAGTTAAGTAAATAAGATTAAAGAAACTGAGTATTGAGGATGAGGAGAGTGTAGAACAAGCTATGCTTGAGACGCTATATATATTCAAGATGAGTCCACTTCAATTGGGGAACTTGATTCGTAATGAATTATAATAGAGGATAGCTTAGAAATGGGAATATGCCTTAACAACTGAGAAGAAAATCAGGGAGAACAATCTTTCTCACATTATGCCTCACTTATCCCTTATATACATTCAATAGTATATGGAGTAGTATAGGAGTAGATTTATCCCCAAGCTCTGAGAATACTCCATCCTTCAACACAAGGTTGAAGATATGGTACAACAAAGTATTAGGTTATGGAAGATACTTTTTGGTTTTATAATTGATAAGAGCTCATAGTTGAGCACATCCAAGGGCATACAATTGTGCAGTAAGGAGGATTTCAGTGAACAACAAGTTCAAAAGGAAACATATCAGAAGGTTGAAGAGAGAAAGAATGAGATAAATATTGTAGATGTCACTGAGGGCACTCTAGTGAAAATAAATCTGGTATTATTACAAGTGATATATTATTCATAGATAAAGATCACGTCAACTATTGATTTTACCTAGAAAATCATCATATAATCACAGTTGATCAACTAGTCTCCAAAAGTGCTAATGTCAAGGAACATGACAAGTTGGCAATCACACCAAAGCATACATCTACCTAGGAGATAAGAAAAGAGAAAGCATAATAGTCTGCATTGGTAGTAGTGGTTCGTCATGTGGAGGAGAAGGAAAAGAAAAAGATGGAGAAGAAGAAAGAGGACATTGACTGGAATAAGAGGCAATAAAAGCTCTTATGTAGGTGTTGAGTGGAACTACACCTAGGAAGAAGGAGAAATATCTTGCTACATAGGTAACACTCAAATAAGTTATAGTGACTCCTACGTGGGACACTGATAAACTTACCTAAAAAAAAATGCAAATCTTGCAAGATCTACTAAAGAAATAGAGAAAACAGGAAGAGATGAGAACAAAACATAAAAAAAGTAGGCACTTCATGAGATAAAAGGTATTTTCATATGTGATTTTGATATGAATGATGTAAATGAATTTGAACCTATTCTAGAGAAAATTATCCATATAGTCAAGAAAGTGACTGATGATAATAGTGAAGCTAATAACAAGTTGTTGTAGTGGTCAGAAAGGAAGTTTGAGACCAAAGTTCTCAATAAGGTCTCTACAGACATTACAGTGAAATAGGTAGAACTCTCTACCTTAGTAACAAATTTAGAAGTTGTACAAAATTCACACTCTTTGTACAAGAAGTTATGTAATGTAGAATAATTAGATCTAAAGTCTACAAGTCACTCACTGAGCATGGATGCAAGTTCCAGCTCTATGTATTTTACTAGATTATTACATGCCCAAGGTAGATTAGCCAAGTTAGTGGCTAACAATGGTAAAATAAGGGCTAGAATTATCTCTATCAAAATAATGTTAAAGCATCATCTTGAGGATATACAAATGGATTTGTTCATGGCAAAGGAATTAGTTCAAAAAGACCCACATCTTTTTATTGCTAAGAGCCTAGTCTAGCTAGTTGTCGAGCTAGAAGGGAAGTCTGAGTTTATGAATTTTGCAAGGTCTGGTTGGGACAACACATTAGGGATGATCATGGAACTTCACAAACCATTCCTGGAAAAATATTTCAAGACCCCCACAACCCAAGAACTTCAAGTGACAAAAACAAGGGGGATATAACATGGCATGACAAAATCATAAGGGGAAATAACATGAAATTATGAAATATTAGATATATGTCAGATATCAGAAAGTAGAAAGTAGATATAGACACATTGGAAAAATGGTATGACATACTAGTTTTGAAAAAGTATATTTGATCATATGTCAAATAAGGAGTATTATGTATATATGTAAATTTTCTTTGAAGAGCGAGTTAAGTCTTATGGGGAGTATTCTATAGAAGTTTTTTTTTTGTACTAAGTACTCTTTTAAATGTAATGAAAATGTCATGATAAAGTGTTTTTTCACTAATGTCAAAGGGGGAGATTGTTGATCCCTAATTTTTGTTATCTATTATTATCTTACACTTAGTCATTTTCTAAGCAATATTGGTCAGTTATCACTGGGACTGAGTCATCATGTATAGGCCAAGTCATGTATATTGTACATTTATTGAGAAATAGTTACTACCGAGAAAGACAGTGGTCACCAAGTACTTTAGTATTAACTAAGTAAGTTTATGCCAAGTTATGTAGAGATGTCAGTGCCAAGCAACAAGGTATGAAGAACACTAAGTGCCGAGTGCCAGAGATATCAAATGCCAAGCAAGCCAGATTTGACATATGTGTTTGTTATGGAAAAAAAACTTAGGTAGACCATTTTGGCTGACATCTATATTACATTTATTATTTATTGAGGAAATAAAAATGATGATTATGCTGTAAAATTGCAATTAATAATCCCTATTTGATTCATGGAACCAATCATAATTAGGAAAATGTCAAGAGGAAAAATTAGACAATCCAGATTGTAGATCTTAATCTTTGAGATAATGAATTGTTTATATAATATGATATCTGAACCCTAAAATGTATTATGAGAGGAGTATGAGTATGAAGGAGATCTCATAATTGCATATTAGAGAAGTGCTTTGATTATAAAAAGAAAAGTTCAGTGACCAAGCATAGTAGAAAAAACAAGAACATAGATATATTTGATAGAGGATATCAAATATATATTGTAAGGAGAAGATCTGATATCAACATCATAGTGAAAATCGAAGGATTAGGTACTGAGACATTCTAACAGGTGAATTAGGGTAAATCTCTAAATAGAGTGGTTTTAATAGAACTTAGTAAATCTCTTAACCAAGTGCTTACTTAGTTGTAAGTTTTAAATCCTTTTGCAAGGTATGGTGTAGGAGCACCTAGGCTAGCTCCTAGAGACCTCTACCTAAGTTTTTGGCTTGTAGTGACTATTGGCCAAGTCACTATCTTGATGTACTTTTGGTTTGTTTTATGTTTGGTTAGTAAGTTATAGTTTGGTTTTAAGTCCAACAAAGGTCTCTAGTTAGGTTAGTTAGTCCTAGCATTTGTCTTGATAGTTTGGTGAGGACCCCAAGCACATGGCTTGTATGCCATTGGAAAGAGTTAATCAGTCAATTTTAAATCTTGAATTTGAAAAGCTAGAAAATGGATGTGGATAATTCTTTTAAGGGTCCTAGAAGTCTTAGAATGGTTGAGAGAGTCTATTTAGACCTCATGGCTCAATATGGTAAAAGTTGTCAAGAAATTGTAAAAGTTGTCATCACAACTTTGAAAGTTGTCATGATAACTTTTGGTCTTAAGCCTATCCAAGTATGAAAGTTGGTTGGAAGTCTTAAACTAACTAAGAAGGAGGACCTAAGACTATATAAGGCTTGTTTTCATCTAGGCCATAGGTTGCAACTAAAATTTTTATTAGCACTATTACTGGTTTTTGTGTTTCACAAGACTGTACCCGTGAGGGTTTGGAATTAAGAACTTGGTCATCCTTGTTTATGGATTGAATGAGAGCTATGGAATAGATATTTTAATTTATCATGATTTAGTCTATTTTTTTCAATATTTTTTTTAGTTAGTGTGTGTTATTGAAGGCTTTTCAAGTAAATCCCTCTTCTAAAGCCAGCTTGCTGGACTGGATAGAGTTGAGGTAATTAGTATGGCCCTAACTTAGGAATCCATGGTAGGTTCTCTATGACCATTTGGATTATGTTAGGGTATTGTATAAACAATGTAAAATATAGTTTTATGGCATGTAGCGAAGGGGAAGTATTTTTACATGTAGGCCCTAGGTGAGAAAAGAGAAGCCCTCTTAGGAAGCCTAAAGTGAAGCAGCATTTGGGAGAGAGACAAGGGTTTAGGAAACCCACATTAAGAATTAGAGAGGAGACTAATATGTTCAGAGACTTAATCCTAAGAAGAAGACCTCATGAATAATCCATTAGAGGGTGCAAAAATCAAACCCTCATTGTGAAACAATGAGCGCTAAAGAGGCCTAAAAATAACGCTAGAAAGTAGAAAAGTACTATACGGACCAATTGGAGAGATAAGGGTTTGTGAATCTTTTTTAAAACTAAAAAGGGTATCTATAACTATGATTAGTTTGGTCACTTGTGTGTACATTTGTAGAGTTAGGCTCCCTTTTGTGTGTTAGAAGACCTACAAGGCCTAGTAGCCTTTTTAGGCCAAATTTCGAGGTCAGGTGTTTGAAGGAATAAACAACGTAGTGAATCACCCCAAGTTGATGCAAAAAAACACTAAAGGAGTCCTCTTCCATGAATAACAATTGTGAACAAGAATGAGGATGTTTGAATGAATTCCATGGTACATTTTATTAGAAGAGTTGTGGAGTTAAGGTTGTTAGCACAAGTAAAAATTCCATGGTTGAATCATATTTTCCATGCTTCTGCAATTATTTTTCCATTTTTTTGGCTAAACCCTAGGTAAAATTTCAAATTTGTAGCCATTGGAAGGAAGAAATACTAGTTTTCCCCAGCCCTTTTCTAATTTGTCATTACCTTTTTTGGGCCACTTAATGATTTATAAGACATATGCACCTTAATTTTCCTCTCAGTCGCTAAGTCTCCCAAAAAAATAAGAATATTCCTATCTATCTAGTGAATGCCCAAAAGCCTTAGTCGCCTGATCTCATAAACATGTTGGAATATTCTTTGTTATTAAATGACTTAGCGATTCCCCTCCAGTCACCAGATCTCTGAATCCTCAAGCGGTTATCTTTTTCATTTAGCGATCTCGCGGTTGTATGTTTGCGCATTCTCTTATTTCCTGGCGGTTACATCTTCTCATTCAACAACTTCACAAATAGTTATGTTTTCCTTTGGTCATGTGATCTCGTAATTTGGCGGTCAGGCCCTTGAACATTCAAAGATTGAGCGAGGACCGTTGATGAGATGTTCATCATGTGGATAGCGCTGATTCTCCAGATCTAACTCAGAGTTAAGAAATGTTTTCATGACTTGGAGATTTCCTCAGTCGTGTGTTCTCAGGACCTAACCCCAGCTAAGTGAAGTATTGCGAGACTTAGTGAAATCCCTTTGTTGCTAGATCTCTAAATAAGGTGGGTTAAGTTTTCCTTCCTTCAATCGCTAGATCTCCAAATGGCTTGGTTGTGTAATCTTAGAAAGGAGTTTGAAAAGTCAACTATGTTCCGCGACTTAGAGTTTTCCTTCAGTCGCTAGATCTCCAAGTCGGGTGATTGGTGAATGCCTTTAAAGAATTAATAAAGACTTATAGACTATGGTCGCCAGATCACTAGATGAAAAAATAAAAATTTCCTGTAGTCACCAGATCGGGGAATGAAGAAAATCTATTAAGCGACTTGAGGTAGGCCTTAGTCGGTTAATCTACAGATAAAGTCAAAGGGTTAAATGGTGGCATGTCTTCCTTTGTCACATGATCTTGAAATAAAATGGTGGTGTTCTAAACATCTAGCGATTAAGCAACTGTGTGTTCACGGGATCTGAGAATCTTTTAGTGAAGAGCTAATGTATTCAGTGACTTGGAAAATAAGACAAAACTAAGGACCTAACCCTAGTTAAGCAAAGGATTATGAGATTTAGCGAAGCTCTTTATCACCAGGTCTCTAGAATTATTTGGGTTGAGTTAGAGTTAAGCCTGGTGGTTATATGTTTATTCAGCGATTTAGCGATTGTGCAGTCATGAGGTCTCTTTTTACTGGTGGTCTAGTCCTAAACATTCAGTGACCTGGTGGGTGGTTATCTTTTCTTTGGTCACTGAATCACAAGATGGGGTCAACCTTTCAGTTGTTTGAAGATCCTGTGGCTGTCTCATGTTCACATGGAATCTTTCTTCATCTTACGATCATGCCACAACAATTGATTCAGAATCTGACATAGAGGAAAGTAAGTGGGTCCATTGCTAGGTATACATGATTGATGACTTCTCATTGGCTAGATGGGGTAATGACATGGAAGTGCTATCAGTAGGATGAGTGTGTATTGAGAAATTGGTATGTCTTCTTGCCAGATTTTTTGATGTGGCAATTTCTAATTGGTTGAGAAGTGATGACTTGGAAGTTACAGTTAGATGGGTCCTTCCTTTTTCAAAGAGTTAACTAATAGATAGATCTGACGGCTATCGCTATACCATTGATGAAAAATGCTCAATTTTTAAGCTAGCGGTGTAGCGATGGCTGTCAATTTCATTATAAGCTAAAGACCGCTCGGTGGACCCGGTTGCCATTAGGCATTGACATGCATGCTCTTGATTGGTTGGCAGACAGTGACATGGAATGCTGTCAATGGGACCGGTGTTTTGAGGCTTCAGGTGTGTTAAAGTACAGTAAGATCCTACGGTTGTCATTATACCACTGATGTAAGATGCAAGGTGTTTAAAGCCAGTGGTGTAGTGATAGCCATTGATTCTCTCTGAAGGATGCGAAGGCAGTGGTCTTGGCTGTCACAGGATGCTGATGTGATTGTTTTCTGATTGGCCAGTTACTTTTCAAAGGGAAGTTTTAAATGTTATAAGGATTGTTGTGAGCCGCCCGATCTATCAGGATTTTCCTAAATCTACGGTTGTGTTTTAAACCTCATCCGATAACCATTTTCATTTAAATTCAAATTTATTGTAAGGTTTTGGCTAAGGTTTTGAACCAGTAAAGTTATATGAAGCGATGCGGTGGCCAGGACTTTATTTCTCTGGACATTTTGCAGTTGGGGAAGGATGTAGAATGGGTGTGGTGTTCTACAAATTGGATTTTGTTTTTGATGGTGCCATGCCAAGTCAATTTTAGGGTTGAATTACAAAATGAATATTCATTGCAGATGGATAGCAAGATATAAAATAAGATTTGTTGAAAAGGAGCCCAGGATAGCATTGCATACAAAGGGTATAGACGGCTCATTTATGAAATATCTCATTTGTTTCATTAGTGCAGTTATTTTAAACCATTTTGGGGTTGTTGAAAGCTTTAGGGTTAAGTTTTGTAAATCCTAGAATGATCAAAAGCTTGTTGCATTTTCTTGTATATAAAGGATTTTCCATGATCATTCGAAGGCATTGGGAGTTTAGGTGTTAAAAAGATAGAATTTATGAAACCCTAGCTTTCAGTCAAGGATTGTAATTTTTGATATCATTTTATCAAACAATAGAGAACAAGTATAGGTTATTCTTATCTTGCAAGCTCGATATTTAGGATATTGTATGCACATGGTGAAAGGTTATACTTAATACAAATCTCAGATCTTTGTCTCTCCTTTGCTCTCTTCTTTGAATCTTTAAATCTTTGCATAAGGTTTATGTGTATGTATTGGTGCTTTGAGTTCCAACCTCGGGTTAGATTAAATATTTCTCAAAGTGGAATATGTGTTCTTGGAATTTATTTGAAGGATTCTCATAAGTAGGAAAGAGTTGGGATATTTGTATTTATGTCTAGAGGCCATTTCTTCTTTAGACACCATTGTATTCATCTTTCTCTGATATTTAGCCCAATGGATAAGGCACTGGCCTATATTCTCCTATCTTTGTGTTGAGAAGAGTGATTCAAAGTTTGTAATCCCAAAACATTAAAATCATTACCAGTCTTTTACTTTTATTTACATTTATGTATTGTCCTACCCAGTGATGGAGGGTCAATGAACAATAGGTTGTTGTTTAGTACTTTCTCACTATAATCATCTGTTGAAGGATCCAATATTCAAATAAGGGGTAGAGTTAGAACTATCAGTCAGAGTTAATATTATTGGATCAGGTGCACTTGCCTTGGTTTTGCAAAGCCAAAAGTAGAAGAGGGAAATTTTATCCCTATAGTTGGTCCAGTTACCTATATATTGTTCACATTTGGAACTAACCTCTCCTTAATATTCATCATAGGTATATTGGTATCTCATAGAGTGTAAAATCCTATCTAGGAACCAACAAAATGGCAACTCTACTAGGGAATAGAGCATAATAAAGAAGTAAAATCAATTCTGAATCACTGTTTATGTTACAAGCTTTCAAAATTTCATGACACAGATTGATTCAGCCCTTCCAAGTAACCAACAAATTAGTGACTCTACTAGAGAATAGAGATTATAATCAAGAGTAAATAGTGCAGGTTCCAAGATGAGTTTGACTCTTCACCTACCTATTTCAATCAATTGATATCTCTGGTGTTATAAATCAATATAAATAACGTGGGTAGGAGTAGAGCTTATACTCCTGGCCAACTTATTATTTATCCAGTGGACTTCATTAAAGAGTATAAGAGTCAATTTTAGTAGAGTTTCAAATTATCTCACTAGATTGTGAGTGGCGACTCTGAGCATCTCTGTAGCTAGTGCTTTATAATATATAACTATGAGTTTCAAAAATACAAGGTCTTATAGTAGGGAACACCCAGAGGAAAGTCTGTACGGTGGGCTTCCTACCACATCTAAAAGAAACTAGGGTAAGGGAGAAAAGGATACTAATGATATGTCTCTTACCTGGAAATAGAAATGAAACTCAAGACAAGAAAATATTTTTCCCCCTAGTCAGGAGGGAAATGCCTCAAAATATGAGGAGGCAGTTGATTTAGGCCTTAATCAGTATGAGGGTTATTACTCCCCCACAGAAAGAGAGGGTGAAAGACTACCCCAAAATAGGAGGATGAATCCTAATAGACAGCATGAAAGGGAGGGAAGATCTAGAAGTAAAAGTAGAAGTGGTCGAGATTTTCTTCCCCATTTCACCCTTGGTTCCTCATTACCCTAAGGTCTTCATGAGTCTCATGATCAGTAGGAAGAACCTCAAGCATAGCAGATTGAATCTGATATAACTGTCCCTGATTCTGAGGAAATATTTGAAGAAGTAGTTGAATTAGAAAGAAGAGTTTGTGAACAAGTAGCCATTAGGCTGAAAAGAGAAAAGGAAAATGAAGAAAGAGTTAGACAAGCTAGTTATTAGACTTAGAGGTTATAAATTATGTTCCTATCCTTGGACAAACAAGTGAATAGTTTGTTGTCCATCAGGTGTTTGAAACAAGAAATCCAAAGGATAAGGGAAAAAAAAAAGTGAAAGATATTTCAATTAAAGAACCTATAAGCCTAAAGATCCTTGTGGATTCAGCTTTAAGGTTGGAAGCAGACCTTGAAAAGGCCAAGAGGGAGTAGGAATTGTTAGCCAAAGAACTTGAAAAGGAAGAATTAGAAGCTGCAACATTGGAAATGAGAAAGAAGATTGATTTTCTTAGAAGGTCTGCAGGACCTACAAATTTTACTAATTCTAAAATGACACAAGGAAATAATGATGCAAATTTAGCAAATCAGACAAATGGTGTTCCCCCACCAGAGGGTCTTAAAGTTTTTGCCACCACAAATACTAATGCATCCACATCTCAGGGTGCTGGTATTTCTAATACAAGGATTATTCATGAAAGATGTAAGTGGTTGGTTTTTACTAGTATTCCTAGCTATCCTAACACCATCCCTGAAGAAATCAGAAAGAAAATTCCTAAGTTTACAAGAAGAAATGTTGTTACTTGTGAGGAGCTCCTAAAAAAATTTATTGATGTAATTGATGATTATAATATTGTCCCTGATGATGTTATCATGAAATTATTTGTGCAATCCTTAACAGAAGATTCTAGGGATTGATTTAGGGCTTTGCACATGGTAGCATTGGTTCATGGGATCAACTTAGATATTTTTTTAAGGAATAGTATGGTGATAAAACACATGAAGGTTTTATGCTAAATGAATTCAACAACATAAAGAAGAATTTCAATGAAGATGTTGTTGAATTTAATGTTAGATTTCAAAAGTCCATGCATAAATTGTTGCAGGTCATCATATTGGATGATCGGGTGTGTCTTGTCACTTATTTAAATGCTTTTGATTCTAAGATGGGCTACCTTTTAAGAGACAAGAATCCAAGGAGTCTTGTAGAAGCTTACAAGCTGGTTGTGAACATAGAGAGCAATCAGAGAATTTTAAGAAAATTGGAGAGAAGAGAAGATAACAGCTCACCTTTGTTGAGTAGAAAAGATCTGGGAAAACCTCAGGGTGAAAAACCAAAGGAGGATGAAAGCTTGAAGCAGGTTTTTAAAGCAATAAAGGATCTAAAGCCAAGAAAAAATAGAAATACTAGAGCTACAAGAGGAGACAATCCTCCCTTTAACAACTTCAACAAACTGCCTATGATGCAAAATTATCCCTACAATACTCAATGGAAAGATGGGAAGCCTTTTATTCCTGAGAAAAGAGATAAACCAAATGATAGGACCCCTGATCCATTAAAAATTAATTCAATGAATGTAGTGGAGGATGTCCCTTGGTGTATTGCTTGTCAATCACTACATGATCTTGATTACTGTGCCATATCCCAAAATGTTTCTTCTCAAGAGGAGCAGGACTGCAATGAGGAATAGCCTTATGATGACCAAGGATGTGGAATGTTTTCATCTCATGTTTTGTGTGAGGTAGACTCTGCTGAAGAGGATGAAAATTAGGATATCTCACATTTCCAAAATAGAAATGAATCATATCATCAGCAAGTTTTTTTAGATGATGAAGGTATTGAAACAAATCATGTCTAGTGTAATGTTCAGAAGAGTGAAGAAACAACTACTCTAGGAAGACCTTATGATAAGGAGAATGCCCTAATAATAGCCAATATAGTTACCTAGGAAAAAGAAAATTATAATTTAAGAAACAAAGTTGTTGGTGATTCAGGTCAGAAGCCTGCTGGTATCTTCATCAAGAAAACAGATAAAGATGTAAAAAAATCACAGGATAAGACCAAGGATACAGATCCTATGGGTAATGTCAAAATAAAGAAAAACAACAAGCCTAAAATTGTTTATAATGTGAAATCCAAGCCTATACCTAAGGTTGTACTAGTTTTGCAAAAGAAGAATAAATCCCAAACTGACAAACATACGGACATACCTACTCAAGACATTGATGAAGAGGTTGTAAATTTAAAGCTTGATTTTTCTGATCCAAAATATGTCCCAATTGATATGAGTAAATTATTGTCACAAATTACTATCAAAGTCCCATTGTTAGAGATGATGAGACTAGAAGAGCATAAAGAAAATGCCTTGAAATGGGTAAAGAGTGTAGTACATACTGATTCTCAAAAAATAGAGAAAACTAAGAAACAAATAGAAACTGTGAATGACGAAGATGAAAATTATAGTGAGGAGATTGTTTGTAAAATCCCACAAATATATTTGGACACAAATGTTGTTAGTACTATAGTAGGATCAGTCAATCCTTTCTTCTTAACTCTGCAGATAAATGGAAAATTGCTCAAAAATTGCATGATTGATTCTTGAGCATCTAACACTGTTATGCCTACTGAGGTTATGAAGTCCTTGGGATTGAAGGTGGATACACCTCATGGTAGGTGTCAAGCTATGGATTCAAGGGAAGTACCAGTTGTTGGTACTACCAAGGCCCTACCTTACAGATTGGCCGCATATCCTAACAAACTATTAACCATGAGTGTCTTGGTAGTTGACACTCCACCCCAATATGGGATGTTATTATCAAGAAAATGGAGTGCTACCATGGGAGGTAGCATACAGTGTGATTTATCATTTGCTACTTTCAATCTTGAGGGACATAACATTAAGGTTACTAGGGAATCTAGAACCCCACATATGATTGAAGAGGAGGAGAAGGATACCATGAATTGTTTTCTTGATATTGATATTAATGCCTTCAAGGTCCAGGATAAGGAAGCAGAGGAAGGTGTTGAACCTCCCCATGAATCAGAAACTTAGTAGGGATGGATTGATCTTGATTGTCTTTGGACTATGTACTTTGATGGAGCAAACTCAAAAGAAGGATCTGGAGCTGGAATATTGCTCATATCTCCAAATGGTAAAACTTTCAAGTTCTCATTTACTTTGATGTTTTCATGCACAAATAACATTGCAGAGTATGAGGCTCTATTAATTGGTCTAAGATTGGCATCTAGACATGGCATAAAATGTTTGAAAGTAATAGGTGACTCTGAATTGGTTGTGTCACAAATTAGAGAAAAATATGCTTCAAATAATCAAAAGTTGAAACAATATAGAAATGCAGTGTGGGATGAGATTGAAAGTTTTAATGCTTTTAATATTTGTTGGATGGAAAGAAGTCAGAATAGGATGGCAGATTTATTGGCTAACATAGCTCTTAGACCAGAAGATGTTACATTTGCAGATGTTTCCAATATAGAAGTACAAGCTAGGCCTTCTATTCCTGACAATTTAGATAATTGGAAAGTTTTCTCTGATGACCAAGACATACTAAGGTTTCTCCATTGTGAATCTCACTTTGGTGACAAAGAAATGGATTTCAGTGCTTATGTTAATACAGTGAATGGTAAAGATGTCATTTTTGGGAAGGAGGTTTTACAGTTGAAATCAAACAGAGTTCCTAAGGGATTAGTTGCTCTTGAAATGGCATTTGACAATAAAGACAAGGCTTTCTCTACTAGTACTGATAAAATCAATGAGCTTGAAGAGATAAACTTGGGCACTAGCATAGCCCCCAAGAAGGTCTATATAGGCAAGTCTCTCTCCCCAAGAACTAGAAAAAATCTAATTGATCTTCTTAGAAAGTTTAGGCATGTTTTTTCTTGGTCTTATGATGATCTCAAAGCCTATAGAGAGGACCTTTTTCAACATGAGATTCCACTCAAAGAAGGCACAAAATCCTTCAGATAGAAGTTGAGACTAGTTAACCCTACTCTAGCACCTAAAATGTAGGATGAACTCAAAAAGATGATGGATGCTGGAATAATCAAGCCAATTAGGCATTCCACTTGGGTTTCAAATTTAGTGCCTATCAGAAAAAAGAATGGTGATATCAAATTATGTGTAGATTTTAGGAATCTTAACATAAATTCTTTGAAGGATAACTATGGGGTACCCAATATGGAGAACATGTTACAAAAGGTCACTAGATCAGAAATGATGTCCATGATGGATGGTTTTTCTGGTTACAACCAAGTGATGGTCAAGGACACAAAACAATTCAAAACTACATTTACAACTCCATGGGGAACATATGTTTATGTAAGGATGCCCTTTGGGTTGACTAATGATGGTGCCACTTTTCAAAGGGCTATGGATGTAGCCTTTGCGAACTTCATTGAAAATTTATGGTGGTGTATCAGGATGACTTGACAACCTTCTTAGCTAAAGAGGAACAACATTGCCAACATCTAGAGAAAATTTTCATCAAAGTATTACAATATGGTGTTTCTTTAAACCAAAAAAAGTGTGCCTTTGGTGTGACAGAAGGAAAACTTCTAGGGAACATTATTTCTAAGGATGGTGTGAGAATAGACCCTGAAAGAGTGGAAGCCATTGAAAAATTATCCTTACCAAAGAATATCAATGGAATTTAGTCCTTTCTAGGATAGGTTAAATTTTTAAGAAGGTTTATTACAAACTTTGCAAAGATCAGTATTCCCATATCAAGGATGTCGAAGAAAGGAGCAAAGGTTGAGTGGAATAGTGAAGCAGTTCAGGCCTTTAATGACATCAAGGAGGCTATTAAGCATGCCCCAATTTTGAAGACACCGGATTAAAACAAGCCTATGTAGATTTTTTCTTTTGCATCTACCCATACTATTGCTGCAGTGCTATTAAAAATGAATGGTAAAGGTTTTGAACAACCTATCTCCTTTTTCAACAAAACTTTGCAGGCAGCAAAATTAAATTATGATATCATTGAGAACCAAGCTTATGCCTTGGTGAAGGCCATTAAGACATTTTGATGTTATTTGGTGGGAGCCATAGTGGTTGCATATGTTCCAAGTGCTGCTGTCAAGGACATTTTGGTCCAATAGGAGGTTTCAGGAAGAAGATGTAGGTGGATTAATAGGATTCAAGAATTTAACATTGACATCCACATTACAAAGTTGGTTAGGGGTTTAGGCCTGCCAAATTTGATGGCTCAAAGTAATTTGAATGCAAACCAGATAAACATGTTAGAAGAGGATCAAAGACCTTATGTGTGCAACATGGACTATTGTGAATGGTATAAAGACATTGTCAAATATCTACAAAGGATGGTCTTACCCCCTGAACTTGATGACAATAAGAAGAGAACTATTAAACTCCACTCTTTGAGATATGCAATTATAAGTGGTGAGCTTTAGTGGAGAAGTAATGAGGGTGTTTTTCTTAGATGTATAGATCAGGAGAAAGCCCAGCTCTTAATGCATGAAATACACAATGGAATTTGTGGAGGACATTACATGGGAAAGACTACAGCCCACAAGATCATTAGGGCAGGCTTTTGGTGGCCTTCACTTTTCAAAGATACCTATCAGTTTGTCAAGAAGTGTGATCCCTGTCAGAGGTTTGCAAGAAAACTAAAATTCGGTGGGAATTTGCCTCTCAGACCTATTTCTGTTCAAGCCCCTTTCCAGAAGTGGGGTATGGATTTCATTGGTGAAATCCCTAATAAGTCCAATGGTGGAAATTCTTATATCTTAGTGGCAACTGATTATTTCACTAAGTGGGTTGAGGAAGTCCCTACAAGAAGAGCAACTAGCAAGGTGGTGATAGATTTTATGATGAAGAATATCTTGACAAGATTTGGTTGCCCAGAGACCATGGTGGTTGATAATGCATTATGTTTTAGGTCAGAGGAGTTTTTTGACTTCTGCAGACACAATGGCATTAAAATTTCATATTCTTCTTCTTGTCATCCACAAGGCAATGGCCAAGCAGAATCCAGCAATAAAAGTTTGATCAAGATTTTGAAAAGAGTCTTGGACAAAAATAAGAAGGCTTGGGACTCCAAGTTATTACAAGCCCTATGGGCTAATAGGGTTACAATAAAGAAGGCAATAGGGTGTGCCCCTTTTGAGTTAGTATATGGAATCAACACAAGACTACCTAAAAATAACTTATTGTAGATGTATCAATTCATTCAGAGATATGATGAAGATGTGGAAGAGGATATGACAGTCAGAATGAATGATGTGGTTAAGCTAAATGAGGTAAGGAATGATGCACATAATAAGAATGAGAAGTTGCAGGCCCAGTGCAAAGTCTTGTATGACAAGAGGGATACTTAGAGAAATTTTGTTAGTGGTGACATGGTATTAATGTGGAATGCAAGAATGCAAGACAAAGGAAAACATGGGAAGTTTGATCCCATCTAGTTAGGCCCATATATCATTGAAGAAAAATGGGGAGCAGGTTCTTACATTCTGAAGAATTTGATAGGAGAGCTCTTGAGGATGCCTATTCATGGTCAATTTTTGAAGTTCTAATTCTCCTAAGTTTTTGAGTCTCTGTACAGTTGTGTTTTAAGGTTTTTGTGTATAGTTCTCTATTTTTGGTCAAAATTTTTGGTTCTGGTTTACTGTACCAAGAGATTCTAGCTTCTCATTGTATTTGCAGGATATAGACATCACCGAGCATGAGCCACTATTAGCTCAAGTAAAAATTCCATGGCTAAATCATATTTTCCATGCTTCTGCAATTATTTTTCCATTTTTCTGGCTAAACCCTAGGAAAAATTTCAAATTTGTAGCTGTTGGAAGGAAGAAACCCTAGTTTGCCCCTGCCCTTTTCTAATGTGTGATTACCTTGTTCGGGTCACTTAATGATTTATAAAACATGTGCGCCTTAATTTTCCTCTTAGTCGCTAAGTCTCCCAAAGAAATAAGAATATTCCTATCTATCTAGCGAATGCCTGAAAGCCTTAGTCACCTGATCTCATAAACATGTTGGAATATTCTTTGTTATTAAATGACTTAGCGATTCCCCTTTAATTGCTAGATCTTTGAATCCTCAAGCGGTTATATTTTTCATTCAGTAATCTTGTGGCTGTATGTTCGCACATTATCTTATTTCTTGGTGGTTACATCTTCTCATTCAGCAACTTTGTGAATAGTTATGTTTTCCTTTGGTCACCTGATCTCATAATTTAGCGGTCAGACCCTTTAGCATTTAGAGATTGAGCGAGGACCGTTGATGAGATGTTCAACATGTGGATAGCGTTGATTCTCCAGATCTAACTCAGAGTTAAGAACTATTTTCATGACTTGGAGATTGCCTCATTCGTGTGTTCTCAGGACCTAACCCTGGTTAAGTGAAGTATTGTGAGACTCAGTGAAATCCCTTTGTTGCTAGATCTCTAAATAAGGTGGGTTAAGTTTTCCTTCCTTCAGTCGCTAGATCTCCAAATGGCTTGCTCGCGTAATCTCAGAAAGGAGTTTCAAAAGTCAACTATGTTTCGTGACTTATAGTTTTCCTTCAGTTGCTAGATCTCCAAGTTGGGTGATCATTGAATGCCTTTAAATAATTAATAAAGACTCAGAGACTATGGTCGCTAGATTGCTAGATGAAAAATTCAAAAGTTCCTGTAGTCGCCAGATCGGGGAATGAATAAAATCTATTTAGCAACTTGAGGTAGGCCTTAGTCACATAATCTCCAGCTAAAGTCAAAGGGTTAAATGGTGGCATGTCTTCCTTAGTCACATGATCTTCGGATAAAATGGTGGTGTTCTAAACATCTAGCATTTAGGTGACTATGTGTTTGTGGGATCTCAGAATCTTTTAGTGAAGACCCAAAGTATTCAGTGACTTGGCGAATAAGAAAAAAATAAGCACTTAACCCTAGTTAAGAAAAGGATTGTGAGATTTAGCGAAGCTCTTTGTCACCAGGTCTCTAGAATTATCTGGGTTGAGTTAGAGTTAATCTTGGTGGTTATATGTTTATTTAGTGATCTAGCGACTATGTAGTTGCGAGGTCTCTTTTTCCTGGCGGTCTAGTCCTAAACATTCAGCAGCCTAGCTGGTGGTTATCTTTTCTTTGGTCACTGAATCATGAGATGGCATCAAGCTATCAGCCATTTGAAGATCCTATGGTTGTCACATGTTCGCATGGAATCTTTCTTCCTCTTGCAATCATGTGACAACCGTCGATTTAGAATCTAATTTAGAGGAAAGTAAGTGGGTCCATTGCCAGGTATACATGATTGATGACTTCTCATTGGCTGGACAGGGTAATGACATGGAAGTGTTGTCAGTAGTACCAGTGTGTATTGAGAAATTGGTATGTTCGCTTGCCAGATTTTCTGATGTGGCAATTTCTTATTGGTCGAGAAGTGATGACTTAGAAGTTATGGTCAGGTGGGTCCTTCAGTTTTCAAAGAGTTAACTAACAGATAGATCTGATGGCTATTCCTATATTGTTGATGAAAGATTTTCAATTTTTAAGGCCATTGATTTCATTTTAAGCTGAAGACCACTCGATGGACCCGGTTGCCAGTAGGCACTAACATGCATGCTTTTGATTGGTTGGCAGATAGTGACATGGAATGTTGTCAGTGGGACTGGTGTTGTGAGTCTTCGGGCATGTTAAAGTGCAGTAAGATCCTATGGTTGTCATTATACCACTGAAGTAAGATGTGAGGTGTTTAAAGCCAGTGGTATAGCGACAATCATTGATTCTCTCTAAAGGATGTGAAGGCCGTGGTCCCAGCTGTTAGAGGATGCTGATGTGGTTGTTTTCTGATTGGCCAGTGACTTTTCAAAGGGAAGTTTTAACTATTATAAGGATTGTTGCGAGCTTCCCGATCTATTGGGATTTTCTTGAATCTACAGTTGTGTTTTAAACCTCATTCGGTAACCATTTTCATTTAAATTCAAATTTCCTACAGGGTTTTGGCTAAGGTTTTGAACTAGTAAAGTTATATGAAGCGATGCAGTGGCTAGGAATTGATTTCTCTGGACATTTTTCTATTGGGGAAGGATGTAGAACGCATGAGGTGTTCTGCAAATCAGATTTTGTTTTTGATGGTGCCATGCCAAGTGAATTTTAGGGTTGAATTGCAAAAAGAACATTCATTGTAGATGGACAGCAAGATATAAAATTAGATTTGTTGAAAAGGAGCCTAGGATAGCATTGAAGACAAAGGGTACATATGGCTCATCTATGAAATATCTCATATGTTTCATTAGTGCAGTTATTGTAAACCCTTTTGGGGTTGTTGAAAGCTTTAGGGTTAAGTTTTGTAAACCCTAGAATGATCAAAAGCTTGTTGCATTTCCTTGTATATAAAGGATTTTCCATGATCATTCGAAGGCATTGGGAGTTTAGGTGTTAAAAAGATAGAATTTATGAAACCCTAGCTTTCAATCAAGGATTGTAATTTTTGATATCATTTTATCAAACAATAGATAACAAGTACATGTTATTCTTATCTTGCAAGCTTGATATTTAGGATATTGTATGCATATGGTGAAAGGTTATACTTAATACAAATCTCAGAACTTTGTCTCTCCTTTGCTCTCTTCTTTGAATCTTTAAATCTTTGCATAAGGTTTATGTGTATGTATTGGTGCTTTGAGTTCCAACCTCAGGTTAGATTAAATATTGCTCAAAGTGGAATATGTGTTCTTGGAATTTATTTGAAGGATTCTCATAAGTAGGAAAGAGTTGGGATATTTGTATTTATGTCTAAATGCCATTTGTTCTTCATACACCATTATATTAATCTTTCTCTGATATTTAGCCCAATTGATAAGGCACTGGCCTATATTCTCCTATCTTTGTGTTGAGAAGAGTGATTCACACTTTGTAATCCCAAAACATTAAAATCATTACCAATCTTTTACTTTTATTTACATTTATGTATTGTCCTAACCAGTGATGGAGGGTTAATGAACAATAGATTGTTGTTTAGTACTTTCTCACTATAATCATCTGTTGAAGAATCCAATATTCAAATAAGGGGTAGAGTTAGAACTATTAGTTAGAGTTAATATTATTGGATCAGGTGCACCCACCTTGGTTTTGCAGAGCCAAAAGTAGAAGAGAGAAATTTTATCCCTATAGTTCATCTAGTTACCTATAGATTGTTCACATTTGGAGCTAACCTATCCTTAATATTCACCATAGGTATATTGGTATCTCATGGAGTGTAAAATCCTATCCAAGAACCAAAAAAGGTGTAATTAAAGACATTGGTAGTGAGATCTTGAAGAGTACAGGAATTTAGGTAGAATTCATTTGGTTGTAGGGTCATAGGAACCCTAAGATAGGTCAAGAGAAGACCTAGTGAATTCCTAGTGGAGATAGGGCTTGAGGTAGGAAGATCTCCCTATCAAATTGGTATCAGAGACATTGAAAGGCTTGGGTGAGTTGTATGTCAGAAAGGAGTGAGTCCATTGGTGATAACACAATGATGACCAATGTTGAATTGGCTAGAGAAGTAGTTGATCAAAAGGAAATAGAAAAATCTCAGAAGAGATTGTAGAAGCTTTGAAAGAAAAGCTTGAGCTAGTAGTAGAAGCTGTTGAAAAGATGAAAGAAAAGATGGAAGTAGAAGATGACAAGGACAAGGCACTTGCTGATGAAGATTATGTACCTGAACCTGATCCACCAATCCAAGAAGAACCCTTTCTAAAATCCATCAAGGCATTGGGAGGAAAAGCTTTGGAAGGAATACCCCTACTTACAGGAAAGATGGATTCTGAATTGGTGATGGAGTGAATTAAAGGGATGGAGAATCACTTTGAATGTGAAGGTACCTTAGAGGCACAAAGAGTGAAGGTAACCAAATCAAGACTAAGGGGACCAGCCCTAACATGGTGGAATTTCTTTGAAGAAGAGAGGGAAAGAGAAGGGAAGAGACCCATTAAAAATTGGAATGATATGGTCATAAAGATCAAGGAGAAATACTTGCCAGAGGATCATGAGATCCAAATGCACAAGAAAAGAAAGAATTTTAGACAAAAAGAAATGGATGTGAATGCCTATACTGAGGAGTTTCAAAAGCTCTGTTTGAGGTCTAAAGTGCAAGAATAGGAAAGTATCTGAGTTTCTAGGTACTTGAGTGGTTTGAAATGGAGTATCCAAGAAGAAATCATTCTTTGGACTCCTACTACTATCCACAAATGTTTTCAATTAGCATCGAAGGTAGAAGAAAAGAATAACAAGAAACAAGATTCCTCATCTAGAGGTAGAGGTAGGGGATTAGATGCTAGAGGACACAGAGGTGGTTATGGTGGTAGGAGTAATGAATCAAGAAATCAGGGAGACTCCAAGTTGGTTGAAAAAAATAGTGATCCAAGAACAAGAGGAGATTATGGAAGAGGTAGAGGATTCCAAGGTGGAAGAGGAAGATCAAGTGAATTCAGTAGGGGATCACATTTTGCAAACATGAAGTGTTATTATTGTGGGTAGCTAGGCCATCCTGCATATAGGTTTCCTAATAAGGCTTTATGTTCTCATGGAGAGAAGAAGATAACCTATGTTCATGAGGAAGAAGGAAGTGTGAAGTCACCTGAAGTGAACTCGGATTCTAAACATGGAGATAACCTCATGTTTAGGAGAGTTCTACTAAAGGAACCAGTGAAAGAAGAACCCAAACATACAAGGGGTCTTTTTGGGATCAAGTGTAAGATCCTTGGAAAGGTTTGCAAAGTCATTATTGATTTAGGTTCTACTGATAATACAATATTAGAGGAGGCAATCCAAAAACTCAAACTTGAGAGGATACCTCATACAAACCCCTACAAAGTGACTTGGTTGAATTAGGGGCAAAATGTTCTGGTGAATGAACAAGCATGGGTAGACTTCATGATTGGTGGCTATCAAGATAAGATACTATATGAAATCCTCCCAATGGATTCTTTCCATTTTCTACTAGGAAGGCCATGGCAATATGACCGGAATGTTGTTTATCATGGGAAGAGAAATGTGTATAACTTCAAGAAGAATGGAGTGACTTAAAAAATTTAGTCACTTGTGGAGGAAGGAGTTACAATTTTAGTTGATCCTAATGTACATTTGATGAGTGGGAAGGAGTTCTTGCATGAGCTCAATAAAGGAGTGGGACTAGCTATAGTCTTGAAACCTAAGGAGGAGACCAAGGTTATTCATTCACCATTTCCAAAAGAAGTGCAAAAATTATTGAATCAGTTTAAAGACATAATAAGCTATAGAACACTAGCTACACTTCCTCCTCAAAGAGAAATAAGTCATCAAATTGACTTTGTACCCAGAGCATCCTTACCTAACAAGGCAGCATACAAAGTGACCCTAGAGAAAAATAAGGAGATAGGAAGGAAGATTAAAGAACTTCTTGATCAAGGGATGATAAGGAAAAGCATTAGTCCTTGTGTTGTACCCATGGTTTTGGCACAAAAGAAAGGGCATAAGTGGAGATTATGTAATGATTCTAATGAAATCAATAGGATTACCATTAGATATAGGTTTCCTATCCCTGAAATAGAAGACCTTAGGGATTGACTTGGGGGGTCTCAATACTTTATAAAGATTAACGTTAAGAATGGGTATCACCAAATTAGAATGAAGGGGATGAATGTAAGTTAGCTTTTAAAACCAATGAGGGTCCTTATGAATGGTTAGTTATGCCCTTTGGACTTACAAATGCACCTTTTACCTTTATGAGGTTAATGAATGACATCCTAAAATACTACATAGGCATGTTTTTTGTAGTGTACCTAGATGATATCCTTGTTAGAGTTTTAGGTGACTCTACAACACCCCCAAGATTGAATGCAAGACCAAGATAACTTCCACAAGAGATTGGTAAGAAAATTGCATTAAGATGCAAGAATGATATTATTGATCATGGACATGATTAAAATGTACATAATAGGCCTCCTTATATAGGAAAGGAGATAAGAGACAATGATAAGGAGATGATAAGCTATCACCTATGCTAGGTGTAATCACATGTCCACCAAATGTGGATCATCCTCCATTATGCAATAAAGTATATGCAATGGATTAGGATGATAATGTGATAAGAGCACAAAAGGTGGATCTCACACACAAAGAGGTATGTGATGACAACTATCACACTGAAAGTGGAAATTCTCCTACACCATGTGCTTAATAGAGGTGCACACTCCTAGGTGTCTCAATCACAAACTACTATCCAATGCATTATCCTACGTAAGATTAAGTAAAGTGTAATTAGGAATATTTAATTACACCAACACCCCCCTTAAGTGTAACTTAGGGGAATGCACTTAAACTCACAATGCAAGATGGGTCCCGACAAGTAGGCCATGTTAGGTACCCATGTACAAAATGCAATACATGACATGCATAACTTTCATAAAGTGGAGAAAGAGGGAAAACCTCATGGGAAAAACCCTCCCCCAAAAAGAGAGAAGAAAACAAGATGCATGGATGGATGGAGTGCTCAAGACCCCCCAAGAACTACATACATCATGTATATACAAATAATTATCCCCCCATAAGAAGGATAGTTGGAGACATGGTATTCCCCCCCATAATGAAGAATCTCCTACAAAAATGGTGAGTGCTTGAAGACAAAGTATAGTCCAATGACTACAAACAACTTTTTTCCCCTTGGGAAGAAGATATACCAAGTACAAATGTAGGAATGGTTCCCATTCTGGATAGGAACTAGGAAGTGGAATCCAAATGAAGTATGATGATGATGCCATGAAACAATCCATATCCAAATGAAGGAAGGAAGAAGGTCTCCAAATATGCATCTTTGAAGACTGAATAGGCCTCTCCAATCTCAAAGAATCTATCACATCATGTGACAATCCAAGTGAAGAAGAATAATCAAGAATGTCAATCTCCAAAGAATGTGAAGAAGTATCTCCAAATGTGATGAAGCTGTCATCAAAGAGAAGAGAAACCCCCTCAAGTATGTCTCCCAAATCTAAAATATGAGACTCCACAAATAATGAACTAGTATCTGGAAAGTAAGAATCCCAATCAGGAAGACAAATAGATATCTCTTGCAATGAATCACTTGAATCACCAACAAGATATGATTGTGTGATCTCAACTAGAGAAGTAGGAGCTATACGAGGAGCCACTAGATCATCCTCTCTCTCAATTGCTATAAATTCTTCAATTGCATCTAAAGTATAATCATCATAGGGAATATTATGTGCATCATCAAGAGGAATGAGGCAATCTGAACCAAGATCATCTGGGAATGGAGGAACATGTGGATCAACAAAAATCTCCCAAATGATTGTCCAAATTATGTGTGGACATTGAACACCTCTAAATCTAGGGTAGATGTCATAAAAGAGACACAAACTGATGCTAGCAATAATCAAATTTATAATATGAGCATTTTTTTCTCCCCAAACATATTGCTTCCCTTGTGACTTTGGCTCAGGAATGAGTCCATAAAGATGAGGCAAGAGATTAAGCCATCTACAATGTGTGATGATTCCTTTTGTCCATGACTCATAATTATCCTTAGTCAAAAGTACTACTATAGGATGTGTTTCATAACCCATGATTACATTAATGATACACTTCTCTCATTGCAAATTGAGATCAACAAATTATTACACTCCAAAATCAGGATATAATAGACTTAGATCATTATGCAAAAGACCAAGCTAAGGCTTATGCATTACAAATGAAAAAAATAAACCAATTTTTGAAAGTATAGTTTTTGGTCACAGTCACTAAAATCTGATTCAAGATCTAGAAAAGATAGAAAAAATTATGCACTTTCAAAAAAAATTGCACCTAAAAAGGAGTTCATATGAGCTCAAATGAGGCCTTGGAAGTTGCAAAAAATGAGATTTGTGATTTTTAGAAAAATTTAGGAATAGAGATCAGAAACCACCTGAACCATTGTGTAGATCATGAAATTCTACCCCAAAACAAAAAAAATTGCTTCAAAAAAGGAGTCCAGATGACTAAGATATCGCTGTTTGAAAATCGCCTCTGAAATTATTTTTTCTAAATCATTGTCGTCACACTTCTGAAATTCAAATAGCTCTAGATTTGGCCTTGGGTGTCTGATTTGGATGAAATAAAATTTGATTTAGGGGTTTTTGGACCTCCTTAATATGATGCCAACCTCTGATTTACACGAGCAAGCACCAATATTGACTTGCAATAGAAATACACAAAATACAAAACCCCAAATTTTCTCCAAATAGACTATGCAATGGTGATGTCCAAATACTTTTATTCTACACCCACAATTGAATCAAGCCAATATTGCACTTCTTGAGAAGAGGTCTTCACACCTTGAGAGCTCTGATACCATGTTAGAGTTTTAGGTGACTCTACAACACTCCAGGATCAAATGCAAGACCAAGATAACTTCCACAAGAGATTGGCAAGACAATTGCATTAAGATGAAACAATGATATTATTGATCATGGACATGATTAAAATGTACATAATAGGCCTCCTTATATAGGAAAGGAGATAAGAGACAATGATAAGGAGATGATAAGCTATCACCTATGCTAGGTGTAATCACATGTCCACCAAATGTGGATCATCCTCCATTATGCAATAAAGTATGTGCAATGGATTAGGATGATAATGTGATAAGAGCATGAAAGGTGGATCTCACACACAAAGAGGTATGTGATGACAACTATCACACCTAAAGTGGAAATTCTCCTACACCATGTGCTTAATAGAGGTGCACACTCCTAGGTGTCTCAATCATAAACTATTATCCAATGCATTATCCTAAGTAAGATTAAGTAAATTGTAATTAGGAATATTTAATTACACCAACAATCCTCATCTTTAGCAAGACCAAGGGGGAACATATGCAACACTTAAAATTTTTCCTAAAAAGATTACACAAAGAAAAGTTATCCATTAACCTAGAGAAGAGTGAGTTCATCAAACAAGAGCTAGTGTACCTAGGTTTTGTGGTATCTAAAGGTGACCTCAAGATGGATCTAAGAAAAGTGAAAGCCATAGTAAGTTGGCCTACTCCTAAAATATGGATTTAAGTAAGGAGCTTCCATGGATTAGCTTAGTTCTCTAGGAAATTCATAAGAGGATTCGGTGAGATATGTGCACCTATGCTCAACACTATCAAAGATGGAGTCAAAACCAAGTTTGGGTGGACCAAAGAAGCTCAGGAAGGGTTTGAGAAGTTTCAACAGAAAGAGTAGAAACTCAACCTATTTTAGTGTTACCAAGTTTTGACAAAGTTAATCATTGTAAAATATGATGCAAGCAACATAACAGTGGGGGAAGTTTTGAACCAAGAAGGGAGACTAGTTTCATTTTTCAGTGAGAGGCTAAATAAGGCTAAATCAAAGTATTCCTCATATGATTTGGAGCTTTATACATTAGTTCAAGCACTTAACAAGTGGAGGCACTATCTATTGCCTAAGGATTTTGTGGTCTTCACAGATAATCAAGCATTGAGTTACATCAACACTCAAGACAAGCTTAGTCATCTAGGCACATCAATTGGATCGAGTTCCTCCAAAACTATACATTCACTATCAAGCATAAAAAGGGCTTGAAAAATAAAGTTTCTAATGCCTTAAGTAGAAGGTTTCTGATTGTCCAAGAAATCCATCTTCAAAGAATTGGTGTGGAAGGATTTAATGGACTCTACAAGGAAGATGGAGACTTCCCAAAAGCCTACAAGGTATGTGAAGATTTTGAGAATCACTTTCATAGTGAGTTTTCTGAATATACATTAAAAAATTGATTTTTATTCAAGGGTAACCAGCTATGTGCACCTAGAGGTTCTATGAGGGAGAACCTAATCCAAGAGAAGCATAATGGCAGCCTTAGTGGACACTTCAGCTTGAATAAGATATTGGAGCTAGTGCAAAGAGATGTAAGAAGGTATGTAGAGAAATGTATGGTTTATCAAAAGGATAAAGACACATATTCAAATGAAGGGTTATAACAACCTCTACCAATCCCTAAGAGGCCATGGTATTGTTTAAGTATGGACTTTATAGTTGGTTTGCCAAGGACACCTACTAGTTTTGATAGTATCTATGTGGTGGTAGATAGATTCATCAAAATGAGCCATTTCATACTATGCAAGACCACACATGAATCAAGCTACATAGCACATATATTCTTCAAGGAGGTCATAAGGATTCATGGTCTATTAATCAACATAGACTCATATAGAGATGTGAAATTCATGGGCAATTTTTGGAAGACTTTGTGGAAGAGATTGGGCACCAAACTTTCTTTTGGATCAGCCTATCATCCTCAAATGGATGGCCAAATAGAGGTGATAAATAGAGTGTTGAGAAATCTCTTAAGGTGTCTTACCAAGGAGTAGGGACAACTATGGGACTAGGTCTTACCACAAGCAAAATTTTCTTATAATGATAGTATAAATAGGTCTACTAGCAAGATCCCTTTTTAGGTGGTCTATGGCATGCACCCAAGAGGTGTGTGTGAGTTGTGAGAACTTTGAAACCAAAGTGGAGTGAGTGGACATGCTGAGGATTTTTCCCAATCCATGCAAGAAGTCCATGAGAAGGTTAGAAGGAGATTGATAAAGGCAAATCAAAAGGTGATGATAGAGTTGATACAAGGAGAAAAGAACTATAGTTTGAATTGGGTGATTTGGTGATGGTACATCTCAAAAAAGAAAGGATTAAAAAAGGAATACCAATAAAGATTAAAATGAGGATAGTTTGACCTTGTAAGGTTCTTGAGAAGTATGGTTCCAATGCTTATAACATAGCCCTACCTAATGACCTATCCATCTCACTAGTTTTCAATGTTCAAGACTTGGTGAAATACAAAGGACCTAATATGAAGGGTGAAGCACACAACCCTGATGCACATATTGATGTGAAAGATCTCAACTTACCAACCCAAGTGAAGCCTCAAGCTGAGAAGATCCTAGACTCAAGGATCAA
Organism: Chamaecyparis obtusa; assembly: GCA_027943335.1. NCBI lineage: Eukaryota > Viridiplantae > Streptophyta > Pinopsida > Cupressales > Cupressaceae > Chamaecyparis > Chamaecyparis obtusa. The sequence continues at coordinate 115,467 of BSBK01011338.1, forward strand.
GAAGAACACTAGACATGGACTGTACATGGAACACCTTGTGAAGTGGAAGACTCTCTATGAATCAAAGGCTCAATGGATTGAAGAGAATCACTTCAAGAAGCTGAGAATAGATATGTCAATCCTATCTCCTAATGGGAGTTAGGTTCTTTTTGTTGTGGAGTATGGTGCAAAAGCACCTAGGCTAGCTCCTAGACACCTACACCTAAGTTTTTGGCTTGTTGTGACTATTGGCCAAGTCACTTTCCTGATGTAATTTTGGTTTTTTTTATGTTTGGTTAGTAATTTTATGTTTGGTTTGATGTCCAAAAAAGGTATATAGTTAGGTTATTTAGTCCTATCATTTGTCTTGATAGTTTGGTGAGGACCCCAAGCACATGGCTTGTATGCCATTGGAAAGAGTTAATCAGTCAATGGTAAATATTGATTGTAAAAAGATAGAAAAGGGATGTGGATAAGTGTTTTAAGGGTCCTAGAAGTCTTAGAATGGTTGAGAGAGTCATTTTAGACCTTATGGCTCAATATGGCAAAAGTTGTCAAGAAATTTTAAAAGTTGTCATGACAACTTTTGGTCTTAAGCCTGTCTGAGTATGAAAGTTGGTTAGAAGTCTTAAAATTACTAAGAAGGAGGACCTAAGCATATATAAGGTTTTTTTTCATCGAGGCTAAAGGTTTTCATTAAAATTTTTATGAGTACTATTACTGGTTTTTGTGTTTCATGAGACTATACCTGTGAGGGTTTGGAATTATGAACACGGTCATCCTTGTTTATGGATTGAAACAGAGATATGGAATATATATTTTCATTTCTCATGATTTATTATATTATTTTCAATATTTTTTTTAGTTAGTGTGTGTTCTTGAATGCTTTGCAAATAAATCCCTCCTCTAAAGCCAGCTTGCTAGACTGTATAGAGTTGAGTTACTTAGTATGACCCTAACTTAGAAATTCATGGAAGATTCTCTACGGCCACTTGTATTATGTTAGGATATTGTATAAAAAATGTAAATATGTATTTTTATGGCATGAAGTGCAGGGGAAGTATTTTTACATGCAGGCCCTAGGCAAGCAAAGACAAGCCTGGTTAGGAAGCTTGAACTAAAGCAGCATTTGGGAGAGAGACAGGGGTTTTGGAAAACCAAAATAAGACATGCAGAGGAGACTGGTATGTTTAGAGACATAGTACTAAAAACAAGAGCTCATGAAAAATCCATTAGAGGGGGAAAAGATCAAACCCTCAGTGTGAAATAGTGAGGGCTAAGGAGGCCTAAAAACAAGGCTAGAAATTAGAAACGTATTGTAGGGACCAGTTCAAGAGATAAGGGTTTGTGAATTCTTTTCAAAATTGAAAAGGGTATCTAGAAGTATGATTATTTTTGGCACTTTTGTGGACATTTTTAGAGTTAGGCTCCTTTTGGTGTGTTAGGAGACCTACAAGGCCTAGTAGCCTTTTTAGGCCAAATTTGGAGATCAGGTGTTTGAAGGAGTAAACTACTTGGTGAATCACCCCAAGTTGATGAAAAAATACACTACAGGAGTCCTTTCCCATAAATAAAATCTATGAACAAGAATGAGGAATTTTGAATGAATTCTGACATAGGCGCAGGGTAGATACAAGAAGAATTAGTAGAATTGATTCCACTTGAATCCACAAACAAGCCCTTGCTCAGAGTTACACAATGGAATAAATATAATATCAAATGAAAGAAATGAAATCACAATGGAAATGAGACAAGAAACCAGGTGCAACAATAGAGGATTTATCTTATTTCTTCAAACATGTCCGGTTGTGAGGACTTCCAGGTTTCGACCTTATATAATAAGAATTATACAATTAGAATCATTGTGAGCATATCCTATTCTATGATACTTATTATACTATCCTTCTTAAATCTATGACTACCTCTTGATTCCCTACAACATCACTCTAGATTCCTTATATAGCCAGCAAAGCCACAAGTTGGCCAGTCAGGCATTTAATTACAATATAGGTCCGGTCGGGAAGATTTAAATAAAAAATAATGAAAGAGTGATCACCACATGATGAGCCTTAGGATTTAGGTCCAAAAATGACCCAAAAAAACTTTTTTTAAGGGTGCAAGGCCCCATTTGATCACACATCATGACACAAGAAGAAACACTACACGTTTCACCTGAAAAATGGTAGAAATAGGTCCTAAGGAAAAATGGTCATAATTGTTGACTCATAATGAATTAGGAAATGTGCCTTTGGGAAAATAGATTAATTTAGATCATATTTAATTCCCCTAGGGAGAATAGGATGAATCATTAAGGATCATTTCCACAAATACGCACAATAGGCACCAAAACTGCAAGAAAATACAGTCCTAAAGACAAGGAAAACAACTGTAACTTTGAAACAGTCTCTCCAATATTTATGCAACCATAGATGAAGGTTCCCAAATAGGTCCTAAACATCATGTAAGCTTCACATTGCATGAAATAAAAAAAATAAAATATTATGATGCAAACAACAGAAACAGGTACAAAATCAGGAAATGTTTTTGGTTGATGCAAGATTGCTCAAAGACCCAAGATGCTCTTGCATCAGACACCTGGCATAAATAAAGAATTGATGTCCATATGAGGAAATGATCATATTCTAACCTAAATCATAAAGATCCAATTCATCTTGTGTAATCCATGAACTTTCTTCAACTAGCTTGTCTTTCCACTGAACTAGATATTCCATGTAGTCTTTTCCTCTTGTACTCTTGCTCACTCTTTTATTCAAGATCTTCCCAATGTTGTCTTTGTTCTTCTTAGAATAGGCCAGATCATCCTCAATCTCATAATTTGATTCAAAGTACTCAAATACATCAGCAATATTGAATATAGGTGACATATCTATGTCCTCTAGTAATTCCACTTCATAAGCATTTCCACTATCAAACTTTTCCAGAATCTTAAAAGGTCCAAACTTCTTCATTTTTAGCTTGTTGTAGGTACCAACTAGAAATATATTCTTTTTTAAATGAATCATAACCTCATCTCAAACTTCAAAACATTTATGTCTCATTTTCTTGTCTCCTCTCTATTTATATTCCAGATTATTGTCCTCCAAATTCCCTTTAACTTCATCATGTAAAGTTCTCATGTATACAACAAAATCCTTACCTTTAGAACTTCTTGTCTTAGTAGGTAAATCTCTTAGCTCTATGGTTCCCTTAGGATGAAATCCAATAACAATCTCAAATGGTGTCCTCTTAGTGCTTCTATTCACCAAATTATTATATACAAACTCTGCTTGTGCCAAAATCAAATCCCAATTAGCAGGCTTCTCTCCAACTAAACATCTCAACAAGTCTCCCAAACTTCTGTTCACAACTTTAGTCTGTCCATCGGTCTAACGGTGAAATGTAGAATGAAACTTCAATTTAGTATTCATCTTTTTCCAAAGTATCCTCCGAAAGTAAATAGTAAACTTAGTATCTCTATCTAAAATAATAGATTTAGGCAAACCATGCAATCTTACCACTTCCTTGAAGAATAATTCAGCTCTATGCAATGCATCAGATGTCTTCTTACAATGTATGAAATGAACCATCTTAGAAAATTTGTTAACCACTACCAAAATAGAACCGTTACCTCTCTGAGTTCTAGGAAATCCAAAAACAAATTCCATACTGACATCTTCCCACAATCTATCAAGTATAGGCAAAGGTGTATACAATTCGACATTTTGACTAGTTCCTTTTGCTACTTGACAAATTGTGCAACCCTTAACCATTCTCTATACATCTCTATAAATCTATTGGCAAAAGTGTCTTTCTAAAATCAAATTCACAGTCTTATCAATCCCAAAATGTCCAGCAAGTCCACCACTATGTTTCTCTTTCATTATGTTCTCTCTTATAGATCCTCTAGGTATGCAACATTGAACTCCTTTAAACAACATGCCTTCTTGAATGAAATAATCAGTCCACTTATCACTCACTGTGTGTTCCTTAAAAGCTTTCCAAGGTTCTGCAAAATCAATGTGAGTCTCATACAAACACTTCAAATCATCAAAACTAAGTACGTCAACTCTCATATCTTTCAGAAAACTTCTATTTCGGCTCAAGGCATCAGCAACCTTATTTGACTATCTGCATTTATGGTTCAATGAAAAGGAAAAATTATGCAATAACTCAACCCACTTCATATGTCTCTGATTTAACTTATTCTAACTTCTCAAATAATGTAAAGCTTTATGGTCAGTATACAAAACAAAATCTATAGGCATCAAATAATGTCTCCACTTCTTCAAAGCTTGAACAATAGCATAGAATTCCTGGTCATAAACTAAATATTTTCTTTTAGCATCATTCAACTTCTCACTAAAGAAAGAATTAGGTTTTCCTTCTTAACTCAAAACAACTCCAATTGCACTACCACTAGCATCACATTCAACTTGAAATTTTTTTCTAAAATCAGGCAAAGAAAGTGTAGGAAACTCTACAATTCTTTGTTTTAATGTTTCAAAAGTCTTTTGTGCTCCATGTGTCCATTTGTAATCCTTTTTATCTCCTCTCATAGTTTCAGTCATAGCATTACAAATAGAACTAAAATTTCTAATGAACTTCCTATAAAAACTTGCCAATCCATGAAATGATCTTACCTCTCGAACATTCTCAAGTGTAGTCCAATCAAGTATAGCTCTCACTTTCTTAGGATCCATCTTCAATCCATTAGCTAAAATTACAAAACCAAGATATACAATCTCCTCTTTCATGAATGAACATTTCTTCAAATTAATCAAGAATTGTTTTTCCTTCAATCTCTGCAATACTTGTCTAATATGTTCAAGATGTTCCTCCTTACTCTTATTGAATATCAAAATTTCATCAAGATATACAATCACAAACTTACCCAAGAATATTTTAAAAAATTCATTCATCAATCTCATGAAAGTACTAGGTGCATTAGTCAAACCAAAAGGCATAACCAACCATTCATAAAAACCTTCATTAGTCTTAAAAGAAGTTTTCCATTCATCCCCTTCTCTAATCCTAATCTGATGATATCCACTTTTCAAATTAATCTTTGTGAAATACTTTTCTCCACTCAAACTATCCATTATGTCATCCATCCTAGGCAAAGGAAATATGTACTTTACTATTATCTTGTTTATAACTCTAGAATCAGTGCACATTCTCCATTCTCCATTATTTTTAGGTGCTAATACAATAGGTAATACACAAGGACTCAAACTTTCCCTAATCAAACCTCTCTCAATAAATTCTTGCACTTGTCTATTCATTTAGTCTTCTCATCAGGTGTTAACCTATGTGGTGCTTTATTAGGCAAACTAGCTCTAGGTATCAAATCCATAAAATGACTTATACTTCTCATAGGTAGAAAACCATCAGGTACATTATCAGAAATGATATCATGAAATTCATTCAAAAAAGGCTTAACCTCAGGTGCATGTTCTAACTCATTTTGTTTCTTAGTCTTTCTTCAAATTAAAGCAAAGCAAACATTATGTTCTTTCATTTCTTTTGCAAACTTTTTACCATCAACCAAGCATACTCTAACTATAGTACAGTGACTTTCATCAAACTTCTCTATCAAAGGCAATAATACTTGTTTCTTTCCATCCATCCAAATAGTATATTGATTCAATCTACCATCATGCAAAGCTTTCCTAGCATACTACCAAGGTCTACCCAAAAGAATATGACAACAATCCACAGGCATAATATCACACAAGACTTCATCATGATAATTTCCAATTTTGAACTTAACAAGGCATTGTTCACTTACAAGTAGTTTATGTTCCTTCTAGATCCAAGAAATATGGTAAGGCTTAGGATGTTTTAATCTCTACAACTGCAACTTGTTAACCAGCTCTTTGGATGCCAAATTATCAAAACTTCCACTATCAATGATTACCTTGCAACATTTGTTAGCGATCTTACATCTAGTTCTGAACAAGCTTTTCCTCAAAACAAGTTCCTCATTAGCTTCTTCATTCCACAAGATTCTTCTTAGCATCAAGTTCTCACCATGTTTAGGTTCATTAGACATTTCCTTAACTTCTTCACAAGCCAAATTATTTCTGCCATTACTTCCAATCTTCATTCTAGAGTTAGTACATTCAAAGGCTCTATGTCCTTCTTCACCACATTTGTAACAAGTACATCTAAACCAAGACTTCTCTTCTCTTTTCCCATTATTTTTATTCCTAGAATAACTAGTATAACTACCTCTAGAGTAGTTAATGTAAGATTTGACAAACATGCAAATCCACAGACCCCGAATACACCTGCATGCAAGAACCTGATACAAAGTAGAAGCACAAAGACAAAAAAGTAGAACTCAGATGTTTACTCAAAATGTGAGAGCAAAATTATCAACTGAATTGCCACCCAACAATTACAAAGTTCAACCTTAAAAAGGTGAATGAAACCCTAAAAGGGAAATACTAGGTTGCACATTATTAATTAAGAATTAATTAATAATGCACCTAAGAGACGCTTAAGAAACTAGAGTAAAAAGAAATAATACTCTAACACCCCCCCTTAAGCTGAACGCAGGGAGAAAGCAGACCTAGCAAGACTAAGAAAGCAAGAAATGGGTCCCGGCAACAAGGCCTGATTAGGTACCCAGTACAAGGAAATATCTGTAAACCGGAGACAAAGGAGAAAACCCAGTGGGAAAAACCCCTCTCCAAAAAGAGATATAAAAGAAAGAAAAGACAAAAGGCATGACTTCAAGAGACTCTCTCAAAGCCAGTAGTACAATGCATGCTGCTAACCGCCCCCGAGAGAGAGGGTCGATGCTCCAAAGCCCCCCAAAATGAAAGAGCCCCTGGAGCAATGAGCAAACCACTGTGACTCCAATGCAGAGGAGTGAAGGTCAGTGGGTGTTGAAGAGGAGACCTCAAAGGATGAGGTGTCACTGGAAGGCCGAGCTGATGCTCAAATGAGAAGACACGAGGATCCTGAAAGGGAATCCCCAATGCAAGTGGTATTACAGGTGTGCTGACACTGTCATGAGAGAGGAGATGAGTGTCCTCTGAAGAATCCTCAACAACTACACCTGATGGCTCGATGAATGGAGCTGGAGGATCAAGCAGTGCTGAAGAAGAATCCAGCTAAAGAGAAAGGTACTCCTCAGGATGTGGTGTAGCAGTCACAACATGGGTCTCAGGAACAACACAGAGGTTCAAGCTACCTGACTACACCACATGATGCTCTCGTGAAAGAGGAGAGCTGAGCTCCGACAATGGAGATGGTGGACCAAAATGAGAAAAGATGTAGAGATGGGAGGAATGATCAACTGTCCTTGTAGCAATAATGCCTCCTGTCACACTATCCCTGATGAAAGCTGAATCGGCCGTGAACTCAACTGCTTCCCTGACCCACTGCGAGTAATCTGATAAATAGAGAGAAGGTTTGCAGAGAGAGATGGAACATATAATACATCATTGAATGTGCCATCCTGAATGCTGACTGAACCTGTCCCACAGACTGTCTGTACAGTGTTATTCCCCATGAGAATATGAGGAATAGGAGAAGTCTCAAAAGAAGAAAACAACTCCTGAGAAGATGCCATATGGTGAGAAGCACCAGAATCCAGTATCCAAGGGACCTGTAAAGGGGATGCAACAGATGCCCGTAATGCATGACCCTGTCCAAAATCCTGTCCAGATGTCGAAGAAGATGCAGAAGACTGAAAAGCAGACCCTTGTGAGGTGGAAGAGGATGGAGAGGAAATAGTGCTCTTCTGAAGGAGAGCTTGCAAATCTGCAATCTGTTTCTCATAACCATCACATCTCTTCTAAAAACACTGTGACTCATCATGGTTCCTCTTGTGACAATAGGAACATGTGGGGATCTGAGTCTTCTGATTCTCCTTCTTAGAAGAAGATGGTGTGTCAGTAGAGTGCTGAGAGGAGGAGTCAGATATCTGCTTCAGCTTCGGCTTCTGTGTGTCCTGAGATGACTTGGCAAGCAATGCCTGTGACTGTGAACCTACAAGTGAATCCATCTGAGTGATCTTGGACTGCTCACGAGTCAACCTGTCACAGAAATTCTCAAAAGAGGGCATAACATGTCTGGTACCCAAAGCATCCATGGTGGAGTAGAAAGTGGAAGAAAAGATCTGGTACTGTCCTCGCAACTTTGAGAGTATCAAATAGATACACTCATCATCTGTCTTGATTTTTCCACATCCCTGCAAAACTGTACGCAAAGACTTGAACTTCATCAAGAAGTCCTCTATAGTGGGGAAATCAGAAGGAGTCAAAGAGGTCAACTCTGCATCAATCTGAAGCTTCTGGAATTCATTGACTGTACCAAACAAGGTTGAAAACTTGCTCCAAATAGCCCTAGGAGTGGTCAAACCTTCCAGGTGTAATAAGAGACTGTCAGAGATGTTCAGTGCAATCAAACCCATGGCTTCATCCATTTTTTTCCTATGCTGAAGAACCTCAAAGGGACGCTGCAGGACAGGTTGGTGTTCATCCAGATATGACCATAAGCCACGTGACATGAGCAGCCTGGTCATGTGTGCTTTCCATGTGTGGTAATTGTGCGGTGTTAGCCGGGCCACAGAGGGATCCGACATTGAGAGAAGAAGAAGATAGAAGTAGAAGAGTCTGTTCTGAAGTAAATGACAGAAAGGAAATGCACCCCCCCACAAATTAGGATTCTAACCCCCGTACAGCAAGTAATCAACCACTGAAAGGACAAAAAAACTAGAGAAAAACCTAGAATGCCGGATGCAGAGTAGGAGGGAAAATGAAGCCTCTACTTCAACGCTAAAAATAGGTACTCAAATGGTAGGATCAACAAATAAAACCAGCACCATTGCGTCCGTCTCGGAAAGACCTTTCCGGCGATATATCATATGTTGATTTTTGCTTCCGTATGAGCCCTGTAGGAGCAAAAATGCCCAAGTACCCCCAAAATGCAAGCTCTCTGGAAAAAACCAGTGACGACAAAAAAGTTGACGGCCGTATGACCGTCACGGGCCTGTCGCTGACATCAGCATGACATCATCCCAGAAAATTTGGAAGCTGTCGAAAAATTGAAAAACACTGCTGGAAAATTTTGCCAGCCGCTGATGTCAGGCTGACGTCAGGATGACGTCAGCACTGTGCACGCGGCAGAGCTGGCGGCGGCGGGCTGGTGGCCGGGTAGCGGCTCCACCGGCTGCGGTGGCTCCCTGGCGGAGTGGGGGTGGGGCCTGGGCCAGGCGCGGGTGGCGGCTGGGCGGCGGTCGGGAGGCGGCTGGCCGCGGTGGCGCGGCGGGGACGCGCTGGTGGCGCGCTGCCCTGCAGCCACTGCTGGCCGCGCGCTGGCGGCGCACTAGCTGAGCGCGGGCGACGCGGTGGTGGCCTGCCATTTTTTTTTAAAGAAAATGCAATTTTTTTTTTTTTTTTTTTGAGGTTTTGCCTCGGTTTTTGAGCCGTACGGCCCTGGTAGGGAAAAAAAAATTTCCTGTGGTCACGGAGGCCAAAAGAGGTCGAGTTTTATGTGATTTCGACTCTCCCGAGCCTTCTGGACGCAATGGCAGAGTCCGTTTCTGCTCAATCTGCTCCAGAAGCTCGTGCCTCCTTCAAAGTGACAGAAAACCCCAGAGAAGTTGCAGATGACGCCTTCGAATCGTGGCTTCAAAAAACTTTGATCAGGCAGCAACAGGGCGGCTCTGATACCATGTAGGATTTGACAAACATGCAAATCCACAGACCCCGAATACACCTGCATGCAAGAACCTGATACAAAGTAGAAGCACAAAGACAAAAAAGCAGAACTCAGATGTTTACTCAAAACGTGAGAGCAAAATTATCAACTGAATTGCCACCCAACAATTACAAAGTTCAACCTTAAAAAGGTGAATGAAACCCTAAAAGAGAAATACTAGGTTGCACATTATTAATTAAGAATTAATTAATAATGCACCTAAGAGACGCTTAAGCAACTAGAGTAAAAGGAAATAATACTCTAACAGTTAACTCTTTTTGTAGGTTCATCTTTCCATCCTTTGTCTTGTGCTACATTATCAGATTGACTACTTTCTCCATAAGATATTCCTCTACTTCTCTAAAATCTTCCACCTCTTACTCTTTGTCTTTGTTCATATTTCTTTGTCAATCTCTCTTCTACCTTCAAAGAAAATTGATATGCTTCTTCCACACTTTCTATCTTCACATAATTGATCTCATCTTGAATAGATGTCCTCAGGCCATTCATATATCTAGCCACTTTCTCAAATTCATCATCCACATGTCCAGATCTGATATCCAATTTGTAAAATTCCTCAGTATATTCTTTCACACTCATGTCATTTTATCTTAGATTTTGCATTTTTCTCATCAAAATAACTTGGTAGTCAATAGGAAGAAAGTTCTTCTTCATCTTTCTAAGCATCTTCATCCATTTCTTGATCTTTTCTTTTCCTCTTTTCAGTGTCTCAGTTTTCAAATGATCCCACCAAAGAGATGCATGCCCTTTAAACTTTGTGACTACTATCTTAACCTTCTTATTATCAAGAGTACCTTCATACTCAAAGTATTTATCCATCTTAGAGATCCAATCCAAAAGTGTATCAGTCTCAAGTCTTCCATCATAGCAAGAAACTTCAACTACAGGTCTAGAGTTAACCTTAGACAAAACTCTCAAAAGTCTTTCCTCATCTTGTTCAACTTTAGGTTCAGGATTAGGTGCCTCTTCTTCTTCATCATCAATAACATCTTCAAGATGAGCGCCTCTTCTCTGGGCTGTCTCTACAACTTCAAGCCTAGTTGCAATCTGCCTCAACATATCCATGATAGCATTATCATTTCCTCTACATGAACTATCTTGACAATTAGGTTCTAGAAAGATCATAGCCTTCTACAAGTTATAGGTCAGATCTTAGATTTTCCACCCTACAACCAATCCAATAAGGTTCTCCACCATCCAATCCACAAGAAAGAACTCGTTCTGATACCACTTGATGTAGGGGCAGGGTAGATACAAGTAGAATCAACAGAATTGAATCCACTTGAATCCACAAACAAGCCCTTGCTCATAGTTACACAATAGAAGAAATATAATATCACATGAAAGAAATGAAATCACAATGTAAATGAGACAAGAAACTGGGTGCAACAACAGAGGATTTATCTTATTTCTTCAAACATGCCCGACTGCGAGGCCTTCTGAGTTTTGACCTTATACAATAAGAATTATACAATTAGAATAATTGTGAGAATATCCTCATCTATGATACTTCTTCTACTATCCTTCTACCATCTAGCACTACATCTTGATTCCCTACAACATCAATCTAGATTCCTTATATAGCCAGCAAAGCCACAAGTCAGCTAGTGAGGCATTTAATTACAATATAGGTCCAGTCAGGAAGATTTAAATAAAAAATAATGAAAGAGTGATCACTAGATGATGAGCCTTAGGATTTATTTCCACACATGACCCAAAAAATTCCTTTAAGGGTGCAAGGCCTCATTTGATCACACAGCACAATGCAAGAAGAAACACTACATGTTTCACTTGAAAATTGGTAGCAATAGGTGCCAAGGAAAAATGGTCATAACTTTTGACTCATAATGAATTAGGAAATGTACCTTTGGGAAAGGATATTAATTTATGTCATATTTAAGTCCCGTAGGGAGGATAGGCTTAATCATTAAGGATCATGGGTTCCAATATGCACAACAGGCACCAAAACTGCAGGAAAATATAGTCCTGATGGCAAGGAAAATAGTTGTAACTTTGAAACAGTCTCTCCAATATTTATGTGACCATAGAAGAAGGTTCCCAAATAGGTCCTCAACATCATGTAAGATTCATATAGCATGAAACCAAAAAAAGAAAATATTATAATTCAAACAATAGAAACAGGTATAGAATCAGGAAATGTTTTGGGTTGATGCAAGATTGCTAGTGAAGTCCTAGTGGAGATAGGGCTTGAGGTAGGAAGATCTCCCTATTAGGGTAGATCATCTTTTATGATACAACTTGTAATACTAGAGTAGTGAAGACCACTGGGTGATGTTGGAGCATCTCGAGTACTTGGAAATCCCATGCCACCAAAAAAATATTTGTTTTTTCCCATGTTTCTTGGTTCCTTCTTTGACCAATTTGGTTCAGTCTTTTTCAGTTTCCTTTGTCTATTGGGGTTGGGTGGTTATCTCTCTGGCACTCAATGAATTCCCCTCATGCTAAATGATGCTTGTTTAGCACTCAGTTACCCTTTCTTATCGAGTTGTTTATTTTAGTTTCCTATTGAGGGTGACTCTTGCAATTAATTTTGGTCATTGATTTAATGATGGTATCTATCATTGGGAAGCATGTGGACCTATATTTTGTCATTTCTTTCATTGATGGTGGATCTAAAGGCTGACTTCATTGACAACCTCTTGTATGTAATATAATCTTTGGTTGTAGTTTTAGGGAGGAGTTAAGTTAGAAGATAGAAGCTAGAAGCTGGAAGATGATTGCAGATCCTCACATGTTGCAGGACTTCTATAATTGATTGTAATATCTAGCCTAAAATGGGAAGGCCTTACTACCTAACATGTATGAATCAATTGAAATAAATATAGAAATTATTATGCATTCTATCTCTCACTTGTGTGTATGTTTCTTCCACCTGTGATCTCTACAAGGTGGATCTGGTTAGGCTGTGCCTTTGAACCCTCTCCCCATCCTACCCTTGCATTAGTTGGTATCAGAGTAAGGTGAGCTCTAGACCTATCTTTTTGAACCTAGGTTTGATGGTTCCTTCTTGTCAAACCCTAGTTAATTTTTTTTGGGGGTAGCAGATTACGATTTCATCTGCAATTGTAGAGGGTTTCAAGATGGTTTGTGGGAGGCCATATGTAGATCTAGGATTTGTTGGAAAGTTCACTATAATAAAATATATATGACTATATTTAGTGTTTTTATTATGGAAACAAAGTCATATAGTAGTTTGGAGTCAGTGCACTTAGTGTAAAGATCAAAATTCAGTTACGTGTTGAAGATTGGACAGTGTTCAAAGTTCCTATAGCTTAGATCATCGATGCACATGTGTACGAATGAATTCTGGTATGCACCCTAGAAGTTAAGCTTGTTAGGCTATACTCATGCTTAGTCTATGAGTGCATAAGTAGATATGCAAAGATGTGAAAGTTATAATCAGTTGAAGTTGTACAGCCAGTGTGTGCCAACAGAGAACAGAGCATGAAGCTGACTGTTAGCATTTTGGTTTGTGATTATAATGTAATGTTGTAAAGGCCATGTGCCCATTGTATTTAGGTTTTCGACATGTTTATATGTATAATTTTAAGAATGCTTAAGCCAATTCAATTGGAAGTGTTGTTTGTAATTAGTTATAGGCCTGACCTAATTGTTTTGTTTTTATGAGCGTATAAATATAAGATGTGCCCATTGTATTTAGCATGGAAGTCAGAAAAGAGATGTGATAAGCAGAGAAGAGGTATGCAAAGAGAGAATAATATGTATTAGAGCTTTGCAAGAGGTCAAGGCATCAGTGCATCAAAGGAACTGATTTGACAAGCAGGGTCATAGTGATAGTTCACTTGTAGATATAGTATGTATCTGAATTCAGAAGGTTGTAGCCTTCATAATCTGAGCAGTGAGCTCTAGGATAGTGAGTCCACTCCCCTAATGGAGATCATTTTAAAAGACTCCTAATAGGGTTTGACCCCCAACAAGGTCTACTGTACTTAAATAATTGTAAAGCTACTCCTAACAGGGTAAAGGATCTTCTAACAAGGATCACAAAACTGTTAATCTCTATTGAGCATTTAAGGTTGTCATTAGTATCAAAGGATACCAAATAGATCTGTTGGTCACTTATATTGAGTTAATCAGTAACCAAAAGTAAGATAGAGTAGTTGGTAAAGCCTTTACATCGAGCACTACACAGTTCACCGAGCACCAGCAAACACTGACACCAACAAATAGTAAACACCGAGCGTCACAATATACACTGAGTAGTTTATACAGTGTTTATTGAAGATCACAGGAAATGGCATAATAATTAGAAATGGCACATTCTTTTATGCAAATGGTTATAACAGATCGTAAAATAGTTTATCAAGATCGAGGAGCATTTAATTATAAAAGATACTCATTAAATGTAATGTTTATCTTATTGTAATAGTTGATCTAGGATAATTTTGTACCATAGATCTTAGGGTTATGATTTTGTATTGTAACCTAATTTTTGTTAAAGCAACAAAAAAGAACACTATATATTTAGAGTGTTCACATCATTTTAAAGTGAGACAAGAGAGAACATATATGAATCAAGGAGCACTTTAAGTCATTGCCTAACTTCAAGCCTATCGGTTATCAAGCAGAACAAAGTTCAGAAGTTATCAGATTGAGCAAAATCAGAGAAGTCTACCGAGCATAATCAGAACAAAAATTCATCATAGTAAAGGTGATAATTTATGAGTATTAATAGATCTATTTCAGACAATTGAGTGTCAATCAAGAAGATAATTGCATATTACTTTCTAACAATTGTAATAGAGCTATGGATAAAATCTCTTAATAGAGTAGACCTAACAGTCTTTTGTAAATCTCTTAACTAACTGCACACTTCATTAGTGTTGCTAAAATCCTATAACTAGGTAGATCTAGCTGATCTAACACTTTACTCCTAATAGGGTAAGATCACCAGAAGTGATCAAAACCTGTAGCCCTAACAGGCAAACCTTTTCTATTTGTAGTAGTGAAGAATTTGTGGGTGTCATCCCCACTGTAGTTTTTACCTTCTAACAAGGGTTTTTGTGTTACCAAAATACTTGTGTTATGTGATTGTCATATTGTTTACTTTTCATAAGTTAACTAGAGGATTGATTCATTCAATTAGATTCAAGTTGTTTTGGTCGGTTGTCACTATTTACATTCAAAGATCAGAAAGGTTTACTAGTGAAAGTTTTGAAGACACTGATTCACCCCTCCCCTCTTAGTATCTATCTCTCCTAATTCCAATAATTGGTATCAGAGCTAGTTCTCTTGACTGAACAATTTAACCACTGAAGGGTAAAAGATCTAAAGTCATGGAGAGATATAAACTTGACAAGAATATTGAGAATCAGAAAATACAAATGTAGATGTTCGTCAAACAGTATAAACATGCAAAGGAAGAACTGAAGAAATTACTAGTTGAAAGGAAGAACCTTGCAATTATACAAAGTGAAATTAGTTATCACGAAGAACCTATTGATGACTTATTTGATCATATTGGATCAAGTTCTGGAAGCATCTCTGATGGATCTAAAAGCATAATCTCTGATCTATCTGAAAAGAATCAACATCTATCTGAACAAGTGAAAGCACTTCAAATCGGTCAAGAATCTCAGATGGTAAGAATGGTGGAAATCATGAACAATGCTAGGCAAGCTGAACAAGATTGGAATCTAGCTATTAAAGATAGAAGACTAATGGCTGAACAAATTCAAGCAAAAGAAAATGAGATTCAGAGACTCACCAATTGTCAACTTCAAGTATCAAATCAGATGATGACTATTAATCGGGAAATGAACCGAGTGAATGGAGAATTATCAAGAAGACTTGAAGATGTTGCAATACTCAAAGAAGACAATAAAAAATTGAGAAATGAGATAAAGACACAAAAGAAACATAATGAAATGATGAAGATAGCTGAGGATAGTTCTAAAAAGATTGATGAATTCCTCACTAATCAGAGAAGATTTGGAAGTAAAGTTGGTATAGGCTACATTGGTGAAGGATAATCATCACAAAAAGCTGAAAAGGTCAACAAAAATCAAAATCAGAAGCCCAAAGTATTAACATGTTATCATTGTAGAAAACCAGGTCATACATCCAATGTGTGCAGAAACAAAGCACAAGGTAAACCTCCTATCACTCTTATGTTTAATGGACATTACTACTACTTTGGAAAGTTTGGACATCCTACTTTGGAATGATATTGCTAATAATACTACTATGGAGAAGATGTGCTATACCTGTAATAAGCATGGACACACTGCAAGGGAATGCAATACAAAAATGAAACAAGTCTGGACACCGAAGGAGAAAGCACAATGCAAGCCATATCAACTGAAGAGACAAGGTAACTCTTATGTTTGGGATTATAATACATGGACTAATTGTGATGTATGTGGTCGGTTTGTACATATTGCAACAAACTATTTTAAAAAGAGTTATATTGGACAATCAAGAAGCTGGACAAGCACTAGGATGGCTTGTATGCACTATCATAAGGTTGGTCATTTAAGCAAGAACTATAGAGACCGAGCACCAGATGAAAAAAACACATTCGAGAGTGGATATACTATTGCAAACATCATGAAGCTAAGGAACACAATGTAGAAGAAGGCATCTACTAACAATGCTGAGTCAAGTAACACTATCGGTGAAACCTCATCCATTTGATTGGGTGACATCAGCGTTTCTACTTAAAGATAACAAAGGTATGTATGGGACTGATATTTTAAATGATCACATTTTACATACAGTTCCCTATATATGATGTACAAATACCAAATCTGCATGAATAAAGATGCACTATCATTTGTGTGTTATAAGCTAACAATGGCATATAGTCGGTAAAAGAGAGACCAAGAGTTGGTTACCCATCGGTAATCACTATACAAGGTTAACCGACAACAGTGGAAACCGATGAAGAAATCATATGTTAACTGAGAGGAGAAAATTGTAGACATCACTGAGTTTGACAACTATTTTGTATAAAGTTAGGTCACGTATTTAATGCATGAAAGTTTGAGCAGGAATATCGAAAAGTCTATAAATATGCACGAAACAGAGCTCATTGTTACATTGTGATTTTTTTGAAGAACAAAGATTTTACAGAGCAGAGTTTGAGCTAAAATTTCTTAGAGAGATTCAAAGCCATTGGAGATCGAATTGACAACATTCTTCGATGAAATTAAGTTCATTTTCTTTCAAAAATCTATTTTTTGATTCTTGCCGAAACCCTAGGATTGATTTATGGCATCAACATCGATAAAAAACAAATCAAAAAACATTGAAGAGGAAGTATAATTAATTGTTAGAGAGATAATTTTGACGAAGGAGAATTTAAACCTCATTAAAAGGTTGTAGTGTAAACGGAGGATATGCGCGCATTTTTGAGTATACTTGATAGGGTTTTGTTAAAAGAAGACATAAGGGCCTATATTCACTACAATATTGGAGAAATAGGATAATTTGAATCTAGTGTTGCATTTCAACAAATCTATGGACAAGATGGAAAGATTAAAACTGAATACAACAAGATTATAGAATCAGGGTTGTCATGCACAACACTATACCCACAATCTTTCAAAAAGGACTGGATAAGAATCATTCTGAGTAGATTTCATGATGGAAAATTTTGGTTAGATAAACCCATGGAGGTCACTAAGAAGATGATAAGTAGGGTTACTGGGTTCCCTACAATCGACAAAGAAAAAGCTTTCCGGAGTGCTTCTCATCCTGAAGTTGAAAAGAACACTAGAGCTAAATGGGATAGAAGGGCATTAAAGATTTCAACAATTAAGGACCCAGTAGTTGAGTACATAGCTCATGTGATAGGATATAGAATATTTCAATCAAGCAGACTCAATAGTGTACCCTGCAGTGCCGTAGACATGGCTTACAAGATTGTGAAGAAAGATCACCAGGTAGATCTTGCTAAAATTTTATTACACCATCTGCATGAGAATATGAAGACAATAAGATCAAAGAAGTCAAACACATGTAAGTACTGATCATTGCTTGTCTGTACATTCTTCTATCTACAAAAATATGTACCTGGTATCGGTAAAGTCAACTGGCAATTAGATAAACTGATAACTGCACAAATTAGTGACATGATGAAAAGTTTAGGAAATAACCTCAACATGGAATTTGATGCATACTTCAAAGAGTTTAAGACCACCATGCATCAAAGGAGTATATTTCCAAAGGAATTAGTGAGTAAATTTGAGATTGACATATGTTTCGTAGTTAGTACAAATCACTCTATGATCAAGGTTGTACAATTGAGAACAAAATGGCTAGCACTAATGGGCTATGAGATGAATTATGATTTCACCTTGAAATCTATAAATGCACTGCTAGCATTACCAATAGATATCACTGCCACAAGGTTTGGCACATATGAAGAAGAAAAGTCATGTCTCACCACAAACATTGAGATCGGTAAAATGTCCAAAAGGGAAAAGAAAATGAAGAAAGATCTAGTAGCAAAGTATGGAAATACATTAGACTCATCTAAGGAGTCACCGGTTAAAGGAACAACTAAAGGTCAGTTACAGTTGGCTGACAAACCCTATGCTAGTGAGGAAACCAATTTAGACAAAGAAAAGCATCTCACATTGGTTCCTCCTACTGATGTTGAATAAGAAAAGAAGTTACCACAACAAAAGGGCATGGAAAAAAGGTCATCAACTATGGTCTCATCCCCTCTGACAAAAGAAGAAATAAAAGTTAAGAAATTAAGGGCAGCTACACCGACAAGGCAATATATTAAAAGAAAGAATAAGCCTGTAGCTGAGGCACCAAAGAAGAGAAGGAAATTAGTTAGAAGTAAGGAAGACCTTGAGGAATTTGACAATGAAAATAATCAATTCAAGGTGGTCAAACACAAAGCAAGTACAATAGAAGAAATTATTGAAGATATAATTGAAAATGGGAATCTCACTAATCTAGGATTAGATAACTTTGACAAAATGTCAACTGAGGATCAAACATAGATAGAGCATGCTTTCATCTAGATGATGATAAAATTCAAATGAGTACCCATGGAATTTGCATGTACTCTACCTAAGGCTCTAGATGACAAGATTTCTGAGAGATGGGCTATTGCACTAGATACAAAGAAAAGGAAAAGAGAAAGATCCCTAGTAAGGACAACCACACATTTAAGTTTTAGGGAACATGAAGATTATTTTACTAAGTACCAAGCAAGATTTTTACCAAAGAACTGAGAAATGCAGATATTAGATGAAAATGTGGTGGATATAGATGTCACATGTAACTCTCTATGGACATCAATTTTGGAAGCAAAAAATAAAGCTGAATAGGAAGCATTCCTGAAATTGTCTAAGAAGAGACAAAATTCAAAAGATAAAGGTATTTACATTGCTGATGACAAGGGAAAGAAGGTAAAGGATTTTGGTATATCAGCTACTGAGGAAATTAATGTCACTGAACAAAAGGAAGAGATAAGAATTTCACAGGATGCACCGGATCTAGTAGAGATCCAACTCAAGAAGAAAGCTGATGACGATGTACTCATTAAGGACATCACAAATGGTGATCCTGATGATAAAGATGATAAATTTGTGACCATTGCATTGAACAATGATGAAGCACTAAACACTGAAAGTGTTCTCACATCTTTACCGGGTGAACTTCCTATACTTGCAGAGGTAGCTGAAATATTTTCTCAAGTACAACTCGATGACTCTCATCCTAAGCAAGCTAAAGACACAATAGGGATACAAGCAACTAAGAAACCTACAGATAGAAATGAAACTAACAAAATAGACACACAGTCTATAGAAGAAACCAATGCAACTGAAGTGAACACACCCAACACTACATTCATAGCTCCATCTCATTCCACCGAGACAACAACAATTGAGGAGCAAAAGAAGGAAGACAATGTGTCAATTGGGAAGGATACTCTGAAAAGTGGAGAAAAAGCTATTGTTCTTATTGAGAAGAAGTCACCTATTGCATAGAAGAAAAAGAAGAAAGGAAAAGGGCCAGTCACCATTGATGAAGTAATAATTATACCAGATTGTGACTCGAGGACTCTCAGCCCTGAGGAACTAAGTAAATATTTGGAGCTATGTTCAAGAAAGGTGGCACAAGAAAAATTGAAGCAAGAACCCAAACGTAGAGAAGTGTTAACCGATGTGAGGGATATTCTACAATAGATAGTACCAAAGACAAATATTGATGAGAATACTCCCATCATAGATCAAATTTCTACATTAGCCAAGAAGATCAATGCCTGAGATATAGATGCAGATAAAAGATTGGAAGAAAGGGCATAATATAAAATTCAAAACAAATTGGCAGATAGAATCAGCCAAGAAGTGACAAATAACAAGATAACATTATCTGAGGTAATTACCGATGTTAAATCCATCGCTATAGAAGTCAGTGAAAATATGAAAGGATTAGAAGCTAAAATCAAATTGAGTATATTAGGGATTTTTCTTGTAGCATCAAACTTGGCAAGGGTATGGACTTAATTCTTAGTTGTAAGGGGATTCCAAGTTTGAGAGAAAAACCTAATTAATGAGTATTAGATAAGATCCTCCTTCTTCTTTGAGCTCTACAAGACTTAGGCGGGTGTTGCGTAGGATTAAGTTACTATATTTCAAGTAAGCTCTTGATTTAGTGGATTAGGTCTTTACTGCTATGCTATTAATCTTTTATTTTTAATAGAACATTATCACTCTGCAAACAATCCATAATATCCTAATGCAGAGAAACAACATGAAAACTATAAGTGTGAAAGCATAATGTAGTGGTGTTAAGATATTCATCCTATTTCTTTTTATGAGTACTACTCAAGGCAGGGTAACCTCTTGATTCTCTCTTCAAGGAATCAAGAAATATGAACTGTATGATTCAGGTATAGTCCTGTCTATTTTGTGTAATAAACATACAATGAAAATGTTTTGGTAAATGATATGAAAGTTTCAATTTTCTTCTTAAAAGATATGAAAGATAAGATTATACGAAACAAACAATAAACCAATGCCTTATCTAATGGGCAAAAGAAAATCAAATGCAAACTAACAAGATAATTTCAACAAAAATACAACAGTATGCCTTACATACTAACTGTAAATTCAAATAGTTTTCCTTACAAACTACTCTATTAACCATACACTATGATCATCAACAATCCTTATAGATATGCTTACTCTTTTAACCGAACTATGAGAAGTTTAATTCTTTCCTTGAAAGAAACTCATAATCATTCAAACAAGCTGCTTTATAACTGGTATATTTTAAATGACCAACATATAAAACATACAAGAGTACAACATAAAAGCAAAGAGACAATAACAAGATATGGTAGAAGTTGCAGTGTATTTGTATTAAAATTGACTTGCTAATTAAATTAAAAAATCAATTACTCAGAAGGCCAGACACAAAATTTATAAGTCTGCTTAAAAGCAATTTTGTTTCAGTTTTCTATTGTTTTCCAACCTCTCAAAAATGAGTCCTACAACTCTATATATACACCTCTCATTTCAAACATCTTGGAATTCCTTTATGAATAGGAATGCAACAAGCTTCAAATGGTTGAAAACCCTAACCCTAAAAAAATATAGGACAAAACATAAAAGACAAAAATACAATGTGCCCTCAAGCGGTGGAAAGATAAAACATTTTGGATTTTTCTGCATCCTAGATCACTTGATAATCTGACACCTTTGTCTGCAAGTCTTCATGATAGCTCCTTAATTTTTATGAGATATGGTGACCTCCATTTTAGGCTAACCTACACCACTCTTAATGATAGGTTATCATCCCTGTATTCTAGGCTCACATGTCAGATCCTCCAGGTGTCTTCTTTACTCATCATCCAAGATATCTAAGTCAACTGCGGTAGATACAACATTCTTGGGCTTTGTGAATTCATCCCATGCAGTTACTTGCTCTACTAAAGGTGAGTTAAATTTGTGAACAAGTTGTAGTTGTGCCTTTAGTCTTTCCCACCTGGCATCTATTATGGCTTTGACACCTCTTATGAATTTTGTCAGATTTGTCTCTACCTTTATTGCTTCATCCAAACTTTTATTGAAGCTCTCCATGTCTACATTATTGTCTCCACCTAAAAATGCCTCTTTTCTGGGTAGTAGAAGATCAACATCTAATCTCCATTGATCAAGACCATTAATAGCTCCCTCTTCATTCAAAATTGGGGGAATAAATTTATTGGGGGTGGAGCTAAGCATGGCTATCTTAGCCTCAATTAGATTTGCTTTACCCTTAAAAAGTGGTAATATAGCTTTTAATCTATCAATCTCCTCACCAACTTTTATTACTGATTCTGTTATATTGCTACTCCCCAGAGATTGAGCAAAAATCAATCTTTCAAAAAGTGATGCTCTGACTGACCACACTGCATAAAAACCATTCAAAATTTGCACATAGTTGTTTAATTCCTTCTACAATTCTGGCAATTTACTATATGCATTATAAACTAAATCAAATTTATCTTTAATTGCAATAATCCTATGTTGCAAAATGTTCAACAAGGCCTACAATATGGCTTCATTTTTCTCCTCACTTATTTTCTTTAATTCTATTGCCACCTCCTGTTCTGGCATTGCTTGTATCATGGGCTGCTCTGGAGGTGCAGGGGCTACTGCAAGAACACTAACAAGTTGCTCTTCCAGATCATTTGCATGTTTTTTCAGTGCTCTTTTTGTCATTATTATCAAGTCTTTGTCCTTTACCAGAGTGCTATAATCTTCTAAAGATCACCATACCTCTCTGATAGTTTCTTGGTCTTATCCTCAATCAACTTGGCAAATTGGGTCAGTACCTGAGAAATCTCTAGGTCCCCTGTATTGTGGATTGACCACACAATATGATCCCCTTCCATCTATTCTTTAACATTTAAAATTTTTGGCTTTTTGTCTTTAGGATACAAACTCCACATGGCCAAGGCCTAATTTTTTGGACTATATCCAAATCCTTTTATTATGTCCCCTACTTGGGTTTCTGATGACAGAGTGACATCCTCTTGTCTCTTTATTTGGTCAATACCAAAATTAGAATATAGACTCCACCTAGGCACTAGTATCATATTGCCTCTTTTGGAGTGAAGTTCTTTGTCCCTGGGTCATACTCCTTCAATTGCTGTAATGGCCCATCTGGCACTTGACCCTCCTCTGTTATCTACACACTAGAGGGTACTTGTTGATACTTGTGCCATATCAAAAAGCTGTTAAATTTTTCTAAATTGACAAAATTGTCATCATTCAGGAAAGCATCCTGGTCAATTATTCTTTCATCTTGGCCAAGGGCCAAGGGCAACTCAACATTCTCAACTACAAGCTTTCTTTTCCTTTTTTCTTCTCTCACCCTCTTTCTTATGAGGTGGCGGTGTTCACTAGTCCCTGTATAGAGGGAACTCACTCTATCTCTTTTCTTTTCAGAAGGCTCTCCAACAATTAATTTTTGCTTTTTCTTTTGAGGCTCTGCAGTATCCTTAGAACTGGGCAACTGAGTAAGATCTATATTTTCTTTTTCTTCTTCAGGCCCTTCAGCTATTTGTTGTTCCATAGTGGGTGGACTATATATGGGATAGCCACCATCACTATCCTCATCACATTCTAATTTTGAATGGGCCTTCTTACCCTATATAGTCTTATTAAGCTGGTCTTCCACAAACAACATCAATGTTTGAAATTGAGCCATCATTTTCTCAAGTCTCTGACAGTATGCTAGAGTGGGAAAGAATCCCTCAAACACCAGTCCTTGACTATTCAATTGCTTCTTAGAACTATATAATGTTTGCAATTGATTTGACCTTTTTTCCACCTCACTGTCCTCAATGATATTTCTAATCACATCTTCCTCAGGGTACTCCTCATGCTGCTTATTGAAAGAAATGCTAGGCATGTAATATTGCCTAGCAGAAACTATAAAACCCTCTAAGTCTACATATCTATATGAGGCTACAAACATGTGATAACCTTCTAACCATTCATTAATCCTGTTTAGGGCTCCCTTTCCAATTGTAACATAATGCACTCTGAGGTGCCTTGGTGTAAAAGTCTCTTTCCATTGGGAAGCTAGAAGATCATTATTTGCCAACATTAATTGCCAAATAAACTCAAGAAAGGAAATTCTAGGTGGAACATAAAATGGGAGAAGATGGGGAGGCTAAGGGCATCCATAAACCCTAATCATTGTATAACGTTTCTCATAGTAGATATCTCCCCAGTTGTGTCCCTTGGTCCACTTATTAATAAATTGTTTAGGTCTCACCAATTGTAGGACTTTGGTAGACAATCTTGTGCAGTTTATCCCTAAACATCAGAGAATTGGAAACACAATGCAGTTCTCAGATGCACCAAAATCTCTCCTAGGGAAATGAGGGCTCCAAACTCCCAACCAAAAATGTACAGGGTTAGGCTCTCTATTCCAATTCATCTAAGGTTTGACATCTACTAGTTTCAAGAGATTGTAATTGTGATACACAATGAGGTGCATCAATAGAGAATAATGCATAAACTTGGGGGTGGTGCCAGATCCAAAATTCTTTAAAGAGAGCAGACCCTCATGCATCTTATTTATTAGATAACCAATGTAATAATAACCTTTGTTGACCAAATGGCTCTGTGAATCTATTACTAACATCAGAATATTAGAGGTAATCCTCTCTTTGCCTGCATCAACACCTAAGACCTAGCATATCCCATGCAATATACTTGATGTAAAATCTGAGGTCTTTATATTGATAAGGAACTCATCCTCCCATAGCTACAACATAATTTCTATTTTCCTTGGACATATGGCTTTTAATCTCTTACGAGACTAATACTGCTTCTCTAACACATCTATTGGCCTGAGGCTTTAGGTCAATTTATGTGGCCATTGAAGTATAAATCCCGAATGCCTTCATAAAGGAGTTTTTGTCTATGGTTACAATGGGAGAACCATCCTCCTTTCTGATAGTTCTTGACAAAGGGTCATAACATAAAGCTAGATCAAGTAAGGCGTCTACATCCAGAAAAATCTTAGGAATAATAAACTTTTCCAACCCTGATGTCCAAGGGTTTGAAACGAGCATTGAACTATCATGATTTTTATAAAAATATTGGAATAAGCACATGCATGTGATCTCTGGAGTCTTTGCATCTCTACAGTATGCTAAATCATCCATAAAGTAATCGTCACTAACATTTTTGTTTTGAGATGAACCTGCCAAAAGGGTGAGGAATTCATTTCAAAAAACTCTCCTTCACCTTCTCTTTTGACCCTCAGCTACAGGAAGCTCTGCTTACTATTCCCTGACTCATCTTGTCTGTAATTCTATGAATTCTCTAAAAAATCACTACAAATTCTAAAAAATCATAGGTTGCACTATAAGTTCAGAAAGCTCAAAAAACCTAGCGCTCTGTACTTCTTTGATATGCTCTGTATTCCTCAAATGAGTAGCTCTTATTGGTTTTATTCTATAAAATTGAATGCGCGACCATTTTCTGACAACTACAGCTACCAAAAGGTCACTTTTGCCATTACTACACATGAATAGGGCTTCAATTTACTAGTCGTATATCAAAAACATTAAATTCAAACATTTAGCAACCTGGTGTCTAAAGAAAAAGTCTCATAATCTTTTTATAACATTGGCACCTTCAAATCTTTCTGAGACCTAGCGACTAAGAAAACTCCTTGTAGTCGCTAAAAGTTTTCTCACTTTATGAATCTATTCTTAGATTAGGAGATCACATATTTTTGATTTAGAGATTTAGTGACTATAGTCAATTTGTTAGTCATGGGTGAAATATTTATCTTTATGAGGTCACATGACTGAGGCATTCTTTTTTCTTTATTACGAGATTTGGCGACTGAAGGAGAATCTAAGTCGCAGGACACTGTTGACTTTTCAAACTTATTTTTGAGATCTCATGACCTGGCCATTCAAAGATTTGGCAATTGAGAGATAGACATCTTAATTTATCTTATCTGGAGATTTGGTGACTATAGTCTTTCTTACAGTCATGACAACTTTATTTATCCTTTTAAAACATTCAGCGATCACCCGACCTGAAGATCTAGTGACTAACTGAAGTCTCTCAATCGCTGAAACCTTTTGACTGTTCAACCTTTATTCTGAGATTTCGAGACCACCATTGATCTCTTCCTTCTCTCCATCCTATGGTCCATATTAAGTCATGAGAGAAATTCTGACTTAACCATTTGATTCAGCGACCCAGAGGTAACCGTTTCACTGAATCATTGAATGCTTATCACTTAACTGTTAGGAACATTAGGTCTAACAACTACACAGTCGCTACATCACTGAATGAAAACTTAACCGTCAGACCTTAACCATTGTATCAACCTTTACTTAACCCGGGCAAATCTAGATACTTGGTGACAAAAGCTTTTCGCTAAATCTCATAATCTTTTTCTAAACTGGGGTTAAATCCCAAGAATACACAACTAAAGAAAATCTCTAAGTCATGAAATATTTTATCTAATCATGGTTTCATTTTGAGACCTGGAGAAAACCTTAAGTCTTGGAGTCACTGAAAGATTTCTCTGACCATAGTTTAGCTCTAAGATTACACACCATCCATTGATTAAAACTTGATCTTACGACTCATATTAAATCTCTCAATCCTTTTATCACTTAACTGTTGCATTTGGAGATTTGGAGAAGACTGTGTCGCTATATCGCTGAACACCCAGAGGATACCCACCACCATTTGGAGATCACGTGACTGTTGGAAATCATAATCACTGAATAAAAGAACTAATTGCATGAAGATTTAGAGACTTGGCGATTAACTTGAAATAAGACTGCGGCTCTATCTTGAGATTCAATGACTTGAAGAGAAAACCATAATCGTTGAATAAAACATCAATTTGATAAATCATCTTGAGATCGCCTGACTGAGGTAAATTCTATTAAGAGATCACATGACTATAGTTCCTCTCTTAATCCTTTTTCATAGTAGTCACTAGATCTCAAGAAAACATTCTAAGATTTGGAGACTAAAGGGAAACTGCTAGGTCGCGTAATAATAAGGAATATTTTAAAGCGGTTATGAGATCAGGCGACAAAGGCTTTCAGGCATTCGCTAGACATGGAAGAATATTCTGATTTCTTTGGAAGATTAAGCGACTAAGAGGAAAACCTAAAGCACACATGCTTATTTCAACTCTTAAGTGACCTGAAAAAAAGTAACATAGAAATAGAAAGCTTATGACCAAAACTAGGGCTTTTTTGATTTTTAAAGACAATTAGACCTAGCAAACCCTAAAGACTATAAAATTTTGAAAAATAATCTTTCTTTCAGGGAAAAAATCAAAAATTGAAATTTCTAACCAATAGTGGCTGTATCTGAGGATGTTAAAATGAAAGTTTGAACAAGAACCACAGACCTCTGGGACACAGACCAAAAAACTGGACTAACCTAGAACTGGAAAAGGAACTCACAAGCTAAGGAAACACACCTATAAAAAATTTGCAAGAATTTACAAATGCATGAGAATTAAAAACTTAATTGAAGAAAGGTTTCAAGAATTTCCCATGCATAGGAAACTCAAAAACTTCATCA
Source organism: Chamaecyparis obtusa (assembly GCA_027943335.1). Lineage (NCBI taxonomy): Eukaryota > Viridiplantae > Streptophyta > Pinopsida > Cupressales > Cupressaceae > Chamaecyparis > Chamaecyparis obtusa. The sequence goes on from BSBK01011338.1 coordinate 142,766, forward strand.
TCCATGTTCTTCAATAGGTGGAGTCTTTTCCAAAACTTTCATGAATCACAAAGGGACCAAGCCACAATGATTCAAACTTTTTGTGTTTCCCTTTATCTTCTGCTCTTACATTCCATTTGAGTACTAAGTCATCTGCTTTGAATTTTTTGGTGGTTTCTCTCTTTTCAAACAAGTACTTCATCTTCTATTGCAATTTGATGTTGGTCTTTTGACTTTCCCTTTTCAACTCATCTAATTTAGTTAATTGCAAGATCCTGTCTTGCATTGGTTCTGAGACATGTATTTTTTCCTTTTGAATAAAATTATAAATAGGAAGCAAGTTGTTTATGGGAAATCTTGCCTATAAACCATAAACAAGCTCAAAGGGAGACCTCCTAGTAGCTTTCTTCACTGTAATCCTATCTACCCACAAGGCTAATTTCAACTTTGAATGCCAAGCTCTCTTATTTTTCTCAAGTGTTTTCTTCAAAATTGTCAAGATACTTTTGTTGCTAGATTCAGCTTGTCCATTTGCTTGAGGATGATAAGGAGACGAATAAGATGTCATGATTCCATTATCTTTACAAAAATCCTTGAACTCATCTGATCTAAAACACATTACATTATCTGTGATCAATTTCATAGGGACACCAAATCTGGTCAGAATATTTTCAAGCAAAAAGTCAATAACAATTTTACTTGTTGTCTTTTTTGTGGGAATGGCCTCTATCCACTTTGTGAAATAGTCAGTTCCAACAAGTATATAACTGTGTCCTCCACTATATTTCTCAGCAAATTCACCTATGAAATCCATTCTCGACATGGTAAATGGTGCTTCAGTAGTTATTGGGTTTAGCAATAGTGCTCCTAAGTATTTTAGCTTGGAAGCAAATTTTTGGCTGGCTTCACATTTTTTAACAAACTAAAATGAATCTTTAAACAATGTAAGCCAAAAATATCTAGCCCTTATGATCTTGTGAGTAGTAGTCTTTGCTGAATAATGATCCCCACAAACACCAGCATATATTTCATTCAAGACTTTCTTAGCTTGACATTTATCAAGGAAAAACAACAAGATTCCACCCTTGTTTTTCCAATATAAGTCTCCTTGTATTAGTGTATATTTCTGGGCTTGAAATCTTAAAGATCTCTTTTGGTTGTCTATCATACATTCTGGACACTTGGCATTCTTAAAGAGATATACAATATCAGCATAGTCTGGTTACAACTCAATACTCGTCACTATTTTGTCTAAAATTCCTTCATTATTAACCTAGACCAAATCAATGTTTTCTTCAGTCATTAATTTTTCCAAACCTAGTCCTCTTACCAACTTAGTGATCTGGATTTCTAAATTAAATTCTTGAATCCTAGTGATCCACTTGCATCTTTTACCAGTAACTTCTGATTGTGTGAGGGCATCTTTAACTGCAGCATGAGGGACATATGCAATAACCTTAGCACATACCAAATAAGGTCTGAAGGATTTTACTACTTTTACCAATGCATAGGCTTGTTTCTCCATCATTTGATAGTTTAATTTAGCAGCCTACAAAGACTTACTAAAAAATGCAATTGGGTGCTCAAAACCTTCTTCATCCTTTTGTAGTAACACCGCATCAATAGTGTGAAATGATGCAAAGGAAAAAAGTGAAAAGGGTTTGGTATAATGAGGAGATCTCAATACAGATGCTCCTTGGACCACTTTAATTTTTTGAAATGCACTCTAAGCTTCTGTAGTCCACTGAAACTTGATATCCTTCTTAAGCAATTTTACTATGGGTTCGACAATTTCAGCAAATTTTGCAATGAATCTCCTGACAAAATTAATCTTTCCTAAAAAGGATTGCACACCCTTAAGATTTTTGGGTGCAAAGATTTTCTTGATGGCTTCAACCCTCTCTAGATCAATTCTAATTCCTTCCTTTGATACTATGTGTCCCAACAATTTTCCCTCTTTGACTGTAAAGTTACACTTTTTAGGATTCAAAGACACACCATACTCTAAAGCTTTGACAAAAATCTTTTCTAAATGTGAGCAATGATCAATAGCACATTTAGAATAGGCAGTTAGATCATCTTGGTACACAACCATAAACAAGTCTATATATTCTTTAAAAGCAACATCCATGGCTCTTTGAAAGGTTGCTCCAACATTTATGAGACCGAATGGCATTCTAACATATACATAGGTTCCCCAAGGTGTAGTAAACGATGTTTTAAATTGTTCAGATTCCTTCACTAACACTTGATTATACCCTAAGAAACCATCCATCATGGACAGTAATTCACATCCAATGACCTTATGCAATATTGCTTCCATATTTGGCAAAGAATAGTTGTCTTTCAATGATGCAACATTTAAATTTCTAAAGTCCACACATAACCGAATGTCCCCATTTTTCTTCCTAACTGGGACTAGGTTAGATACCCAAGTAGAATGCCTTATGGGTTGGATTAATGCTGCATCACTCAATTTGACTAATTATTGTTGCATTTTTGGAGCTAGCAAGGGATTAATTGGTCTTTGCTTCTGTCTAAATGGTCTAACCTCATCCTTCAAAGGGATTCATGTTGGAACAAATCTTCCCTATAACCTTTCAAGTCATCATATGACCATGAAAAGACATGCTTATACCTTCTCAAAAATTTAATCAAGTTGGTTCTTATGTAAAGATCTAGTCCCTTCCCAATATAAACCTTCTGAGGGGCACTGTGTGATCCTAAATTTATTTCCTCTAGATCTTCTATCTTAGCATTTCTTGTTTTTAACATCTGATCATCTTGACTACTGTATAATGCTTTTAACTTAGTTAAACCCTTAGGGATATGATTTGAACTCAATTGGATTATTTCATTTCCCAAAACCATATCCTTACCATCTATCTCTTCAACCAAAGCATTACAATCTATGAATTGATCCTCATAAAGGTCAAGATAGTGGATAAACTTTAAAATATCAAGATCATCTTCAAAGACTTGCTAGTTATAAACATTTTATGGAACTACTGGCCTACTCTTGATTTCAACTATTGATACTCCAAGAAAGGTTGAATCATCTTTTTTCAAGGCAACATTCACCAAAAAATCAGCCATTATATTCTTGGATCTTTCTACTCAATTAATGTTAAAGGCATCAAAAAGCTCAATCTGATCCCAAACAACATGCTTATACATCTTTAGTCTATCATTCTTTACTACATATTTGGACCTAACTTGTGCAACCACAAGTTTAGAATCATGATAAACACTCAAACATTTGATTCCATGCCTCAAAGCAATATTCAATCCTAAAGACAATGCTTCATATTCTGCAGTATTATTTGTGCATTGAAAAGTTAACAGGAATGAATATTTGAAAGTGGTACTTAATGGAGATATGAATAGAACTCCAGTGCCCAAACCTTCCTTCGAACGAGCTCCATCAAGGTACATCTACCATAATCCATTTTGTTGTTTTCTCAGTTCTCCAACTAATGGATCTATCTCTTCCACTAGTGGGATAGTTTCTTCTAATCTGAAGTTCTCCATATCAACATCCACACAACAGTTTAAATGATCATCATTTATTTCAATCATATGTGGAGCTCTATTTTCTCTGGAAACTTTGACATTATCACCATGAATGTTGAAAGTTGCAAAAGAAAGATCACACTCTATACTGCCTCCCATTGAAGCTCTCCATTTTCTTGACAACAACATCCCATACTGAGGTGGAATGTCAACCACTAGTACACTCATAGTTAGCATTTTACCAGGATATGCTTCAAGTCTATAGGGTAATGCTTTTATAATGCCAATAACTAGAACTTCTCTAGAATCCATATCTTGACAACTTCCATGAGGTGTATCAACTTTCAACCCTAATGACTTCATAATCTCCACTGGCATGACAGTGTTAGAAGCTCCTGAATCTATCATACAATTCTTGAGATGTTTATCATTAACAATCAAAGTTAGAAAGAAAGGATCAATTGTTCCAGGTATAGTATGAACAACATTGGTATCCAAATAGATTTGAGGGATCTATGAGATAATCTCTCCATTTTGATTTATACTAACATCTTCAGACACCTTTATTTTTTCAGGTTTGTCATGATTCTGAGTGTCAATGCTAGTAACACCATTTACCCAGCTTAGAGCCTTCTCCTTATGTTCCTCTATTCTCATCATTTCTAATAAAGGGACCTTGACATTGATCTGTGACAATAATTTTCTCATGTCAATGGGAGCATACTTTGAATCTACAACATCTTGCTTAATGGTAGTGACTTCTCTATTCTCTTCATGTGTAATCAAGTTACGACTTTCTTTGCTCTGAATCTTCACTTCTTTTTGCAAAGAGGATATAGTATCTACAGTAGGCTTGGCTTTTACTTTGTAAGAAACAATTGGCTTTGTGAAAGTGACATTTTTCTTCACTTTATTCTTGTTGACAACTTCAGTAGCCTTTTGTTTATCTTGGACTTGTTTTTCATCCTTTTCTATTTTCTTGATGAAAATTCCAGCAGGCCTACAATTTGGACTACCTACCACTCTATTCCTTAAGTTGTAATTTCTCCTAGCTTGAGTCACCATGTCTTCTGTTATCTGAGAAATTTCTTCATCAGATGGTCTCCTTAGGACAATAGGTTCTTCATCTTTTGAGGTATTACATTAAACATTATCCAAATGATTGTCTTCTTCATCAGAGAAAACTTGTTGATGGTAAATCTCATTCCTAGCTTGGGAATTATAAACATCCTAACTTTCATCTTCCTCTCCAGAGTCTACTTCATCACAATGTAAGAAGAGGTCATACCACAACCTTCATCACCATAGAATTCTTCTTTACTAGTCTCTTGTTGACTTTCTGCAGAAACATTTTGGGCAATTGCACAATAATAGGGGTCATGCAGTGATTGACAAACAATACACCAAGGAACCTCATCAGTCATGTTTACTATATTTCTATGCAAATGGTCTGGAGTCTTATCATTTGGTTTATCTTTTCTCTCAGGAAGAACTAGCTTCCCATCTTTCCATTGAGTATTATAAGGATAATTCTTCATTCTTGGCAACTTGTTAAAGTTATTGAAAGAAGGTTTATCATTTCCTAGTATTCTATTGTTTCTTGCTTCACCAGGCTTTAGATCTTTTATTGCCTTTAAGATTTTCTTCAAATTATCTTCATCTTTGGGTTTTGTATCAAATTTCTCAGGTTCCCTTTTATTTAGAATTTGAGGTTTATAATCCTCCCTTCTTCCCAACTTCCCTGATATTCTTTTGTTGCTTTCTATATTGATAGCCAACTTGTAAGCTTCTGCAAGATTTCAAGGGTTCTTATCTCTCAAAAGGTATCCCATTTTTGAATCAAAAGCATTTAGATAAGTGACCAAACAAATCTTGTCATCTAGTTTGATAACTTGCAATAATTTATGCATAGCCTTCTGAAATTTGACATTGAACTCAACAACACCCTCATTTGGGTTTTTCTTTATATTGTTAAATTCATTAAGCATGAAACCTTCATTGGTTTTATCACCATATTGTTCCTTGAAGAAATACCTGAACTGATCCCATGAACATATGCTAGCATGAGGTGGATTTCTAAACCAGTCTCTAGCATCTTCAGTCAAAGACTGAACAAAAAGCTTCATGATCACATCATCTAGTTCAATATTGTAGTCATCAATTACATCAATGAAACTTTTCAAATGTTCCTCACAAGTGATAGCATTGCTTCCAGTGAACTTTGGGAGATTCTTCCTAATTTCATCAGGGATGGGATTTGGGTAACCAGGAATCCCAATAAAAACCAATTGCTTATGTCTCTCATGTATGGACCCAATCTAAGATGGGCTAGCACCAAAAGATGTGGACGTTTGATTATTTGAAATAGTGGAAGTCTTAGGTATGCCCATAGTTTTGGCAGTATTCAACACATTTTCTCCTTGTGCTTGAGAAGTGGAAAGGGTATTGGTAGGTCTAGAAGATTGCTTAAGGAAGCCAATCTTTCTTTTCATCTCAGCTGAAGTGGCTTCTAATTCTTCCTTTTCTAACTCCTTTGCCAATAACTCTTGTTCTCTTTTGGCCTTTTCTAAGTCAGCATCTAATCTTCCTGCTTGATCAAGAGGCTCATTGACAGGATTTTCTTCATTTACTATAATCCCTACAGCCTTCTGTTTTCCTTTATCCCTAGGATTCCTTACTTCATAAGTTCATTGAACAATAGGTTGCTCTTGTGTTTGTTTAGTTATAAGAGCACGATTGAAGGCTTCAACATCTAATAACTCTTTTCTTAATTGTTCTATTCTGATCATGGCATGCCTAATCTTTTCTTCTTTTTCTTTCTCTCTTTTTTTTCCTTATTTGAATCTGCTCTTGAATCCTTCTTTCCAATTCAAAAACTTCTTTAAAAATTTCCTCAAGATCAGGAAGGGTTGTTTTAGATGATGACTCTTGGGCATGGATTTCTTTTTGGTGATTTTCTGAAGCATTCATGGCTTATGGAGGAGTAAGGTTCATTCTATCCCTACTCTAACTTTGAGATCTGAGGGGGTTATTAGGGACTATCCTCCTAAAATGTCTGGATCTTTCTGCATCTTTCTCAGTAGGGGAATAATAGTCTTCATATTGATTAAGCCCTAGATCTATTGCTTTCTCATACTCTGAGGCATTTCCTTCTTGGTTTGTTGGAGCAAAATCCTCATGTCTCACATTTCCCTTTTGTTTCCATGTTAAGGACACATCACTTGTACCTTTATCCTTCTTCATTCACTTGGATGTGTTTGGGAGTCCACCTTCCAAATTTGCTTCTGGGTGATCCCTTTTCCAGGCTCTAGTGTTTCTCATACTCATTATGATCAATTTTTAAATTGCACTGGTGTAGAGATTTGTAAGAGTTGCCACCCAACTTAAGTGGGAATTTGAAATATAAATACTAATGGTACCCAACTGGCTTGTATAAGATAGGAGCCTTGGCTCAACTAAATCCTATATTTAACAAAGTTTTTAATAAATTCCCTAGTAGAGTCACCAATTTGTTAGGGATTTTTCATGTAGGGTCAAACTTGGCAAGGGTATGGACTTAATTCTCAGTTGTAAGGGGATTCCAAGTTTGCAAGAAAAGCCTAATTAATGAGGATTGGATAAGATCCTCCTTCTTCTTTGAGCTCCACAGGACTCAGGTGGGTGTTGCCTAGGATTAAGTTACTATATTTCAAGTAAGCTCTTGATTTAGTGGATTAGGTCTTCACTGCTATGCTATTAATCTTTTATTTTTAATAGAACATTATCACTCTGCAGACAGTCCATGTAGTACCTCCATAGTTTTCTTTTAGTTATTCAATGTCATACTCTTTTAGGCCATATTGTATGTGTGCAGATCTTATTATTTTAGTGATTGTTGATGATCCCAATTATTTTTATGTTATGATGTCATATGATCTCATATTTAGATGTTAATGTTATTATGTTGCAATGTTTTGTGTTTCAGTTAGATTTTGATGTACTTACCCCATACTTGCATGTGTATGGTGTTTATATGTGTGTACCTTTTTTATGTGTTTGCATCTATTTGATGTGTCTTTATGGTAGAGGGCGGAGGCATAGTTACTCACTTTGTCGAGATCCACATGAATGACCGTACCCTATCATTACTTGTTATATATTGTATGTACATGCTTTGTTTTGTGATGACAGGTTTGTAGGTACAGGGCATCGTCTTCCCTGAATTGGTAGGAGTGAGCGTGCCCATAAATATTCATCTCAATGGTAAAGAGGGGAGATGAAAAATGGACCCAAAACCCAATCCTTAGCCTATTTATCCTAATTATTGGATGAAGTACCAGTTGACTACCTTGCCCGAGTTTGGTCAGGTTGACCTAACTCATGGATCCTGTCCTTTGAGTTTGTATGATGCATGAATGTTCTTGAGATATTGCTTTGATTTAATTATTTTGCTATGGTTATTTTAATTAATAATATAGCGGGAAAATAAGTTACGAATCAATAAATATGAACTATATGATTCAGGTATAGTCCTATCTATTTTGTGCAATAAACATAAAATGAAAATGTATTGGTAAAGGATATGAATGTTTCAATTTTCTTCTTAAAAGATATGAAAGATAAGATTATGTGAAACAAAAAATAAACCAGTGCCTTATCTAATGGGAAAAAGAAAATCAAATGCAAACCAACAAGATAATTTCAACAAAAATACAACAGTATGCCTTACATACTAACTGCAAATTCAAATAGTTTTCCTTACAAACTACTCTGTTAACCATACACTGTGATCATCAACAATCCTTAAAGATATGTTTACTCTTTTAACCAAACTATAAGAATTTTAATTCTTTCCTTGAAAGAAACTCATAATCAATCAAACAAGCTGCTTTACAACTGGTATATTTTAAATGACCAACATATAAAACATACAAGAGTACAACATAAAAGAAAAGAGACAATAACAAGATATGGCAGAAGTTGTTGTGTATTTGTATTAAAATTGACTTGCCAATTACATTCAAAAATCAATTACTCAAAAGACCAGACAGAAAATTTGCAAGTCTTCTTCAACACAATTCTGTTCCAGTTTTCTATTATCTTCCAACCTCTCAAAAATGAGTCCTACAACTCTATATATACAACTCTCATTTCAACCATCTTGGAATTCCTTTATGAATAGAAATGCAACAAGCTTCGGATGGTTGAAAACCCTAACCCTAAAAACATATAGGACAAAACATAAAAGACAAAAATACAATGTGCCCTCAGGCGGTGGAAAGATAAAACTTTTTGGATTTTTCTGCATCCTAGATTGCTTGATAATCTGACACCTTTTTCTGCAAGTCTTCATGATAGCTCCTTAATTTTTATGAGATATGGTGACTGCCATTTTAGGATAACCTGCACCACTCTTAATGATAGCTTATCATCCCTGTATTCTAGGATCAGGTGTCAAATCCTACATGTGTCTTCTTTACTCATCGTCCAAGATATCTAAGTCAACTACGGTAGATACAAATTTCTTGGGCTTTGTGAATTCATCCCGTGCAGTTACTTGCTCTTCTGAAGGTGAGTTAAATTTGTGAACAAGTTGTAGTTGTGTCTTTAGTCTTTTCCACCTGGCATCTATTATGGCTTTGACATCTGTTATGAATTTTTTCAGATTTGTCTCTACCTTTATTGCTTCATCCAAACTTTTATTGAAGATCTCCATGTCTACATTACTGTCTTCACCTAAAAATGCCTCTTTTCTGGGTAGTAGAAGATCAGCATCCCATCTCCATTGATCAAGACCTTTAATATCTCCCTCTTCATTCAAAATTGGGGGAATAAATTTATTGGGGGTGGAGCTAAGCATGGCTATCTTAGCCTCAATTAGATTTTCTTTACCCTTAAAAAGTGGTAATATAGCTTTTAATCTATCAATCTCCTCACCAAGTTTTATTACTGATTTTGGTATATTGCTACTCCCCAAACATTGAGCAAAAATCAATCTTTCAAAAAGTGATGCTCTGACTAACCACACTGCATAAAAACCATTCAAAATTTGCACACATTTGTTTACTTCATTCTACAATTCTAGCAATTTACTATATGCATTATAAACTAAATCAAATTTATCTTTAATTGCAATAATACTATGTTGCAAAATGTTCAACAAGGCTTTCAATATGGCTTCATATTTTTCATCACTTACTTTCTTTAATTCTATTGCCACCTCCTCTTCTATCATTGCTTGTATCATGGGCTACTCTGGAGGTGCAGGAGTTGCTGCAGGAACACTAACAAGTTTCTCTTCTAGATCATTTGCATGTTTTTCTAGTGCTCTGTTCCTCATTATTATCAAGTCTCTATCCTTTACCAAAGTGCTATAATCTTCTAAAAGATCACCATACCTCTCTGATAGTTGCTTGGTCTTATCCTCATTCAACTTGGCAAATTGGGTCAGTACCTGAGAAATCTCTAGGTTGCCTGTATTGTGGATTGACCACACAATTTTATCCCCTTCCATCTGTTCTTTAACATTTAAAATTTCTGGCTTTTTGTCTTTAGGATACAAACTCCACATGGCCATGGCCTAATTTTTTGGACTATATCCAAATCCTTTTATTATGTCCCCTACTTGGGTTTCTAATGACAGAGTGACATCCTCTTGTCTCTTTATTTGGCCCATAACAAAATTAGAATATAGACTCCACCCACGCACTAGTAGCATATTGCTCTACTTTACCAATTTGCATAGTAGCGTAGACTCCACCCACACACTAGTATCATATAGTTCTTTGTCTCTAGGTCATACTCCTTCAATTGCTGCAATGGCCCATCTGGCACTTGACCCTCCTCTATTATCTGCACACTAGAGGCTACTTGTTGCTACTTGTGCTATATCAAAAAGCTTTTATATTTTTCTGAATTGACAAAATTGTCATCATTCAGGAAAGCATCCTGGTCAATTATTCTTTCATCTTGGCCAAGGGCCAAGGGCAACTCAACATTCTCAACTACAAGCTTTCATTTCCTTTTTTCTTCTCTCACCCTCTTTCTTATGAGGTGGTGGTGTTCACTAGTCCTTGTATAGAGGGCACTCACTCTATCTCTTTTCTTTTCAGAAGGCTCTCCAGCCATTAATTTCTACTTTTTCTTTTGAGGCTCTGCAATATCCTCAGAACTAGGCAACTCTGTAAGATCTATATTTTCTTGTTCTTCTTCAGGCCCTTCACCCATTTTTTGTTCCATAGTGGGTGGACTATATATGGGATAGCCACCATCACTATCCTCATCTCATTCTGATTCTAAATGGGCCTTCTTGCCCTATTTAGTCTTATCAAGCTGGTCTTCCACAGACAACATCAATGTTTGAAATTGAGCCATCATTTTCTCAAGTCTCTGAAAGTATGGTAGAGTGGGAAAGAATCACCCAAACACAAGTCCTTGAATTTTCAATTGCTTCTTAGCACTATATAATTTTTTCAATTGATTTGACCTTTTCTCCACCTCACTATCCTCAATGATATTTCTGATCACATCTTCCTTAGGGTAGTCCTCATGCTGCTTATTGAAAGAAATGCTAGGCATCTAATATTGCCTAGCAGCAACTATAAAAACCTCTGAGTCTACATATCTATATGAGGCTACAAACATGTGATAACCTTCTAACCATTCATTAATCCTATTTAGGGCTCCCTTTCCAATTGTAAGATAATGCACTCTGAAATGCCTTGGTGTGAAAGTCTCTTTCCTGTGGGAAGCTAGAAGATCCTTACTTGCCAACATTAATTGCCAAATAAACTCAAGAAAGGAAGTTCTAGGTGGAACATAAAATGGGAGAAGATGGGGAGGTTGAGGACATCCATAAACCCTAATCATTGTATAACCTTTTTGATAGTAGATATCTCCCCAGTTGTGGCCCTTGGTCCACTTATCAATAAATTGTTTAGGTCTTAGCAATTGTAGGACTTTGGTGGATAGTCTTGTGCATTTTATCCCTAAATTTAAGAGAATTGGATACACAATCCAATTCTGAGATGCACCAAAATCTCTCCTAGGGTAAGAAGGGCTCCAAAATCCCAACCAAAACTATACAGGGTTAGGCTCTCTATTCCAATTCATCTGAGGTTTAACATCTACTAGATTCAAGAGATTGTAATTGTGATACACAATGAGGTGCATCAATAGAGAATAATGCATAAACTTGGGGGTGGTGCCAGACCCAAAATTCTTGAAAGAGAGCAGACCCTCATGCATCTTATTTATTAGATAACCAATGTAATCATAACCTTTGTTGACCAAATGGCTTTGTGAATCCATTACTAACATCAAAATATTAGAGGTAATCCTCTCTTTGCGTGCATCAACACCTAAGACCTAGCATATCCCATATGCAATACACTTGATGTAAAATTTGAGGTCTTTATATTGATAAGGAACTGGTCCTCCCATAGTTGCAACATAATTTCTATTTTCCTTGGACATATGGCTTTTAATCTCCTAAGAGACTAATACTAGTTCTCTAACACATCTATTGGCCTGAGCTGTTAGGTCAATTTCTGTGGCCATTGAAGTATAAATCCCGAATGCCTTCATAAAGGAGTTTTTGTCTATGGTTACAAGGGGAGAGCCATCCTCCTTTCTGATAGTTCTTGAAAAATGGTCATAACATCAAGCTAGAGCAAGTAAGGTGTCTACATCTAGAAAAATCTCAGGAATAATAAACTTTTCCAACCTTGATGTCCAAGGGTTTGAAACGAGCACTGAACTATCATGATTTTTATAAAAATATTGGAATAAGCACATGCATGTGATCTCTGGAGTCTTTGCATCTCTATAGTATGCTAAATCATCCATAAAGTAATCATCACTAACCTTTTTGTTCTAAGATGAACCCGACAGAAGGGTGAGGAATTCATCTGAAAAAACTCTCCTTCACCTTCTCTTTTGACCCTCAGCTTCTGGAAGCTCTGCTTACTATTCACTGACTCATCTTGTCTGTAATTCTATGAATTCTCTAAAAAATAACTGCAAATTCTGAAAAATCATAGGTTGCACTATAAGTTCAGAAAGCTCAAAAAACCTAGCACTCTGTACTTCCTTGATATGCTCTGTAATCCTCAAATGAGTAGCTCTTAACGGTTTTATTCTATAAAATTGAATGCATGATCATTTTCTAACAACTACGGCTACCAAAAGGTCACTTTTTCCATTACTACACACAAATAGGGCTTCAATTTACTAGTCATAGCACAAAAACTTTAAATTCAAACATTTAGCGACCTGGCAACTGAAGAAAAAGTCTCATAATATTTTTATAACATTGGCACCTTCAAATCTTTTTGAGACCTAGCGACTAAGAAAATGCCTCGTAGTCACTGAAAGTTTTCTCACTTTATGAATCTATTCTTAGATTAGGAGATCACATATTTTTTATTTAGAGATTCAGCGACTATAGTCGATTTGTTAGTCGTGGGTGAAATATTTATCTTTACGAGATCACACGACTGAGGTATTCTTTTTTCTTTATTATGAGATCTAGTGACTGAAGGAGACTCTAAGTCGCGGGATACTATTGACTTTTCAAACTTCTTTCTGAGATCTCATGACCTGGTCATTCAAAGATTTGGAAACTAAGAGAAAGACATCTTAGTTTATCTTATCTAGAGATCTGGCGACTATAGTCTTTCTTACAGTCGCATCAACTTTATTTATCCTTTTAAAACATTCAGCGATCACCCAACCTTGAGATCTAGTGACTAACTAAAGTCTCTCAATCACATTCTGAATCTGAATGGGCGTTCTTTCCCTGTATAGTCTTATCAAGCTAGTCTTCCACAGACAACATCAATGTTTGAAATTGAGCCATCATTTTCTCAAGTCTCTGAAAGTATGGAAGAGTGGGAAAGAATCCCCCAAACACCAGCCCTTGACTTTTCAATTGCTTCTCAGCACTATACAATGTTTGCAATTGATTTGACATTTTCTCCTCACTATCCTCAATGATATTTCTGATAACATCTTCCTCAGGGTACTCCTCATGCTTCTTATTGAAAGGAATTCTAGGCATGTAATATTTCCTAGCACAACTATAAAACCCTCTGAGTCTACATATCTGTATGAGGCTGCAAACATGCGATAACCTTCTAACCATTCATTAATCCTGTTTAGGGCTCCCTTTCCAATTGTAAGATAATGCACTCTAAAGTGCCTTGGTGTAAAAGTCCCTTTCCTGTGGGAAGCTAGAAGATCCCTATCTGCCAACATTAATTGCCAGATAAACTCAAGAAAGGAAATTCTAGGTGGAACATAAAATGGGAGAAGATGGGGAGGCTGAGGGCATCCATAAACCCTAATCATTGTATAACCTTTCTCATAGTAGATATCTCCCCAGTTGTGGCCCTTGGTCCACTTATAAATAAATAGTTTAGGTCTCACCAATTGTAAGACTTTGGTGGACAATCTTGTGCAATTTATCGCTAAGCTTCAGAGAATTGGATACGCAATCCAGTTCTCAAATGCACCAAAATCTCTCCTAGGGAAATAAGGGCTCCAAACTCCCAACCAAAATTGTACAGGGTAGGCTCTCCATTCCAATTCATCTGAGGTTTGACATCTGCTAGATTCAAGAGATTGTAGTTATGATACACAATGAGGTGCATCAATAGAGAATAATGCATAAACTTGGGGGTGGTGCCAGATGCATTATTCTTTAAAGAGAGAAGAACCTCATGCATCTTATTTATTATATAACCTTTGTTGACCAAATGGCTCCATGAATCCATTACTAACATTAGAATATCAGAGGTAATCCTCACTTTGCCTGCATCAACACCTAAGACCTGGCATATCCCATATATGATATACTTGATGTAAAATCTGAGGTCTTTATACTAATAAGGAACTGGTCCTACCATAGCTACAACATAATTTATGTTTTCCTTGGACATATGGCTTTTAATCTCCTAAGAGACTAATACTGCTTCTCTAACATATCTATTGGCCTGAGCCTTTAGGTCAATTTCCATGGCCATTGAAGTATAAATCCTGAATGCCTTCATAAAGGAGTTTCATTCTATGGTTACAAGGGGAAAACCATCCTCCTTCCTGATAGTTCTTAACAAAGGTTCATAACATCGAGCTAGAGAAAGTAAGGTGTCTACATCTAGAAAATCCTTATTAACAATAAACTTTTCCAACCCTAATGTCCAAGGGTTTGAAACGGGCACTGAACTATCACAATTTTATAAAAATATTAGAATAAGCACATGCCTGCGATCTTTGGAGTCTTTGCATCTCTACAGTATGCTAAATCATCCATTAAGAAATCATCACTAACCATTTTTTTCTGAGATGAACCTGACCGAAGGGTGAGGAATTCATCTAAAAAAATCTCCTTCACCTTCTCTTTCGACCCTCGACTGCTAGAAGCTCCACTTACTATTCCTTGACCCATCTTGTCTATAATTCTATGAATTCTATAAACAATCATTGCAAATTCTAAAAAATCACAGGTTGCACTATAAGTTCGGAAAGCTCAGAAAACCTAGCGCTCTATATTTCTTTGATTTTCTCTGTAATCCTCAAATGAGTAGCTCTTAATGATTTTATTCTGTAAAATTGAATGTGCCACCATTTTCTGACAACTACAGCTACCAAAAGGTCACTTCGACCATTACTGCAAATGAATAGGGCTTCAATTTACTAGCCATACCTCAAAAAATTCAAATTCAAACATTCAGCGACCTGGCAACCGAAGAAAAAGTCGCATAATCATTTTATAACATTGGCGCCTTCAAATCTTTCTGAGACCTAGAGACTAAGAAAACTCCTGGTAGTCGTTGAAAGTTTTCTCACTTTATGAATCTATTCTGAGATTAGGAGATCACATATTTTTTATTTAGAGATTCACCGACTATATTCAATTTGTTAGTCATGGGCAAAATATTTATCTTTACAAGATCACATGACCTAAGGCATTCTTTTTTCTTTATTATGAGATCTGGCAACTGAAGGAGACTCTAAGTTGCGGGACACTGTTGACTTTTCAAACTTCTTTCTAAGATCTCACGACCTAGTCATTCAGAGATTTGGTGACTAAGAGAAAGACATCTTAATTTATCTTATCTAGAGATCTAGCAACTATAGTCTTTCTTATAGTCCTGGCAACTTTATTTATCCTTTTAAAAGATTCAGCGATCACTCGACCTGGAGCTCTAGTGACTAACTGAAGTCTCTCAATCACTTAAACCTTTTGACTATTCAACCTTTATTCTAAGATTTTGAAACCACTGTTGATCTCTTCCTTCTTTCCATCATACGGTCCATATTAAGTCATGAGAGAAATTCTGACTTAACCATTTGATTCAGCGACCCAGAGATAACTATGTCGCTGAATCATTGAATGCTTATCACTTAACTATTAGGAACATGAGGCCTAACGACTACACAGTCACTACATCACTGAATGAAAACTTAACCGCCAAGCCTTAACCATTGTATCAACCTTTACATAACCTGGGAAAATCTGGAGACTTGGCAACAAAAGCTTTTCGCTAAATCTCATAATCTTTTTCTAAACTGGGGTTAAATCCTGAGAATACATGACTAAAGCAAATCTCTAAGTCATGAAATATTTTATCTAACCATGGTTTCATTTTGAGACCTGGAGAAAACCTCAAGTCTCAGAGTCACTGAAAGATTTCTTTGACCATAGTTTAGCTCTGAGATTACATGCCATCCATTGATTAAAACTTGATCTTACAGCTCATATTAAATCTCTCAATCCTTTTGTCACTTAACTGCTGCATTTGGAGATTTGGAGAAGACTATTTCGCTGAATCACTGAATGCCTAGAGGATACCCACCACCATTTGTAGATCATGCGAGTATTGGAAATCATAATCACTGAATAAAAGAACTAACTGCATGAAGATTTAGAGACTTGGCGATTAACTTGAAATAAGACCGCAGCTCTATCTTGAGATTCAGTGACTAGAAGAGAAAACCATAATTGCTGAATAAAACATCAATTTGATAAATCATCTTGAGATCGCCCGAGTGAGATAAATTCTATTAAGAGATCATGCAACTATAGTTCATCTCTTAATCCTTTTTCATAGTAGTCGCCAGATCTCGAGAAAACATTCTAAGATTTGGAGACTAAAGGGAAACCGCTAGGTTGTGTAAAAATAAGGAATATTCTAAAGTGCTTATGAGATCAGGTGACAAAGGCTTTCAGGCATTCGCTAGACATGGAAGAATATTCTAATTTCTTTGGGAGATTAAGCAACTAAGAGGAAAACCTAAAGCGCACATGCTTATTTCAATTCTTAAGTGACCTGAAAAAAAGTAACATAGAAATAGAAAGCTTATGACCAAAACTAGGGCTTTTTTTATTTTTAAAGACAATTAGACCTAGCAAACCCTAAAGACTGCAAAATTTTGAAAAATAATCTTTCTTTCAGGGAAAAAATTAAAAAATGAGATTTCTAACCAACAGAGTACATCAGCAGCTATCATCGAGCCTCATTCTTTTTTAAAGCATATTCACCTAGTTCAGGAACTCTGGTGGTTGATAGCTGATTTAATGAAACAAGAAGAGCACATCATTGATCAGGTCACTGAATTACAAAAAAAACACATTCCATACTTGAAATTTTTTTAAGACCATATTGTCAAAGTTGAGCTCATAGTTGCCACACCAGAGATTTTGGTGTTGGATAATATCTTTGACATGCATGCACAAGTCGGTCTTGAGCATATTGCTCTTACCAACTTGAAAGAGGAGTGGGAAAACCTCTTCAAGTCTCTCAAGAAAACCCAGCAACACATTTTTTATCAGATGTAGGTATACAATATATTTTTTTTGTATTTGGCATTATCATCAAAAAGGGGAAAACATGTTTATGCCAAAATAAGTATATCTTTTTGCTATGTATACTACATACTACTGGGAGCATGCACTGAGGGGAATTACTTTGTACTTAGAAGTTTTTTGATATAGATTTGTATATAATAGAGATATAAGGGAAATATAGAACATTTTGTCTATATACATTTGGAGTTTTGATACTAATACCAAAGGGGGAGATTGTTAATCTCTATGGAGCATTTAAGGTTATCATTAGTATCAAAGGATATCAAATAGATCGGTCGGTCACTTATATTGAGTTGGTTGGTAACCAAAAGTAAGATAGAGCAGTCGGTAAAGCCTTTACAGTAAGCACTACATAGTTCACTGAGCACCATCAAACACTGACACCGACAAATAGTAAACACCGAGCATCACAGTATACACGGAGCAGTTTATACAGTGTTTACTGAGGATCACAAGAAATAGCATAGTGAAAAAAAATGGCAAATTATTTTATGTAAATGGTTATAATAGATCATAAAATGGTTTATCAAGATCGAGGAGCATTTAATTGTAAAAGATACTCATTAAATGTAATCTTTATCTTATTGTAATAGTTGATCTAGGATAATTTTGTACCATAGATCTTAGGGTTATGATTTTGTATTGTAACCTAATTTTTGTTAAAGCTGCAAAATAGAACACTATGTATTCAGAGTGTTCACATCATTTTAAAGTGATACAAGAGAGGATAGATATGAATCAAGGAGCACTTGAAGTCATTGCCTAACTTCAAGTCTATTGGTTATCAAGCAGAACAAAGTTTATAACTTATCAGATTGAGCAGAATTAGAGAAGTCTACCGAGCATAATTAGAATAGAAATTCATCATAGTCAAGGTGATAATTAATGAGTATTAATAGATTTGTTTCAAACAATTGAGTGTCAACCAAGAAGATAATTTCATATTACTTTCTAACAATTGTAATAGAGCTATGGATAAAATCTCTTAATAGAGTAGACCTAATAGTCTTTTGTAAATCTCTTAACCGAGTGTACACTTCATTAGTGTTGCTAAAATCCTATAACTAGGTAGATCTAGCTGATCTAACACTTTACTCCTAACAGGGTAAGATCACTAGAAGTGATCAAAACCTATAGCCCTAATAGGAAAACCTTTTCTATTTGTAGTACTGAAGAATTTGTGGCTGTCATCCCCACCGCATTTTTTACCTTCTAACAAGGGTTTCTGCGTTACCAAAATACTTGTGTTATGTGATTGTCATATTGTTTACTTTTCATAAGTTAACTAGATGATTGATTCATGAAATTAGATTCAAGTTGTTTTGGTCAGTTGTCACTGTTTACATTCAAAGATCAGAAAGGTTTATTAGTGAAAGTTTTGAAGACAATGATTCACCCCTCCCCTCTCAATATCTATCTCTCCTAATTCCAACAAAAACACTAGTGCAGAATATTAGTGGGTGTCAATTCACACTGGGTTTTTTAGCTATTTAGGTTTCCCCATAATCATATTGGTGTCATGTGTTGATTTCATGTTTCATGTCTATGTGAATGTTTAATTCAATACTTAAGCATTTAAGTTCAATATAAAGATTAAAGAGAAAAGTTAAAATACAGTGAACACTGATTCACCCCCCCTCTTAGTGTTCCCATTCCTAACAATTGGTATCAGAGCTCTGGTCCTCAACAAATAAGTTTAACCACTTGAGGAGATCATGGACAAAGAAGAAATGAAACATCTGAAGAAAAATCTTGAAGCCACTCTTGAAGATCTAGACAATTCAGAAAGAGAAATTGAAGAGCTAAAAGAAAACGTTAGTGATGCAAGATTAGTTATCAAAAGGCTAAGAAGGGATCTAAAAGAATGTTCCACTAGTAATTTTGGAATAATGGTAAAAAATATGAATGAAGAAAATGCATCCTTAAAAGAATGGCTTGAAGAGTTTCATGACAAATTGATTAACAATTAGCAAGCATACAATGAACAAGTCAAAGAGAATATTCAACTCAATGAATAATTAAGACTAGCCAACATGGATATTTTGGAACTAAGAAATACCAAAGCAAGTTTGGAAACAAAATTGAAAGAAGAAAAGGATCACATTGAAAAATTGCACACTAGTTCTTATCTGATAGAATCCCAGTTATATGCAAGAAGAGCCAAAGGAGACACTAGTTGTATTGGATACAATGAAGCACACAACCAAATTGAAAATATGTGATTAAGTGAGGATACAATAAGGGACTCTACTAATACTGAGAAGACATAAGATCAAACCAAAGACATTGATGAACCTCCTAAAAATGAATGCAAGCATAGAGAACACACTTGTTTTGTATGTAACAAGCCTGGACATATTGCAAGAAGCTATACAAAGGTATGACCTTTTAATGGTTATTGTTATACATGCAATAGATTTGGACATAAGGCTATGAATTACAAGACTAGTAAGAAGAATTGGATTCAACATGATCAAAGAAGTCAGAATCAGACCAATGCAACAAGTTCTTAGAATGTTACATGTCAGATATGTAACTATAATGGTCACTTAGCTAGAACATGTAAAATGGTGACTCATGTCAATGTGCCAAGGAATATGAGACATCTAGTCATTTTTCACTCTTGTAACAAGGCTGGACATATCTTAAAGTTTCGTAAATCAAGGATGCAAGGTCAGGAAAGCCCCAAAAAGGCCGAAGATCCAATATTGGATCTCAATGGAGAAGTCAAATTTGTGAAAGCCTCAGAGGATGTGAGCTTTATTTGGTTATAAGGAAAGAAGGACAAGACTAATGAGAATGTATTGGATGCATCCGCAATGGATGCACCCTCTAGATCTACATGAATGGCCCTTAGGGTCATAGTGAGAGATAATTTATCTCTAGACCCATGCGGGGCTAGTATACTCATCATCAGAGTATGCACCTTTGGAATTAAGCTTTAGAAGTGTATAGGAACCTTTGTGCAAGGGTGCACAAGTTTATTGTTAGCAAAACTCAAGTTTGAAATTTTGAAGTGACAACCTAGTTTCCGTGACTTGCATTAATGGAGAAATTCTTACTTTAAGTACATAGAATGTTGTTTCATTACTCATTGCATTCAAATTCAGAGTGATTAAGGAGAAGATTGAGCCTTGGAAGTTGTTTAGAAGATTTGGTGATTGAATTATCAGTGTTTGTAGTGCATTTGATCAATTGTAGAAACCCTATCTCATTGTGCTAATTCAAAAGCCTTCAGAATATCTTAGAGATCAATTGGAAAGCATTTATCAAGTAAGTCATGGCCACTCCCATTGTTTATGATGTCACTAAAAAGAAAAGATATATTTTCAAGAGGCACCCATTTAAATCAACCCTAGATGATTTAGAGGGAGCATTCTCACACATGCTTATGGGTGTCATGCATGTGGAAGACATAAGGGCTTACATCTACTATAAGAAGGAACCTATTGAACTTGATAGGTTAAGGGCGCACATGGACACAATGTTGAAACTAGATAAAACATTTGTGGATGAATATGAATTTTATAAAAAAAAAATGGATAAAGATTTTGTTGAGTAGAATCTATGATGATCTATTTTGGATTGGACATGTACTTGTAAGAATCAAAAGTGATCTATTACATGATATGAAAGGCCTTTCTAGGATAGGCACCATCCTTCCAGTGGGAAAGGATGTCAAGAAAATGGTGGAGAAAGCATGTAATTCAAGAAGTGATAGGCATGGCATGACTATTGAGCCTATAGAGAAAGTAGACATCAAATTGATGCCAATGATATTGGGTTATATATTTTATCACACCAATAGGGTGAATAGTGTGTCTATAGGCACTATTCTAGCATCCATAAGACTTGTAAAGGAAGATGGTGAATTCAACTTGTGTGAGATCTTGCACACATAGTTGATTAATAATATCAAAGCTACTAAACATAAAAAAACAAAGATATTCAGGTTTGGATCCCTAATCATTTATATGTACCTTCATATAGTGGGGAAAGTATCAAATGTGTATTTGGACAAGTCCATTCCAACAATGCCTCAAATATCCAACAAAGCATCCACAGAAAGCACACTAAGAGATTACCTCACATTGGAATTGAAGAGCTTTAGAGCTAAAATGCAAATGAGATACATGATTCCTGAGAATATTGTAGAGAAGTATAAGGATTTAATATGATTTATGGTGGAGATAGACACTACATGTATGGAAGCTGTTGAACCAAGAACTAAGTGGATTCATCTACTTGGCTATGAGGTAGAGGAATAGGTCCTTGAAGCATATGCGCAAGTACTTCTGTTAGCCCCCAAAGATCCTAATGAACCTACGTGGGGAGCCTATGAGGAAAAGACAAGAGAAGTTGATGCTAAGCTAAATAGTGTTGCAACCAAAAGAAAAGTTGCTAAGGTCACATCTGAGATCTTGAGAATACATGGTGTGTCTCAAGTAAACCTTGATAAAGCAAGGGATGAAAATATTTCCTTAGAATTGAAGACCATAGTAGTAAAGGAAGAACAATTAGGTCCTAAGTTAAAGAAGATAAAAACTAAAATAGATGATAGTCAGAAGTGTAAAATAGATGGTAATCCTTATGCGCCCAAGGATACTATTGACCTTACCACTCCTCTCGAGTATAAGCCAATAGTAAAGAGGAAGAAAGAAGCTAGCACAATTCATCCATCCTCACGACCTACAAGAAATAGGAGAAACACTCAAGCACCTCCTAAGGTAGGATTCAGGCCCATCCTTAAAGTGTTGAGCACAATAATTATTGATGAGGGTAGAAATGATCAAGTAGGGAAATTTTATGATACATACAACATGATTGACAAATCAGAAATACATGGTATGATTGTCAAACATATGATCAAGTTCAAGAAGATAGTTCTTGAAATGAAAACAACAATTCCAGATAAGGTATAGGAGATGATGGATACCTCAAAGAGACAAAAAAATGAAGAGGATCTCACAATCAAAGAAAAAGAATTACAAGATACTTTGCCAATATGTTTTAAAGAAGAAGAGGCACTGATATTAAATTTGGTTAAGCCACACTTAAGGACAAAGATGAGAACTCTACACATTATGAACAAAGACTATGAGCTGATAACAAAGGAAATAGAGAAGGCCTTTGAAAAGGTGTTATTAGAACAACAAATAAAACCACTTACTAAGCACATCACTCATGCACCCAGTAAGCAAGACAAACCAACAAAAACCTTCAATGTGCCAATAACAGGTCCTTAGGACTCAACGCCCATAGAAGAAACTCAAATAGAAGCAAACAAGTCTGCGCCCATCTTAGAATCACATGAAGGTAGCACTATTATCATAGATAATGTGGAAATAGCCATGGTGGCTATTGATAAGGATTTGGACAAGTTTGAGGAAGCATTTTTTAGTACACAAGAAGCTGAAAAACTATGCATTAGTTCACCTCCCACTCATCAATAAAAAGTACTTATTAAAGACATATATGATAAGAAAGAAGAAGAAAAGAAAGAAGATAAGGATGAAACTTTTGTTGAACTGATCAAGGTAAAACAAGAAATGATGGACAATGCTCCCATCACTCCTTCCTTAGTATTGTTGTCAAGTTTGACACTTGACACAAGCAATTTGGACTCCTAGAAAGAAAAAGACCTGATTAAATTCAACATCCTGGCTATGGAGAAGGAAAAGGAGAAGCAAGTCATGAGAAATTCTCTCCTTGTGGAATTAGTGAATATTCTAAACAGTTTGCTACCAGAGGATAAGAAAGTGCAAAAAGTATATTCGTTTGATGATGTGAGTATAGTCATCTCACAATTCAAAAGAATTTTTTCTAGCTTAGAAGAATCTGCGTCCATAGTAGCAGAAGAGAAGTACCTAAGGAAGAGATTAAGTGAGTTGATGTGCAACTTTTCACTAGACTTGAACTCTCTTGAGAGTGGTCAGGCATAACTGAAAGAATTTACTGATGAAGGAAGGAAAATAATCACAGCATTCATGGATCAAGAAAAATTCACCGATGCTCACTTCAAGAAGATAAAAGAAGCAGAAGCTATGATTGAGCAGGGGAAGAATTCAGTAATAGACACATCCACTAATGTAAATATGTGAAAAAATGTCTACCAAGGTCAGATAGACAAGATTGAGAAGGAAGAGAAAGAGATAACAAGGATAAGGTCCAGATAAGCTCAGTTGAGGAATGGTCTTGCGCCCTCTTTAGACATCCTCAATTAGAATATAAAGGAGATTGATGCCACCATGGTAACTTATGATCATGGTCCCAATAGTGGCTTGGAGAAGATGGAGAAGCTTCAATATGCATTATGCACCTATCTACAGATAGTTAGATCTCTGATAAATTTTTGGAAGAACGAGACCTAGAAACTCAAGATAGCATATCCAGATATTTTCCCTCAGTAAGTGTATGTAGATAAAGTTTTGATACACCTTTTTCATTAATGTAAAAGGGGGATTTTTTTATATAATATGGATTATAAAATGTATAGGGAGATATAAGATTATGTATAAAGACAAGTATAGAAGACAAAAGTTTTTTTAGTAAGGACAGTTAGCAACTTGGCCATATTCCTTTGTTGCCATCAACGAAAAAGGGGGGATTGTTGGAAAGTTGATTGTAATAAAGTATATGACTATATATAGTGTTTTCATTATGGCAACAAAGTCATATAGTAGTTTGGAGTCAGTGCACTTAGTGTAAAGATCAAAATTCAGTTACATGTTGAAGACAGGACATCGTTCAGAGTTCCTTCAACTCAGAGCATCGGCGCATGTGTGTACCGATGAATTATGGTATGTGCCCTAGAATTTAATCTTGTTAGGCTATACTCATGCTTATTATATGAACACATAAGTAGATATGAAAATATGTGAAAGTTACAATCAGTTGAAGTTGTACAGCCAGTGTTTGCCAATAGAGAACAGAGCATGAAGCCAACTGTTAGCATTTTGGTTTGTGATTATAATGTAATGTTGTAAAGGTGATGCACCCATTGTATTTAGGTGTCTAACATGTATATATTTATAACTATAAGAATGATCAAGCCAATTCAATTGGAAGCATTGTTTGTAATTAGTTATAGGGCTGATCTAATTGTTTTGTTTTTATGAGCATATAAATATAAGATGTGCCCATTGTATTCAACATGGAAGTCAGAAAAGAGATGTGATAAGCATAAAAGAGGTATGCAAAGAGAGAATAAGATGTATTAGAGCTTTGCAAGAGGTCAAAGCACTGGCACATCAAAGGAACTTATCCGACAAGAAGTGTCACAATGATAGTTCACTTGCAGATATAGTATGTATTTGAATTTAGAAGGTTGTAGCATTCATCATCTGAGTAGTGAGCTCTAGGACAGTGAGTCCACTCCCCTAATCATGATCATTGTAAAAGACTCCTAACAGGGATTGACCCTTAACAAGGTCTACTTTACTTAAAGAATTGTAAAGCTACTCCTAGCAGGGTAAAGGATCTTCTAACAAGGATCACAAAACACTAGTGCAAAATATTAGTGTGTGTCAATTCCCACTAGGGTTTTTACCTATTTGGGTTTCCCCGTAATCATATTCATGTCATGTGTTGATTGCATGTTTCATATCTATGTAAATGTTTAATTTAGTACTTAAGAATTTAAGTTTGGTATAAATATTAAAGATAAAAGTTAAAATATAGTGAACACTGATTCACCCACCCCCCCCACCCCGCCCCCCTCTCAGTGTTCCCATTCCTAATAGGATTGGCTGACATGTTGAGACAACTTGTTGCTAGATTAGAAGCTGTTGAAGTATCCCAGAGAAGAGGAAGACATCTTGAAGATGTTAGTGATGATGAAATTGAGGAAGAACAAGGAGAGGAAAGATTGTTGAAGGCTTTGACAAATTTGAAGTCTATACCACACTTTAATGCTCCTGAGTATAGTGGAAAATTGGATTCTGATGAATTGGTGGACTGGATCAACGAGATGGAAAAGTACTTTGAGTTTGAAAATGTACCTAAGGAAAAGAAGGTAAAAATTGTAAGCACAAAGTTTAAAAGTCATGTATCCTTGTGGTGGGAACATCTCTAGTTCAATAGAAAGAGGAAAGGTAAAGATAAAACTAAGGTATGGAATAAAATGGTGAATAAATTAAAAGGAAAGTTCTTACCTTGTGATAATTAGATTAACGTAGTTAGGCGAATGTAAAGTTTGAGGAAGAAAGGTAGCTTTGTAAAATAATATACTGGAGAATGCTATAGATTACATATCAGATCTAGACATGATGGAGATGATGTAGAAATAATTTTTAGGTACCTGAATGGATTGAGAGTTTCCATCCAAAGAAATTAGTTTGGTCAAATTGGAGAACATTGAAGAAGCTTATCAATTTGCATTGAAAGTGGAGGAGAAATTGAACAAGAGACATGAGAAAAGACAAAGAGGTAGAGGTGGTAGATTCCCTAGGAGAAAAGGAAGATCTTATGGTGAAAATATTAGATCTGAACCTAAAAAAGGAAAATCTAGATAAAGGAAAGACCAAGTGCAAAGGTGAAAGTTTATCTAGAGGCAAAGATAGTAACTACTGAGGTGGTTATAACAGAGGTGTTTTCAGAGGAACTTGTTACAATTGTAGAGAAGGACATAGATCATTTGAGTGTACACATACAAGTAAGATGGTCAGTAGTAGTAGAAATGCTTTGGTGCAAGAAGAGTCACCAGATGAACCTCAGAAGGAAAAGAACTTGATGGTAAGGAGAGCACTTTAGAGTGAAAGTAATAAGGAATATTTGGTAAGGAAAAGTTTGTTCAAGAATAGATGTAGAGTTTTTGATGAAGTTTGGAAGCTAATTATTGATAGTGATAGCTTAGAGAACTTGGCATTTGAGGAAATGGTTAGAAAGTTGTAGTTGAAAAGGTTGGAACATCTGAAGCCCTATAAGTTTTCATGGATCAAAGATGAGCATACACTCTTTTGTAAGCGAACAATATTATGTAAATTTGAAAATTGGAAAGTACTATGATAAGGTGTTATGTGATATCATGCCTATGGATTTTTGTCATTTTTTTTGGGTAGACCTTGGCAATGTGATAAACATGCTATATATGATGGGTGATTGCATAAATATACTATTTGGGCTGATGGGAGAAGACAAATCTTGTTACCTTTGATTGAAGAACCTATTAGTAATGTTTTCACATCTATGAAAGTTTTCTTGATGGAAGGAAGAAAGTTTGTCAAGGATTTAAAGAAGAATTATGTATGTTTTGTTGTGATTCCAAACAAACTGAGTAAGAAAAAAAAGGATAGTATCCCTAAGATGATTGATAAGTTACTCACCGAGTATAGTGAAATCATTTCTAAAAATGTACCTAATCAATTTCCATCGAAGAGAAGCATTGATCATTGCATGGATCTAATCCCTGGAGCTAGTTTACTGAATAAGGCACCACATAAATTGACACCTACCAAGAATCATTAATTAAACTGATAGATTCAATAATTATCATAGACAGGTTTGATTTGAGAAAGTTTGACTCCTTGTCTAGTACCTTCTGTATTGGCACCGAAGAAGAATGGAGGATGGTGAATGTGTACGGATTCCAGAGCAATCAACAAGATAACAATTAAATATAGGTTTCCTATACTGAGAATGGATGACATAATGGATAGTTTGACTGGAGAAAAGTATTTTACCAAAATTGATTTAAAAAGTGGGTATCATCAGATCAAAATCAAAAAATGTGATGAGTGGAAGACTGCTTTCAAGACAAAAGAAGGTTTGTATGAGCGGTTGGTTATGCCGTTTGGTTTAACTAATGCACCGAGTACTTTTATGAGGTTGATGAATGAGGTTTTGAATAAATTATTAGGTAAATTTGCGATTGCATATCTTGATGATATTCTTATATTCAAGACAAGAGAAGAACATTTGTTGCATGTTAAACAAGTATTTTAGAGGTTGAAAGAATAAAAGTTGCTGATAAATCTAAAAAAGTGTTCATTCATGAAAGGGGAGGTTGTATATTTTGGATTTATGAATTCAGCTGATGGTTTGAAAATGGATCCTCAAAAGGTTGAAGCTATTTTGAATTGGCCTACACCTGAGAATGCTAGTGAGGTAAGATCATTTCATGGTTTGGAAAGTTTTTACCAAAAGTTCATTAGGAATTTCAATTCAATTTGAAATGTTATGACTGAGACTATGAGCGGAGATAAAAGAGAATTCAAGTGGACATATAGAGCTGATAAATTTTTTGAGACTTTGAAGTAGAAGGTTGTTGAATTTCCTATATTAGCATTGCCTGATTTCAATAAGGTATTTGAAGTGGAATGTGATGCAAGTGGTAGTGCAATAGGAGATTTATTGAGTCAACAAGGTAAACCTTTTTCTTTCTTTAGTGAAAAGTTGAATGATGCAAAAATAAAATATTATGTGTATGATCAAGAATTCTATGCTATTGTTCAAGCACTAAATAAATAGAGACATTATTTGATACCGAGTGAATTTGTATTGTATACCGATCATAAATATTTATAGTATTTGGGTAGTAAAAATAGGTGGAATCAAAGACATATGAAATGGGTTGATTATTTGAAAAGTTGTACATTTATGATAAAGAATAACAGTGGAGTTACTAATCGAGTTGCAGATGCATTGAGTAGAAGGAGATCTTTAATGACCAAGATGAAAATTGAAGTTCTTGGTTTTGATGACATGAGACATTCTTATGAATTTGATCCTAATTTTTTTGATCCATGGAGAAAGTGTAGAGAACCTATTCAAGATCAACCGAGTACTAAATGGGATGAATATTTCATTCAAGGAGGTATGTTGTTTAAATATATTCAATTGTGTATACCAAGAGGATCAATGAGAACTAATTTGATAAAGGAGAAACATAGTAGTGGTTTGGCTAGAGACTTTGGTGTTGATAAAATGTTGAATCTTCTTAATGAGAAATAATTTTTCCCATAGTGATATAAATATGTTCATAAACTTGTGAAAAGTTGTGGAATTTTTCAAGTTGAAAAAGGCATAAGTCAGAATGATAGATTGTCTACATCGATTTCTATTCTTGAGAATCCTTGGATTGATATCAATATGGATTTTGTTCTTGGCTTATCGTAGACAGTAAGAGGTAATGATTCTATATTTGTTGTTATGGATTGATTTTCCAAAATGGAACATTTTATACCCTTTAGAAAGATATCAAATGTAGTACATGTAGAAAATATTTTCTTTAAATAAATTTTTAGATTTCATGGATTACCGAAGAGTATTATCTCTGAAAGAGATAGTAAATTTGTGTTAATATGATTTAGAACAACAGAGAGGGGGGGGTGAATCAATTTTTCGTAGGTCCATATGTCTAAAAAAAAACTTTAAAACACTTCAACAAATCAGATCTAACAACCAATAGCTACTCGATCATTATTGATTGCATAATAGAAACATATAACATTGCAGTCCACTAACCAACTATATATAACATGTAAAACATAGAAATGTTCAAACTAAAACATTCATACAAGTATTGACACTAGGATTTATAGTGCAAACCTAATTTGGGAAAAACCACTTTGTAACATGTTACTATTATTTTCACTCTTCTGAAGTGAGCTTGGTGAAAAGCCAACCCTATCAAAGGTTACAAACACACTATCAGGTGTGACCCGGTTAAAGGATTTCAACCACTGTTAAAAGTATGCCTTGTTATAGGACTTACATACAGTCCATTAGAATGCAACCTTGTTCAAAGGATGTATACATATGACTGTTAGGTCAACCTCTATTAAAAGGATTTTGACTAATACAATGGATAGAAAGTAGCAGTAGTATTGATCTAAAAAACATACAACTCACTTTGCAAATATTAGATCCAATTCCATACACATATGTTGGCTTATTGACTATGAACCTTTACCATCACCAACACTGATATGGTCGGAACTCTCATTCAAGAAATCATAACACTTCTTTAGCCTTCTCTACTTATATAGTCAATAACATCAACAACACTTCCAACATCACCTTCTGATTCCCCTTCTTACTCTTCCAATCTCATGCTTAGGTTTCCTTAATACTTCCTCAATTAGGTCAATACATATTTTTCCGCTTAATCTCCTTTGTAGATCTTAGGGTTAGGTTAGATTCGTTGAATTTACCCCACTTTATGTAGAACAATAAAATGTTTTATAGTGCATTCAATGCTTTCATACAATCAATAAATAAAGTCAACACATTTTACATAATCCAAGAATTCAACGATGTCAGTTGGAAATCTGAATTATCCCTCAAATGTAAAATATTGAAGCTCATTTAATACTATGTTCAACTTCTCGGTCTTTATTGGAAAGCTCGGTCAATACTAAAAAAAGGTTTCCTCAGCTAACACTATCTTGCTTGGTAATTAATTGATGTTCGATCAACACTGAATTTACTCGGCATATACTAACTCGGTTGACACTAACATCACTTGGCTTAAACTATATTTCTTCACTTTTTCTCGGTTAAGCCTACCAATTTAGTCTTCATTCTTACTAAGATAAACAATACATTGTCTCATCATTGTGCAACATAATCAAGTACTCATTGAAGTATCAAGATAACTCAACCTTTTCTTAGGTGCTATTGTTACCAACCTTGCTTTCCCCCTTCACAACAATCAAGTAGATATAGTACTTTCCTAAGTAGCAATAGTCCTACTAGTTAAGGTTTGACATCAATGACAATACAATAATTTCTTCAATTGGAGTTTCCAACAATCTCCCTCTTTGGCATTGATGGAAACACCATATGAATAACACATGGATTACCAACCAATCCAAAACTTATTTGTCCATCAAAAATATTTATAATATCCTTAGCTTCATTCTAATTCAGAATCAATTAGCCTTGCCTCTATGACCATCCAGAAATCTCCCTCTTTCATGATCTTTCATCTTTTTCATCTGTTATTATCATCTCTATTCATCTTCCATTCATGTCAGTTCATCTCCCTCTTTTGAAAAAAATGCCAAAGCAGCAACAACAAAACATATACATCCTTCAGATGTAAATATCACCTTTTAGTATAGTAACAACACTTCTCTCTCTGTCATCTTTGCTTATGACTGATTCTTGTCTTTTCCATACTTTTCACAACTCTAGGCCAGTCCTAAAGTGTGACCTTCTTCTACATCAATCTATCAAATATTCTATTATATCATATTTGATGGAGTGCTCCTAGCTTGACTATGTAGCCTTAGATAGGGGAAGGACCCCTAATTGATTTCTCCGATATTCGTGAGCTTCTTTAGGTAAAGCTTTGTTGAATATGTATGCTAGTTGTTCCTTTGTATTCACATATTCCATTCGGACCTCTTTATCTTGTACCAGTTCTCTCAAGTAATGATACTTGATTGCAATGTGTTTGGTTTTTGTATGCATTAGAGGATTTTTAGAAATGTTGACAGAACTTGTGTTATCAAAGAAGATAACAATTGGTTCATTGATTTCTTCTTTCATTCCTACCAACAATTGCTTTATCCATACTAGATTTGAATAGTTCACTGTAGCAGCCACATACTCGGCTTCAACAGTAGATTGGAAAATGCAGTTTTGTTTCTTGCTCATCTAGGAAACTAATCTATATCCAAGAAAGAAAGCTCCACCACTAGTACTATTTCTGTCATCCACATTTCCTGCCCAATCAGCATCTGTGTATACTCTTAGTTCAAAATTTTCAAGCTTCTTGTAATATAGCCCATAATCATCAATTCCTTTCAAATATCTCATTATTCTCTTGACAAACATCATGTGTGTCTCCTTAGGA
The DNA here is from genome assembly GCA_027943335.1 of Chamaecyparis obtusa. Lineage (NCBI taxonomy): Eukaryota > Viridiplantae > Streptophyta > Pinopsida > Cupressales > Cupressaceae > Chamaecyparis > Chamaecyparis obtusa. The sequence continues at coordinate 173,908 of BSBK01011338.1, forward strand.
TTGGCAGAGAATCTTGCCACAATCCCAACAGCTAGTGCAATGTGTGGTCTACTATGTACAACATATTTTACTTTTCCAATCATAGATCTATATGAAGTCTAGTTTACTTCTGCAACATCATCATTTTTAGATAAGTTTTGTCTAGTAGCCATAGGAATACTCACTGGTCTAGAATCTTCCATTCCAAAAATTTTCAGTATCTCATGAACATATTTAGACTATGTAATGAAAATTCCTTTTTCCATCTGATATTCTTGTAAACCAACAAAAAATTTGATCTCACAAAACATACTCATTTCAAATTCAGTTTGCATTTTATTTGAAAATCTCTTACACAAGGCATCTTGTCCACCAAAAATAATATCGTCAACACAAATTTTAACCAGCAAGATTCCTTTACCTTCTTCATCTTTCATATATAGATTTCTTGTATCATTTGTCCTTGAGAATCTAATCTGTATCAAGTAGTTATGCAATCTCTCATACCATGCTTTGGGAGCTTTCTTTAATCCATATAGTGCTTTATTCAGTTTGGAAACCATGTGTCTTTTGTTTAGATCAATAAATCCTTCTAGTTGTTCAATGTACACTTCTTCTAATATACCATTTAAACATTTAGACTTAACATCCATTCAATATACCTTGAAATATTTGTAAGAAACATATGCAAGTAGAGTCCTTACTCCTTCCAGTCTAGCTATAGGGGAAAATGTCTCCCCATAATCTATTCCTTCTTCTTGTGCATAGCCTTTGCATACCAGCCTAGCTTTTTTTCTTGTGATTTGACCATGCTTATTCAACTTATTCTAGAACACCCACTTTCTTCCAATGACATTTTTATTTTCTGGTCTTGGCACTAGAGTCCAGGTATCATTCTTCTCTATCTGGTCTATTTCTTCATTCATTGCTTCTATCCAGTCTTCATTTTCTAATGCCTCCTTTGTTGTCTTAGGCTCAAATTCACATAATAAACATGTTGGATCCTTTGTCTTGCTTCTAGTCAGAACTCCAGTATCTTTGTCTCCAATTATTTGTTCAGGCTTATGATGTCTCCTTACATATTTTTTCAAAATAGGTTCTGCTCTTCTTTCCTCTAATTCTTCAGGTTCCCTAATAAGATTGTTAGATTCAGCTTAGAAATGCTCTGCAACCTCTTCCTGATACTCAACAACTTCATCCTGTCACTTGACACATTCTTCTTCTCTCTCGGCATTGTTTTCCTGATGCTCAACATTGCTTATCCAAGACTCAACATCATGTTTAATTCTGTAAATTGCCTCTCTTTCTTCTATATATACAAAAGATCTATAATCTTCTAGTTCTCTTTTACTATCAGCTTCATTTCTTTCTGCATACTCATCAACTTTGAAATTCACACTTTCCACAATTTTGTTAGTGTTAGAGTTCAAACACTTATAAGCTTTACTTTTTTTGGAATACCCTAGGAATATACCTGTTGGCATTAAGCAGTATTGCCACTAGTGACAACACTTATTTGCATTCTGGATGGAAACCGAGCAGCCAGTGCAAACTGAGCAGACAGTGCAAACCGAGCAGATAGTGCAAACCGAGCAGACAGTGCAAACCAAGCAGACAATGGAAACCGAGCAAGTTAGTACAAACCGATCAGGACAATGTAAACCGAGTAACATCTTGTCTACTGAGTCACCAATGCTTACCGAGTTCAATACCTACCGAGTGATCAGTATGAACCGTGCCTTCACTTCTACCGAGTGCATGACGATGGCGAGTAATGCAGTGGACGCCGAGTATCAGAAAGTCACCGAGTCAGTTTGAAGGAACTGGGTAACCATATTTGGGCCGACTTAGTAGCACTTATGTTTATTTGTCAAGCCGACTGTATAATTGTAATTGTAATTAATTGTTTGAGACTTGTATATAAACTATATTGTAAAAAGATGAAAGATGATAATAAGAAGAATAGAAGTGAAAGAAAAAGAAAGGCAGAGATAAGCGAATTGTAGAAGGCTTCAGAAGTATAAGGTTCAGCAAAGACAAATTCATCACAGAAGGTGATCAGTACATCAGCGAATCTCATTCAGCAATCCAGTTGCAAAGCAGAGATCTACTGTTTCATTCTAACAGGTGAATCAGTACTAAATCCTTTAACTGGGTAGACTTAACAGTCTTTGTATAAATCTCTTTACCGAGTGCATACTTCACTGTATGTTTGTAAATCCTTTAACAGGGTGGATTTAGCAATCCTTATTGCTCCTAACAGGGCAGATCATCAGAAGTGATCAAATTGTAAGCCTTAACCGGCCAACTTTATTCTGCAGTATTAAAGCTTTGTGGGTTTCATCCCCACCCCAGTTTTACTTTCTTTTGGAAGGTTTCTGGGTAACCAAATCCTTGTGTCATTATTGTGAATGCTTTTAAGTTTCATGCTTTCTGTATGCAAAGGTTAAAAGTAAAATACATGTTAAAATTAGAAGAAAATTTGGAGTTACTGATTCACCCCTCCCCTCTCAGTAACTTGGTTAGTTCCTGAATATTTCCAACAATTGGTATCAGAGCCATTGGTTCTCAAGACAAAGCTTAACTAGCTTGAGCAAAGATCCAGGACAATGGAGGTATTCAAACTGAACAAGGTGATTGAAAATGAAAAGCTAGATCTGGAAATGGCCATAGCTAAACTCAAAGAAGCAAAAGAACATCTTTCCCAATCCCTAAGAAGAAGGAAGGAACTTGCAAATCAGATGAATGATCAGAATTACATTGAAGAAAAGATTGAAGATCTTCTTCCCTCAAATAATTTAGATGAAGCAAACAATGCTATCAAAGAACTCCTAGAAAAGAATGGGTCTCTGCAGGAAGAAGTGAGAAAATTGAAAAGAGAACAAGAACTACACTCTACAAGATTCTGTGAGATCTTGGAACAGAAAAACAAGTTGAAAGATGAATTAGATGAAAGAAACATTGAAGTCCAAAACAAAACCCTTCAGCTAGAAAACCTAATTGATCAGATCTCTCATACAAATGAAGAAATTCTAAATCTAAGTTCAGAAATAGAAAACACAAAAGAAGAACTAAGATCTGAAAAGGAAATCAATCTAAGATTGATGGATGACCTAAATGCTGAAAAAAAAATCAATGAAGGAATGCTGAAAAGTCAAGAAGACTTGAATCAGCTGTATGAACGAAATCTTCATAGGCAAAAAGGAAAAGCAAGACTTGGATACAAAGAAGAAGGCGAATCCTCTAAGCAAGGTACTAAAAGAAATCAAAAACCTACTTGTAATCATTGTGGTAAAATAGGACATACTTCAAATAAATGTTGGAACAATGAAAAAGCAGAATTCAATGGAAAATGTTATAGCTGCAATCAACCTGGTCATAAAGCAAATGAATGCAGGGAAAAACCTAGATTCAGAGGTAATTGTCACAAGTGCAACAAACAAGGTCACAAGGCATCCGAGTGCAGATCCAAGATATTTAATCCAGCAGAACAAATTGTGAAAGCAATGTTTGGATGGGACTACAACACCTGGTGTAGATGTCATTACTGTGGAGAATATGGACACATTGGCATGAATTGCATAAAACATCATCTAAGGAAAAGAGATACTACCATAAGATGTTTCAAATGCACTAAACTCGGTCACATAGCCAGAAACTGCATGAATGCTAATGAAATTGAAGAAGGAAAGAAGAATGAAGCAACTAAGGTCAGGAAATAGGTCAGACAAAATTGGATTCCTAAAGCTACCGAGCAATCCAGTCCAAGTAATGGAATGGATGGCTCTATCGACTCAAATTAAATTTCCAAGGAAGCACTGGAACTGTACTCTCATAGATCAATCTCAAGCAGTTCCAGAACCGAAATTAAAAGAAAAGTCTAAATCAGCATGCAAGATGCAGTGAGATCACAGGGAGGTCGGTATAGTCTTCACCGAGCAAGGTCGGTACCTGTCTTTACCGAGCAAGGTCGGAGCATTATGAATTTTCGAGTTCACCGAGCTGCGAAGTCTTTTCCGAGCAATTAATTCTTGGTGGGTGACAGTCTGTCAGAATTCCTACCCTAATTTGAAATGAGCATTAATGACAGAATTGTAAACAAAAAGCAAGTAATCGAACTCATTCTTCACCGCGAATCTTTAAGCACTTTGAGAGCAGAAAACTTCAAGGGCAACCCGGCGATTTAATACTCTTGCGAAAGGAATTTTCTGTGAGCTACCATGGCATCATCCAGCACCTCAGCGAAGAAAGGATCAGACATGTTAGTCCAAGGGGAGTGGAAAGCACCAGATTTTAAGATCGTGCCCGCTATTGCAGCAGCCCTAGATCCGAACAGAGCTCAATCTCAGATTCCTCCTAAGGTACTGCTTATCAACGATATCCATAATCATTTTAACTGTTCTATTCAAGAAATGGGAAACCTAGAACTAGACATTGTGCGTGAGGAACTATGTGTGGATGGTACTTTGAAACCCGAGCACAAACATCTGGAAGATAAGGGTTTAGTCCACATTGCACATCTTCCTCGAAACTTTTGAGATAAATGGGTTAGGTACATTCTCAACCGAGTACACGATGGCAAGATTTGGCTTGAGCAACCTATTGAGATCACAAGGAAAATGATTCATCAAGTTACCAGTCTTCCCTTGTTGAACAAAGCGAAAACTACCAAAACCCTAGGTCGGACGGAACTAGAGAAGAAAACCCTAGCCGAGTGGGATGGTAGAGGCATGAAGGTTAGCAGCATTACCGACGCCGAACTGAAGTTTGGTACACATATCATTGCACACAAGATTTACAGTTCTAGTCGACAGAACAGTGTCTCATGTGAAGCTATTGACTTAGCATACAAAGTGGTCAAAAACAACTTGACATTTGACCTAGCAGACTTATTGTTGAAACAGTTCAACAAGAACATGGAAAGCATCAAAACTTCCAAAAACAATCCATGTAAGTTTGGATCCTTGTTAGTCTGTTTATTCTTCTATGTTCAGAAATTCTTCCCTTCTAAAGGAAAAGTGGTATGGAGAAAAGATGTGCCAGTACTTTATGAAATTAATGAATTCATCGCAGAAATGGGTGAAAACTTTGAAAGCATCATGGATAATTATTTTGAGTCTTTCAAGGAGAAAATGAATGGCAGATTCCGGATTCCATAGAAGTTGGTGGAAGATTACAAAGATGACATCTGTTTTATGGTAGATTGTGATAATGTGTATATTCAAGCAATTAAACCGAGAACTGTGTATGCAAAACCTCTTCCCTATGAGGTAAATATTGATGAAACCAAGAACATTATTGAAGCACTTCTAAATCAGCCTGTCAATCCCAAAGCCCCATATTTTGGAACATATGATGAAGCTAAGATGAGAATTGAACTAAGCATAAAGCTTCCACAGGCGGTAAACAAAGGAAAGAAAAGAATAGCTAAAATGCAAATGATAACCGAGGACAAAGAAGAAATAGGTGAAAAAGAAGAGGAAAAGGATGAGAAAATAGAGGAACCAGAACCTGCAAAGAAGAAAGGAAAAGTTTTTATCACTAAGGCATCTGTGCCTCCCACTGCTGTGTTTACAAGGAGAAATACAAGAGGAAAGGCAGAAAAGGCAGATAAGGACATAGTATTCAAAAGGCCTCCTCTAACCCTTCAAGAAAATCTCAAACTCTTCAGAGATGGATTAGGATCTGGAGTAAGTAACATAAAATCCCTGAGATATGAAACCAGATCAGAAGCAGAGCAGAAGGAAATAGAAGATGCTGTTGTTGAGAAGATGGGATAGTGGAAATACTCTCCTGAAGAAATTACCCCACAGGTTCCAGCAGTTCTATTGAATCTGATAAGAATGAGATGGAGCAATGCAAGGCAGACTGTAATAGACATATTTGATCAAAACCTAAGACAGTTGATGCCGAGCCTGAACAATGATGAAGTAAAGAAGGCACTAAAAGAGAATGAAATCAAGATGACACTGAAGTTCAATACTTGTTTGATTTTGATCAACAATATTGAATCGGTTGTGAAGGCTGCAAAAGCCACATGGAAGAACATTTACCACCTTCACCAACCGAGCATTGAAACTGTAATAATAAAGGATATTGAAGATGACAGCGATGAGCAAGAAGAAGACACCGAGGTAGATGATACTGTAAGGATAGTAGTAGAAGTCATTGCATCCCTTCCTACCTCTCCAGTGAAAGTCTCTACATCCAGCCCAGAGACACCTTCAAGCATGGTTGTGACAACTTCTACATTTGTCCAATCATCCCTAGCAACATCAGAGGCAGCTACCATTTCTTCTACCGAGCTGCAGTCTCCTGTACCAGTAAGTTTTCCAGCTTTTGAATCATCAAGTGTAAATATTGTAAGATCTCCAGTAGAAATTATACCAGTGTCAATAGCCAGCCCTATTTTATCTACTATCACTACTACAAGAATATTAAGTACAGATAAGCCTAAGGCTCTACCGAGTATAAAATTTTTGGGTAAAAATATAGTTGAGGATATAGACCTAGATGAAGAGATAGAGATTCCTACTTTAGATTTTGCAAATCTCTCAGCAGACCAGATGCAGAATATAGGTGAGATCCTCCAAAGGAAAGCAAAACAAAAGAAGCTTAAGGAGGAGAGAGACAAGGAGTATCAAATCATCAAGGATGCTAAGGACATTTTGTCTGATGCATTAGGCATTAAAGTAGACTCCTCCCAGCATGTTTTGTTACAATTGGCAGAAGCAGTTGAGAAATACAATGAGGACTCATCCGGGATAGAAAAGTTAGTTGAAAGAGCCGAGAAGAGATTCAACAATAAAGTGCTTGAGCACATTGCTCAGCACATAGCTATTAACCAAGTAGAATTGTCTTCAGTTTTGTCTAATACAGAGTCTATTTATTCGAATGCTACCTCTCTTTTGGCCAGACTATGCAATTTTGCTGAGTTCACAAAGGATGTCAAAGATAAAATGAATAAAATGGATGAGGATATGAAGATTAGCATACAGAAGCTGCAACTTGAACCAAGTTCAAGCTCTGCTCATCACATGAAAATTTCACATCTATCCAATATGCAGTCTGATCTATTGAAAGAAGACTCAAGGATCCGGTCCACACTGCTAGACATCCAACACATGATCCTTCCCATCATGAATACAATGTATAAGCACATTGAACATTCCAGAACATTGATTCATGACAATCAGTTCTCCATAGCAGATCACATGATTGAACTCTCTGCAGAAATCCAAATTGCCATACAAACATGTAAGATTCTGCAAGAAAGTTGGGACAGAACCCTGGCACTAATAATGAAGGTACATTCTGATTTCTTATCAAATTTTGGATTCTCTTTGTAAATAACTTGTATATGCACCTTTGGCATTATCATCAAAAAGGGGGAGATATGTATAGAAGGATATGTATAGAAGGATATGTATACAGTTATAGATTTGTATAAGAAACAGTTAGCACATTGAAAGGGGGAGACAATGTATAAAGCCCTATAACAAAGACAAATTTTGAAAAATCAAAATAAAACTCAGCATGATTCGGTGTATATAAATTTTGGCCAATAAGTGTTTTTGTCACTAATGCCAAAGGGGGAGATTGTTGGCATTAAGCAGCATTGCCACTAGTGACAACACTTATTTGCATTCTGGATGGAAATCGAGCAGACAGTGCAAACCGAGCAGACAGTGCAAACCGAGCAGACAATGGAAACCGAGCAAGTTAGTACAAACCGATCAGGACAATGTAAACCGAGTAACATCTTGTCTACCGAGTCACCAATGCTTACCGAGTTCAATACCTACCGAGTGATCAGTATGAACCGTGCCTTCACTTCTACCGAGTGCATGACGATGCTGAGTAATGCAGTGGATGCCGAGTATCAGAAAGTCACCGAGTCAGTTTGAAGGAACCGGGTAACCATATTTGGGCCGACTTAGTAGCACTTATGTTTATTTGTCAAGCCGACTGTATAATTGTAATTGTAATTAATTGTTTGAGACTTGTATATAAACTATATTGTAAAAAGATGAAAGATGATAATAAGAAGAATAGAAGTGAAAGAAAAAGAAAGGCAGAGATAAGCGAATTGCAGAAGGCTTCAGAAGTATAAGGTTCAGCAAAGACAAATTCATCACAGAAGGTGATCAGTACATCAGCGAATCTCATTCAGCAATCCAGTTGCAAAGAAGAGATCTACTGTTTCATTCTAACAGGTGAATCAGTACTAAATCCTTTAACCGGGTAGACTTAACAGTCTTTGTATAAATCTCTTTACCGAGTGCATACTTCACTGTATGTTTGTAAATCCTTTAATAGGGTGGATTTAGCAATCCTTATTGCTCCTAACAGGGCAGATCATCAGAAGTGATCAAATTGTAAGCCTTAACCGGCCAACTTTATTCTGCAGTATTAAAGCTTTGTGGGTTTCATCCCCACCCCAGTTTTACTTTCTTTTGGAAGGTTTCTGGGTAACCAAATCCATGTGTCATTATTGTGAATGCTTTTAAGTTTCATGCTTTCTGTATGCAAAGGTTAAAAGTAAAATACATGTTAAAATTAGAAGAAAATTTGGAGTTACTGATTCACCCCTCCCCTCTCAGTAACTTGGTTAGTTCCTGAATATTTCCAACAATACCTTCATCACTTTTAGCATCAAAATTTCCATTCCTATTGTCCTTTAGTATGTAGCACTTACTTCCAAAAATTCTAAAATATTTTACATTTAGTGCATACCCATACCATAACTCATAAGGTGTTAGATTTGTACCTTTCTTGATCTATACTCAGTTAAGAGTATAAATAGATGTACTTACAGCTTCTTTCCATTATTTATGAGTAACATTCTTTTCAATCATCTATGGCCTTGCACAATCCAAGATAGATATGTTCGTTCTTTTTTCTATGTTGTTTTGTGGAGGAGTTCTCAGTGCAGACATCTATCTTTTGATCACTATATCATTGAAAAATAGATTGAATTCATTGGATATAAATTTTCCACCTCAGTCAGATCTCAAACACTTCAGGTTTCTTCCTATCTCCTTTTCAGCCTTAGCCAAATACCACTTAAAGAATTGAAAAGCATCAATTTTTTCTTTTGAAAACATTACATGCATCATCCTAGTATGATCATCAACAAATAGAATAAAATATCTAGCACCATAATAGCTTTGTACACCCATAGGTCCACAATGGTCAGTATGAACCAAATCTAAAGTATTCGTAGAAGTAAAGGTTTTTCTCTTGAAACTTGACTTTTTCATCTTTCCTAACTAACATTCCTTGCACATTACATTCTCAGGTTTCTTTAATCTAGGTAGACCTCTCACTTTCTTCCTTTTACTAATTTCTACTAGATTAATAAAGTTAACATGACATAGTTGCTTATGCCATTACCAAATATCATCAAGTTGTGCAATCATACATGTTTCCTCAGATAGGTCAAGATACAAAAAATTACCTAGATAGTCTGTTCTCCACTTCTGATTAGTTCACCAGCAACATCAAATATTTTATCCTTCTTGTGATGAAATTCCACTCGGTAACCAGTGCTATTAAGCTATGCAACACTTGATAGATTATAGTTAAGACCCTCAAGCTAATATGCATTTTCACAAGTGATCTTATCAGTCAACTTAATCAATCCTTTTCCTCTAATAGGACATGGTTCATCATTTCCAAATTTCACACTTTTACCTTTATAATGATGTAAGGTATCAAACTTACTCTTGTCACCAAGCATGTGATGTGAATAGCCATTGTCAATAATCCATTTATCATCCTTGTTCACATAAGAAATCAATGTAGTTTTCTCATCCTCATTAGACTCATCTTTCATTGCAACATAGACTACCTCAATTTGAAAATCATCACTATCAGTGTCAGTCTCTTCTTCAACAATGTAACAAGATTTCTTACCTTTTCCTTTGTAGTCTTTTTCCCTTCAGTGGCTTCTGTCATCTCTTTTTTCTTTGTGCTTGTTGTTTCTATCTTCATTCTTATCATTCCTCTCAGGACACCTAGTAGCTATATGACCAACTTTATTACATGCAAAAATATAATAGGGAGTTTACCTTTGCATTTTCCTTTTCCCCTTCTCAGTCTTCTAGCCATAAGAGCTTCTAGATCCTCAAGTTCTTCATCAGATGTGTCACTGTCACTTTCACTTGACTAATTCATCTTTATTTTTCCTTCTTTGATTTATTCAGAACCAATTGTGACTTAAAAGCAAATTCAACATTACCAACAATGAAGTTATCATAGTTAGAAAGTTCAAAAGTAGTAAGCTGGCCAACCAAAATTTCCAAAGTAGATTTGAAAGGTTACACCTAGATTCCTGAATAGCTAAAATTTTGAAAGCATAAATAGGATGTAGAGTTCTCAATACTTTTCCAATTATAGTTTCATTATCAATAGTTCCATTTTCTCCTCTAATAGCATTCACAACTTCTTTTATTATACCACAATATCGCACAATATTCTCACCTTCTTGCATTCTTATTTCATCAAATTTACCTCTAAGGCTCTTGGCCTTAGCTTTTAGTACATTTATGTCACCACAATAGATGTTTGCAAGAGTGTCCCACATTTCTTTAGCACTTGTAAAATCCTTGATGTCCTCGAATTCCATATAGCTTAGGGAAGATGCAATTTCCAACATTGCCTGATTGTGTTCTTTCTTAACTCTCATTTCCTTAGCAGTCAAAGGTGTGACATGTGAGACATATTCATTCTCAACATAGTATTTTGTAGAGTCATCAATGCTAGCTAGATGCAACTTCATCAAGCTTTACGATGTAGGGAAGTTCTCCTTATTCAGCTTTGGTACCTCTTTCTTTTACATCCTGATAATTTGCTTCAAGTACCTTCAAACTTGTTTTCTATAAGCACCAACAACTCTGATACCAATTGTTAACATTATTAAGAACAAAAGAGAGGGGGGGTGAATCTATTGTTCTCAGGTCCAGATGTATAAAAAAAAACTTTAAAACTCTTCAACAAATCATATCTAACCACCAATAGCTACTCGGTCATTATCGATTGCATAATAGAAACATATAGCATTGTAGTCCACTACCCAACTATATCTAACTTGTAACACATAGACATGTTCAAACCAAAATATTCACACAAGTATTGACACTAGGATTTATAGTGGAAACCTAATTTGGGAAAAACCACTTTGTAACATGTTACTATTATTTTCAGTCTTCTAAAGTGAGCTCGGTGAAAATCCAACCCTGTCAAAGGTACAAACACACTATCAGGTGTGACCCAGTTAAATAATTTCAACCACTCTATTAAAAGTGTGCCCTATTATAGGACTTACATACACTCTATTAGAATGCAACCTTGTTCAAAGGATTTATACATATGAATTTTAGGTCAACCTCTATTAAAAGGATTTTGATTGATACAATGGTTAGAAAGTAGCAGCAGTATTGATCTAAAAAACATACAACTCAATTTGAAAATATCAGATCCATTTCCATACACATATGTTGGCTTATTGACTATGAACCTTTACCATCACCATCACTGATTTTCTCGGAACTCTCCTTTAAGAAATCACAACACTTCTTTAGCCTTTTCTTCTTATATAGTTAATAACATCAACAACACTTCCAACATCATCTTTTGATTCCCCTTCTTACTCTTTCAATCTCATGCTTAGGTTTCCTTAATAATTCCTCAATTAGGTCAATACATCTTTTGCTACTTAATCTCCTTTGTAGATCTTAGGGTTAGGTCAAATTCATTTAATCTACCACACTTTATGTTCTTCATCTTCTTTTCTAGAAACATCTCAAATCTCTTAAAGATTTACAATAAAACATTTTACTATGCATTCAATGCTTTCATATAATCAATAAATAAAGTCAACATGTTTTATATAATCTAATAATTCAACGATGTCGGCTGGAAATCTGAATTCTCCCTCAAATTTAAAATACTAACGCTTGGTCAATACTGTGTTCAACTTCTCGATCTTTATTAGAAAGCTCGGTAAATACTAAAAATATGTTTCCTCGGCTAACACTATCTTTCTTGACAATTAACTAATGTTCGGTCAACACTGAATTTACTCAACATATACTAACTCGGTCAACACTAACATCACTCAACTTAAACTAGATTTCTTCACTTTTGCTCAGTTAAGCCTACCAGTTTCATCTTCATTCTTACTAATATAAAAAATACATTGTCTCATCATTGTGCAACATAATCAAGTACTCATTGAAGTATCAGGATAAGTCAACCTTTCCTTAGGTGCTATTGTTACCAACCTTGCTTTCCCCCTTCTCAACAATCAAGTAGATATAGTACTTTCCTAAGTAGGAACAATCTTACTAGTTAAGGTTTGACATCAATGACAATACAAAAATTTCTTCAATTGTAGTTTTAAACAATTTGTTGGATACTTTTGGAAGACCCTTTGGAGAATGTTTGGCACTAAGTTGAAATATAGTTCTTCATTTCACCCACAAACCGATGGACAGACATAAGTTGTTAATAGAATTTTGAGAAATCATTTGAGATGTTTAGTTGTAGACACACCGAGTAATTTTGATTTTGTGTTGGCACAAGTAGAGTTTACATACAATAATTCAGTGAATAGGAGTAATAAAAAAATACCTTTTGAGATTATAAATGGCATACAACGGAGAGGTATATCAGATTTGAGGGATATTGTTGATGAAAGAAAGAGAAGTGCTAAAGGAGTAAAGTTTGCAGAGTTCATGGATTTCACAATCTGAGTTGGATTCAGCTTAGGTTGTATCTTCTTCATGATTCAGAGAATCATTTTTAAATAACCCTAGGTGTTTGATGTAGGAGCATCTCAGATGCTTGGCAATCCCGTGTCACCAAAAACATGTTTGTGTTTTCCTCTATTGTTGGTTCCTTCGTTGATAGAGTTGGTTCAGTGTTGTTCAATTTCCTTTGTCTAATGGGGTTGGTTGGTTATCTCTTTGGCACTCAGTGAATTCATTTGGTGCTCGGTGATGCTTGTTTAGCATTCGGTTACCCTTGGTTACCGAGTTGTTTGTTTTTGTTTCCTATTGAAGCTGACTATTGCAATTAATTTTGGTCATGGATTTAATGAAGTTATCTATCATTGGGAAGTGCGTGGACCTAGATCTAGTCATTTCTTTTGTTGATGGTGGATCTGAAGGTTGACTTGTTTGGTGGACTCTTGTATATAATGTAATCTTTGGTTATCATTTTAGGGAGGAGTTTAGTTAGAAGATAGAAGATAGAAGCTGGAAGATGATTGTAGATCCTAACATGTTGGAGGACTTTTGTACTTGATTGTAATATCTGCCCTAAACCAGGAAGGCCTTACAACCTGATATGTATAAATCAATTAAAATAAATATATGAATTTTTATGCATACTCTCTCTCACTTGTGTGATTTTTTCTTCCACATGTGATATCTGGAAGGTGGCTCTAGTTAGGGTGTGTCTTTGGCCCCTCTCCCCATCCTTCCTTGCATCAGTAGGTTTCATCCCCACCCTAGTTTTACATTTCAAGAGTTTATTGGTAACATAAATCAATGTGTTATGTTTATTTTCATGGATGATGATTAGGATATTAGACCTTTTACAATGTTATGTTTGATGCTTATGATATGCAAGTTTGTTTATGTCAAAATGTATAAATTGGTTGATATCTAATTGACCCCCCCTCTCAGTATCATAGTTTCACTAATTGATTTTCAACAAATTTATCTATTATAAATGCTAGTAAGAAACAACCTAGCAAAGCGGGATCATGTAATGTATCATCAACGTTAGAAAGGTTGATGAAGGGTGCTCCCCTTAATACCACAAACACATAACAGAAATAGAGAAACAACAACAATTTGCAAGAATAGAAAATTAGCTTCTTATTATCTCCACAAATGTGGAATTCCAAACTTTTAGAATTACAATATGCGAAGCCACATGGGCATTCCCTTTACAATATTCGGTAGGACAACACCTCAAATTGTTACCCAGATCTACTACCCAGAACTACCCTAGACAACACTATGGGCCTTCTTTATATAGACATTTTCCACCGCCAGAGAAGGTTCCATAAATTTAGCCCTTAGGGCCGACCAGACTTAGAATTATTTTATTTTTCAATTTATTACATCAAATTCAGCTCAAAGTAACTTTTGAAACCCGAACAAAAATTTTGAAGGAAAATTATTTTTTGCCATTTTAGGTGGTCTAACTTTCGAAAACCATAAGTCATCACCAGTTGACCCGATTGACTATTATAACCCCATTTCAAAAATGCCACGAAGCACTCTACAGGCCTAACTAGCGCAAGTGCCTATTGCCGAAATTTTTGACCTCATCTAGGGCATCTAAAGCCTTTAAAACTAAGTTCAAAGTTTATGTACCCTGCTGCCAATACTGTAAATCTTCAATATCTTCAAAACTAGACCTGATCTAGCCATGAAACTTTACTAGTAGGCTGATGTGACTGACATGAACCTCCACATGCAAAATCAGAACATTCTGAGATTGTATGACCAACTTACTAAAAATAGAAAGTTTCCATAAATAGCAGCTCTGCAACAGATAACCCTTATTGAATACAAAAATAGAAATATTTTTTTTAAAGTGATGCAAGATTGCTCTTATACCCTAGATGCTCTTGCATCAAACACCCGGGGTAATTTGAGAAGTGACCCCGTCACGTCTTAAGTGTGTAGAGGAAAACTAACACAATTAACCTCATCCTTTGTCAGCCATGATGAATCTTCAATAGGTCATCCTTTCCACTTGACCAGATATTCTTCATATGTCTTGTTCCTTGTGCTTCTGCTAATACGTCTATCCAGTATGTCTTTAATCTCCTTGATATCTGAACTAGTTGCTAGAATACTCCACTATGCTGCTGTAACCTCATCTTGAACATCTCCTTCATGATACTCTGTCAAATCTGAAATGTTAAACACTAGTGGAATATTCAGCTCAGTCAGAAATTCTACTTCATATGCATTTCCCGAATCATGCTTCTTTAGTATTTCACATGGCCCAACATTCTTTATTTTCAGCTTGTTATATGTACCAACTAGAAATCGCTCCTTCCGCAAATGGACCATGACTTCATCTCCAACCTAAAATTCCTTATGCCTCCTTTTCTCACCTGCCTTAGCCTTATACTGTGCATTCATCTTGGTAATGTGCTTCCTCACCTCCTCATGGATGTTCTTCAAATGCTCTACAAAATCCTCAGCTTCAGCACTACTTATTTCTCCTTTATCTATCTTCCTCAACTTAGATGCATTTCTTGGACTACATCCATATACAATCTAGAATGGAGATTTACCAGTGCTCCTATTGATAGAATTATTGTATGTAAATTCTACCTATGGTAAAATCAAATCCCATCCTATCGGCTTATCTCCAACCAAACATCTCAGCAAATTTCTCAAACTCCTATTCACCACCTCTATTTGTCCATCAGTTTGTGGATGATGTGATGAACTAAATTTAAAATCTGTCTTTAGCTTCTTCCACAATGTTCACCAAAAATAGCCTAAGAACTTGGTGTCTCGATCTGCAACTATGGTCTTTGGCAAACCATGTAGTCTCACTACTTCTCCAAAAAAATAATTTTTCTATATGAACAACATCATTAGTCTTCTTGTAGGGAATGAAATGTACCATCTTTGAATATCTGTCAACCACCATAAAAATTGAATCATGTCCCCGCTGAGTTCTCAGCAATCCAAGAACAAAGTCCATAGTAATATCCTCCCAAGGCTTCTCTGGTACAAGTAATGGCTGATATAACCCTGTATTCTGCTTCACTCCTTTCATCATCTGACATACTCTGCAACTATGTAAAAAATTCTTGACATATTGCTACAACTGTGGCCAATAATAATTCTCACTAACTAAAGCAAGGGTTTTATCACAACCAAAATGTCCAGCCAATCCTCTGCTATGCTTCTCCTTGCTGAGATTCTCCCTCATAGAGCTTCTTGGAATGCACAAATGACTCCCTCTAAATAACATATCATCCTAAATGATGAAATCTAGCCACTTCATTCTATCTAGAGTAACAGGTTCTTTACAAGCTTTCCAAGCTTCACAAAAATTAGGATCCTCTGGATACAAAGTCTTGAGTTCCTTGAACCCAACCACCTCAATCTGCATCTCTATCAGCAATAGTTATATTCTGCTAAGCGCATGTGCACCCCTATTAGACTTTCCACTTCTGTGTTTCAAAACAAATGTATAACTCTACAAAAACTCAACCCATTTCAAATATCTTTGATTTAACTTTCCTTGACTATTCAAATATTGCAAAGCTTGATGATCAGTATACAAAACAAACTCCTTAGGAAGCAGATAGTGTCTCCACTTCTTCAATGCCTGAACTATAGCATAAAATTCCTAATCATAAACAGAATATTTTCTCTTGGCATCATTTAACTCCTCACTAAAATAAGCAATAGGTTTACCTTCTTGGCTCATAACAACTCCTATTGCAGTACCACTAGCATCACAATATACTTGAAACACCTTATTAAAATTAGGAAGTGCTAAAACAGGTTGTTCAGTAACCTTTTGTTTCAACAGTTTAAAAGTCTTATCTGCCCCATTAGTCCACTTGAACTCTTTTCTATCCCCTCTCATTGTTTCAATCAAGGGTCCACAAATACTACTAAAATTCCTAATAAAATTTTTGTAGAAGCTAGCCAAACCATGAAAAGACCTAACCTCTATAGCATTTCTTGGAGTAGGCCATTCAAGGATAGCCTGTACCTTCTCTGGGTCCATTTTTAGACCTTTTGCTGAAACTACAAATCCCAAATACACTAACTCTTTCTTCACAAAACTGCACTTCTTCAAACTATTCAACAATTTCTCATCTCTTAACTTCTTGAACACCATATGAATATGCATCATATGCTCTTCCAATGTCTTACTAAAGATCAAAATATCATATAGGTATACAATGAAAAACTTACCTAGAAATTCCTTCAGAACCTCATTCATGAGCTGCATGAAAGTGTTCAGTGCATTGGTTAGCCCAAAAGGCATGACTAACCACTCATATAGTCCTTCATTTGTCTTGAAGGAAATCTTCCATTCATCTCCTTTTCTGATCTGAATCTGGTGATATCCACTCTTCAGATCTATCTTTGAGAAATACACAACTCCACTCAAACAATCCATAATATCATCCATTCATGGTAATGGAAACCTATACTTGATTGTGATCTTGTTTATTGCTTTGGAATTTGTACACATCCTCCATTCTCCATTCTTCTTTGGTGCTAATACTGCTAGTACAGCACATGGACTTAGGTTCTCCCAAATCAATCCTTTCTATAGCAACTCATGTACTTGTTTGTTCATCTCTTCACTTTCTGCAGGTGTCATTCTGTGTGCTACCTTGTTTGGAAAACTAGCTCCTGGAATCAAATCCATCTGATGACTGATCTTCCTTACCAGTTGTAATCCATCAAGTACATTATTAGATACAAAATCTTGAAACTTATTCAACAAATCTATAACCTCTATAGTTACGTCCTCAACTTCCTCTTTACCAGCTTTTAGAATTATAGAAAAACACACATGCTCATGCCTCATACCATCTAGGAACTTTCTTCCATCAACAAAAGTTATTCTCGCATTACCACATACATTTTCTTTGGTCTCCTTCAATGGCTTTAGCTTATGTCGCACTCCATCCTTTGTTAGGGAATAGGTATTCACATGACCATCGTGTACAAGACATCTGTGAAATTGCCACGGTCTACCCAACAACATGTGACATACATCCATAGGTATGATATCACATAGTAACTCGTCATGGTACCCACCAATCTTGAACTTTACTAGGCACTGTTCACTGACCATGACCTTGTGGTCATCCTGCACCCAAGCAATCCGATATGGATGTGGGTGTATCTATCTCTTGAGCTTCAAATTTTCCACCATCTTTTCTGACACCAAATTGTCAGTGCTTCCATTATCAATAATCACATCACAATGTTTACCCTCACACTTGCATCTAGTGCGAAACAGGCTCCTCCTTTGTTTAGGTTCATTCTCACCACTCAGCAGGACTCTTCTATTAATTAGCATTTCTCCTCTTTCAGCATCTTTAGAATTTGATGATCTAGCATCTTCATCTACATGTGCAACTCTGGCCTGGCCTTTATTTCTCCTATTCATCCTTCCTTGGTGTTGAGGACATTCAAATGCCCTATGGACTTCTTCTCCATAGTGAAAACATGTTCCACGAAAGCCTCCTCTTCCTCTCTGATCTCTATTGTTCTGATCTTGGAAACAATTGGAATTGTTTCCTCTTTGATTTTGACTACTACTGGCCTCATCCTTCTTTTTTGGATCTTCATTTTGGCCTCCATATGACCGTCCACTAGATCGTCCACCGTGACCCCTTCCATTTTGTCTGCTCTCGAACTTCTTGTTCAACTTTTCCTCTACTTTTAGGCAAAACTGGTATGCCTCTTGAATACTATTCATTCAAACCAGATTCAGCTCCTCCTAAATGATTGGCCTCAACCCATTAAGGTAACGAGCAACTTTCTCTTTATCAGCTTCTGCATGACCTATACTATTGAGGATTTGATAGAACTCCTCTGTATACTCCTAAACAGATTGTCCCACTTGCTTCAAACTTTGCATTTTCTTTAGAAGGTCTAGCTCATAATCAATATGGATGAACTATGACTTCAATTTATCCACCATCCAATCCGATCTTGTGATTTTATCTTTCCCTCTTCTATTTTTCTCCAATTGAATCTCTTGCCACTAGATCTTCGCATGACCTTTCAGTATGGCCTTCACGAATTTGACCCTATCAGGATCCTCAATATCTTCATACTCAAAATATTCTTCACATTCATTGATCCAGTCGATTAATTCTTCTAGGTTAAGATTTCCTGAAAATGCAGGAACCTCAATCTTAGGTCTTTTTCTGATCTTGGAAATGGCTCGAAAAAGTCTTTCTTCCTCTTGGTTCACAACTTCAACTTCTCCTTCTTGATCTTCCTCTTCGGCTTCATCCTCAGTTTCATCTTTGACATTAATATTCATTCCTCTATGAATCTCCTCTTGCAATGCTCACACTTGTCTCTGGAGTGCTCTAACCTTAGGTGTTACAACACTAGCTCTTCTGCCATGTTCCCTTCGAGGAGGCATTTTTTCAATGTGTGATGAAACCCTAACCACGGTCCTAGTGCAAACTACCTCACAGTCAGTGATCTATTTACACAATGAGGAACTCCTGATCTGATACCACTTGATGAAGGGTTCTCCCCTTAATACCACAAACACATAACAGAAATAGAGAAACAACAACAATTTGCAAGAACAAAAAATTGGCTTCTTATTATCTCCACAAATGTGGAATTCCAAACTTTCAGAATTACAATATGCAAAGCCACATGGGCATTCCCCTTACAATATTCGGTAGGACAAAGCCTTGAATTGTTACCTAGGTCTACAACCCATAATTGCCCTAGACAACACTATGGGCCTTCTTTATATAGGCATTTTCCACCACCTGAGAAGGTTCCAAAAATTTAGCCCTTAGGGCTGACCAGACTTAGAATTATTTTGTTTTTCAATTTATTACATCAAAGTCAGCTCAAAATAAATTTTGAAACCCAAACAAAAATTTTGAAGGAAAACTATTTTCTGCCATTTGAGGTGGTCCAACTTTCGGAGACCATAAGTCATCACCAGTTGACCCGATTGACTATTATAACCCCATTTTAGAAATGCCACAAAGCTCTCTATAGGCCTAACTTGTGCCAGCACTCATCACCCAAAGTTTCAACCTCATCCGAGGCCTCTAAAGCCTTCAAAACTGAGTTCAAAGTTTCAGTACCCTCCTGCCAATACCGAAAATCTTCAATATCTTCAAACTAGACCTGATCTAGCCATGAAACTTTATTGGTAGGCTGATGTGATTGAGATGAACCTCCACATGCAAAATCAGAACATTCCGAGATCATATGACCAACTTACTAAAAATAGCAAGTTTCCATAAATAGCAGCTCTGCAACAGATAGCCCTTATTGAATACAAAAATAGAAATATTTTTTTTAGGTGATGCAAGATTGCTCTTACACCCTGGATGCTTCTACATCAAAGGTAAGATGACAAAATCTAGCTTTAAGAGAAAAGATTATTGAATAAAGAAAATTTTGGAGCTAGCTCACACCGACCTATGTGGTCTTATGAGAACACATAGCTACTATGGAGATAGATATTACATTTTGTTTGTTGATGATTTTACTAGATTGATGACTGTAATGTTCTTAAAGGAAAAATTAGAGGCATTTAAAATGTTTAAATGGTATAAAGAAAAGGTAGAGAAAGAAACTGGGAAGGAATTGAAATGCTTAAGATCTGACAGAGGAGGTGAATTTATTTCTGATGAATTTACTAACTTTTGTAATGAGTGTGGTATTAAAAGATAGGTTTCTACACTAAGGACACCTCAACAAAATGAGATTGTTGAAAGGAGAAAAGATCAATTGTTATTTATACAAGGACTCTAATGAAAAAAAAGAATGTGGCTTAGACATACTGGAGAGAAGCAATCAGGACTTCTCTTTATGTTTTGAACTAAGTACAACTAAAGAAGGAGACAAACAAAATAGCCTATGAGTTATGGTTTGGTCACAAACCTACTATAAGTTACTTCAGAATTTTTGGTAGTAAATGCTTTATTATGAAAGATGAAAGAAATGGACAATTTGACTCAATGATTGATGAAGGGATATTTCTTGGATATTCCACTAAAAGAAAAGCATATACGTGTCTAAACAAAGTTATAAATAAAATGATTGAAAGTACTAATGTCATGGTTGATGAGTTTGATACTAAGAATGTAGATGAAAGCAAAAAGGAACTAGAAGAATATGGTAGATTCACTTACATTGAACATCCAAATTATTTATTGAAGCCAGAGACTCTGACAACCTGTTAGCGGGAAAACAACACCGAGGAACAAGAAGGAGAAACTAATGATCAAGAAGGACCTACTGAGAAAGAAAATAAACCTAAATAGGCTGAACATCAAAGAAGAGATCAGGTACTAGCAATATTTTTTAGAAGACATCATCCTGAGAACCAAATCATTGGTGACAAGCAAGCTGGCATGTAAAAAAAAAGTAAAGTAAGACAAGGTACATGCTTAGTTTGTGAGTTTGAACAGAAAAATGATAAAATTGCATTAGAGAATGAAGAATAGATAAATGCAATGAATGAAGAAATAGGACAAATAGAGAAAAAAAAGACATGGAACTTAGTACCTAGACCTAAGGATAAGAATGTTATCGGTACTAAGTGGATCTTCAGAAGCTAGGTGAATGAAAATGGAGAGGTTACAAGGAATAAAGCCAGACTAGTTTGCAAGGGGTATACACAAGAGAAAGAAATAGGTTATGGTGAAACCTTTGCACCTCTTTCTAGACTAGAGGTAGTTCAAATGTTACTGGCCTATGTAGCACATAAGAAATTTAAGGTTTATCAAATGGACGTTAAGTCTGCATTTCTGAATGGGATAGTTGAAGAAGAAGTCAACATAGAACAACCTGAAGGGTTTGTTGATCTAGACAAGAACGATATGGTATGTAGATTACATAAATCTTTATATGGTTTAAAGCAAGCACTGAGAGCTTGGTATGAAATGCTGCATACTTATTTGTTAAGTATTGGTTTTTTTAGACCTAGTGAGAACAATGATCTATATATGAAAGGTGGGTCTGGTGACACTATTTTGATTGCTGAGATATTTGTACATGATATTATTTTTGGAGGACATGATTACATATGTAAATAATTTTATAATGATATGAGAAAAGAATTTGAAATGTCTATGTTTAGAGAGATTAAGTTCTTTCTAGGACTGTAGGTTATTCAGTAGAATGATGGGATATTCATCACACAATCCAAGTATATAAAGGAAGTACTAAGAACATTTGGCATGGAAGATGCTTAACTAGTCAGAACACTAATGGTCACATGCTACAAACTAACTAAGGAAGATGAAACTATAGAGGTAAACTAGACACTATACCGATCTATGATTGGTAAGTTGATGTATGTAGTGCATAGTAGACCTGATATAGCACATGTTGTGGGGATAGTTGCTAGATTTTTTGCAAATCCTAGGGAGTCACACATGATTGCTACAAAAATAATCTTAAGATACCTGAAGAAAATAGAGTACTATGGACTATGGTATCCTAAGAATGGAAAGCTTAAACTTAAAGTCCACACCGACACTGATTGGGATGGAAATGTGGATGATAGAAACAGTACCACTAGAGGAGCATTTTTTTATGGTGACAGACTTTTTACTTGGACAAGTAAGAAACACTCTTTCATTTCCTAGTCTACTACCAAACCAGAGTATATTGCTGCTGCTACAAACTGTTCAAATATTGTATATATTAAGAAAGTGTTGGAACATATGAATGAGATAATCATAGAGCTGGTGATTATATATTGTGATAACATAAGTGCAATAAACATTTCAAAGAATTATTTAATGCACTCAAAGACCAAGCACATTTCTATTAAGTATCACTACTTAAGAGAACAGGTACAGGAGAAGAAAGTTAAGTTAGAATATGTTACATCTAAAGAGAAACTTGTAGACATATTTACCAAGCCTCTACCAAAGGATACATTTGAATACTTGAGGACTAGACTTGGGGTCTGTCCCCTATCTACCGGTCCCTAAGGTGATCTAAAGTTTGCATCAGCCTAATATTATAAGAAAATCATTCATGTTGATGCATCATAGTTCACACTTTGGATTTTGTCTAAGGTTGTGAAAGATTTGCAAAATCATAGGCATAATTAGTATATAGAGATACATTCAGTGCACTAACCGGACAACAAAGAGTAACATGGCTACTATAGAGTTGTATGTTTATTTCTTTCTTTGGCATTATTGTCAAAGGGAGATATAAACAATATAATAACTAGAACATCTATGTAAGGGAGACACAATCTAAGAAGTTAGGGAGAATGTTGAAGATTAGTTGCTAAGAATAGAAGAAGGAATTTGAGAGTTGCAAAGTTCATATCCACAGAAGAAAGTCTGCACTTGCAATGCTATCATGTAACATAGTGATTAAACATATTAAGCTAGGGAGAGCTTACCAAGATATAGCATTTTCTTACAGAGTTGTAGAACACATGTTTGGTATGTGTATGGTACACTTCATATTTCTTGAGTTTCCATCAATGCCAAAGGGAGAGATTGATGAAATAAAATTGATTGAGAACATGATTGAAGAACTTCAGTGATTAGAGATCACCAAGAATTGAATTGTGATGTAAGATAATTGAATCAGTTTTATGTTGTCATTGATGTCAACTAGTTTTGATAGTACTTATCATGGTAGTTGCAAATATCTAAACATTTGTAGAAGAGAAGAGAAAGATGAAGAATCAAGATATCTACATTGAGGAAGATGGATATGATAGATGAGGATAAGGAATACTCTTGGTAACTTATTGATGAGTCTATGAATTCATATTATTGACTTAATTATGTTGCATTAATCTATTATGGAAATAGAAGAAAAATGTTACAAACTAGTGTGGTCGGTTAATGAAGCATTCCAATATACACTGAGCAGTGTAGTGTATACCAAGTGATAGTATTAATCAAGTTTGTATTCACTGATGCATTTCTTTGTTAATCGAGTATGAACAAAAGAACTAAATGATCAATTTAGCCAATATAAGTTGATAAGATGGAAAGTACCTCACTATCAGTGTTGAAGATAAATTTTTTTACAAGATCAATGACTAAAAAAATTCGAAGAAGATCTAATGGATGGAATCCAAACATGTTACTGACATAACTACCAAGGAAGGTTTAAAGCGGAAAAATCAACGAAGGAGATTAAGCAGAAAAATTTGATGGATGATAATAGAATAGATTACTTGTCTATTTAAGAGAATAGGGTTTCATGATGAAACTTATGCAAGAAGAAGGAGACTATGAAGATATCACATGAACATTTCTTTATGCTTTCCTAATCAGACTGGTTAAGGAGAACCGAACTGCAGAGATTATGGAGCGTCAGAAAGCTATAATTGAGAGACAATAAGTAATTGAATATTGTTCAAACAAAATTGATATATTGATCAGAGGATTTGAATGACCATAATATAGATCTCAACATCTATAATAGAATTTGTATTGTAATCAAATTACTTGTTGTTACAGTTTAACCATTGTGAACAGATAAATCTCTTAACCGAGTGGACTTGAAAGTCTTGTAATGTCATTCATAGAATGCACATTTGTTATCCTGTCAACCCCATAGTGAATGCTAGTTGGATGATAATTATTAGTGTTAAATCCTCTAACAAGGTCACACCTTACAGTGTGTTTTGTAACCTTTAACAGGGTTGTCTCTTCACCGATCTCACTTCAGAAGAGTGAACAATTTTTGGGTTACTGGTCCTAGGTGGTTTTTCCCTTTACAGGGTTTCCACATCAAATCTATTGTGTTATGTGTTTATTGTGGTAATTGTTTGATTTTTATAATTTTGATATTACATATTTGATTTGGTCGGTAATCACTATGAGGAATTAACTGGTAATCGGTAAAAGCACAGATAGTTTAAGTATTATTGTTTACTGAGCTACAGATTTAGCTGATTTTTTTTTTAAGTTTTACATTTTGCATTTGGGAATATGGATAATTGATTCAACCCCCCTCATTTATTCTAATATAAAATACATCTATACAAAAGGACACTTATCAGAGGGTATCCACATAGGGTTAGGGTTATTGGCATTTACCATATAGTAGTAGCAAAATGTAATAAGGTTATTTCAAAGATAAATTGTGTTCAATTTAACACAACGAGGATAGGCTTAAGGAAGTTGGTCAATATGTAATCTCTAAATAACCACCATTGGGGAAATAGACACACTCAAATCATGTAGCTCAGGTGGAATGTGTCTAATACCTATTCAAGTTAGCACATAGAGTATATAGCCAAAACACATAAACATAAAAATCATAGTGAAGGATAATAGGACACCATGTAGATCTCATGAGCAAGTGACTACAGCTCCATCTCACTTCATACCAACACCAATAGACAAAATGCATAACAATATGGAATACATCATATACAACATATAACCATATAATATTTCATTAACTTGAAACATTTAAATAAATAATTTCTAGCAATATGAGCATATGTCTATTTAAATATGTCTAAAATTCCTAGTGACATATAAGACACAATGTCTAAGAATTAGTGGGAATCATCCTAACCTACTAATCAAATTTTTTGAAAGTAAACAATTAATATATTTAATCAATAAAGCACCATCATGAATATACTATTTAAAAGGGTAAATATCAACATGATACAACATCATAGTATTTTATTTATTGCAACATGTTATTTGGTAGATGAAATAGTATTTAACGTCAAGTATATTCATCTCTTTGTACTTGAAATTAATAGTTTGAGGCTCTATTACCTCCTTGCAATGAAAGAGTTAGAGAAGCACTACATTCTCCTCTCCTAAAACTTGACTTACTCATGGAAGTCATATAGGCTAAGATGGAAACATACAACAAATTAGTCCTAAAATATCTTTCACCCAATGATAATAATAATATAGATATTCCTTAAATCAAAGAAACTAAATAAAATTATCATCATTAATATGGTTACGTACAATGCATATGTGTATATCAACATCAGTCTAGATCAAATAATCAAAGAGTTTAACTATCAATGCTACAATTATTATTTTTTATTCTTTTCTTTGCAAGTTTATCATTACTATACACATATAAGGCTCATTTTAGAAATATATATATAATTTTTTCATATGATTTTCATATAGAATTCATACATAATTTAAAATAATCAATCAAATAAATCATTTTCCACCATTTCTCCTTTAGCAAGCATGTCAAATCATACAATACCAATCAAATTGCTATCATTTATCATCTTTCTAAATAAAATGAATATTTAAACTAATCATTAATTATTTAAAAAAAACAAAAACAAAAATACTATTTCTTGATACATTTTCAATTTCACAAAATTCAAAGTGTAGTTAGTATCACAACTCATAAAACATAATGATATAAGAACATAACAACATGAATATCCACTTCTACCATAATATGAAATAATACACATTTATATAAAACAATACAAGGCTCAAGATCAGACATGTACCTATGCTCTCAGTATGATCTCATTTGAATCCATATCTCAATCAGTGTCTTGAAGGGGACGGGTTACTCACCATACGGTGAAACCTTCCATACAAGACCACATGAAAAGTATCCCTTGTTTGGAGTAAGGTGTTTATCCTTCAAGGGAGAGTCACCACTCTAAGCTAGGTAGTTGTCATGGCCACATAACATCCTTGCATACCTCCATACTATGGGGGTTCCCTACATCTACTTCATTGTATACACTCTCCAAGAGCATATCCACCATTCTTGGAGAGGAATCACTTTACAACACAAGAAAAAATCTAAAAAATAATAAGGATAAATATCTTAGCTAACAAAGTTCACAAATAAAAGAAATTAAATCTTTAATTCTAATAATAAGGTAAGAAAATTTGTTGAATTAAAACAATAAATAAAATGTAACCCCAAGAGCTACATGCAATAAAATCTTCACAATTTGTAGCTAACCTATCATAAATAACATAAATAAATCACTAGCCCACACAAATAAAGAAATTGAAAATATCATAAAGTTTACATTGTATCACTATGTGACTACATCTAGTAACCCAATGAGGAAGGAGAGAACAATCATCTGGCTATCGCGATAGCCCTTCATGTATCCCAAAACTACCTTGCAGATCACATGGCATGGGGTGGAAACCTTAACACTCTCCCCCGCATCAGGTAGATAGATAAAACACACCATCTCACTTAGCATGACCATACAGCAAGTGAAAGAAGCACACAATGATCGTATGTCGCATGGCAATGTACCTCATGGATAAAACACATGTAGGTCACACCCCACATAGAAATACCTCTCAATAAGTGATTTTAGTAGTGAGAGGTATACCTAGATAGGGTACTCTCATATGCCTACCAATCCTCAACAAGAAAGCAATCAGGTGCCCCCCTCTACAAGTATGCAAGTGCCTACCTATTACTTTGAAACAAGTTGGAATTAAATACATATACATACTACACGTTACACATATCTAGGTACATGACATCATTTTCCTGAGCCCAACTCACTACCATTGAAAATATGGAATCATCACTAACACTATTTTTTAACACCAGTGGGTTTGACATCGTATCTCATGCATCATGTCAGAACATGTGCAATATGGAATACATCATAGCATGGGCAAAAAATATTCCTCCTCATGAAAGATCACAAAAGTGTATATAAAAATGCATGAATCAACAGTGATAACCAATATATCCATATAATATCACATAAAATACTAATATCATCTTAAATAACTATGGGGATAAGGGATAACATAGATGAACCTTGTACTCAGGTTCCTCATAGGGGAAACATTAATTATCTTTTCATCAAGAGGTGGAAGCTAAGGTTTCTTCATGCTACCATTATTTGTACGCCATGATGTGCACTCTAGGAAAATAAGATATGATACTACCTCTACACATAGTGACTTATCAACAACCCATAGGTTGGTA
This sequence comes from Chamaecyparis obtusa, assembly GCA_027943335.1. Classification (NCBI taxonomy): domain Eukaryota; kingdom Viridiplantae; phylum Streptophyta; class Pinopsida; order Cupressales; family Cupressaceae; genus Chamaecyparis; species Chamaecyparis obtusa. Next base: position 201,600 of record BSBK01011338.1, read on the forward strand.
CTCAGTAGGGTCAACATATGCAACAAAATGATGGAATAGTTCTTCCATACCCAAATGCAAACATAGCCTATATGGTTGGGTACACATATACTCACCACCTCATGGGCACACAAAGTAAGTACTGGTTATAAACAACACACAACATAGCACTGATACTAGATGTTTACATGCACAGGGAGTACTTTCTCAATCCAAGAATAAATCAATATAATGTAGATTTGATTTATTCTAAAAATGAAGCAACATAAATATCATATATAAAATTCAAATACTCCTTATTATCCATAAAAAATGTATTACTGGGTAACATTACTCAACATTCATATTTTCTCATTTCATTCCTTCACAAATCTCTTGATTCAATATAACACAAATTCAATTACCAATGTTATAATATCTCTACTTCAAGTGGAAACATCTCATTTCATGACACATACTTGTCAATATTTATCTATTTACAAACATAAAGAAATAACATTTCATTAAAAATGTGATTTCAATAGAATATGAAGAAGGTGCATTAGTAACAACATATCATATCAACACTCAAAAAATGAGCACACATTTCCATGTCCTAATCAAGAAAAAGATAATAAATTTATCAATTTTCAGAATTCAAAATTTCTAATTACAAGAGCAAAAAGAAACATAAGTACCACTCATAAAATGTATAAACTTTTACCATAAATCTAATATTTTCATCACTAGGAAGCATCCTTGTAACTACATATCAAATAATAGGGAAAAAGGAGCAGAGATAGCTAAAATTTATGTAACCATTAATAAACATGACCTATTCATAACATTGGACATAAAGAAATCATGATTAAACAATTAAGATGAAAAAAATATATTTAATGTTTACCTCATGCACCTACTAAGTAATATGACTTAAAAATAATATAAATCCACATCACATCAATCCAAAATTATATGCAATATCAATACATAGCACATTGAGAAAGTAAACATGAGGTCAATTTAAGTACCATATTTCACCTACCAAAAGGAGTGCACAAAATAGACATATCACGACTATCTCCAAGCTCATTAAATTTTTTCACAAGAACACTATTACATATTCAATCTCATCTACCAACAGAGATAGAAGGAGACAAACACATCCAACATTGAGAGATTCTCAATGGTAGTTCACTTTCTAATTGAGAAGATAATGAGAAAAATCTAATAGATGATGCGCTCCACAAACTAGAAATAAAGATTGGTCATTCCAACTATTTGTTGTCATGTTAGGGGATAAAAGAAAAGAAAGATAACCATCATAGGATATATTATCTACACATCAATCACACCAACAACAATGAGAGCATAACACAAAGGCCCAATGTATGAACATGGGCTCTGATACCAAATGGCATGCCCTGCCTAGGAATCCTTGGAAACAAGGATCAAAATAAGCATGATTTTCTTTTTTAATATAAGATAGAATAATAACATTACAACAATGAAACCAACTACAATAATAAGTTTTTAGTAATATAAGAAGTGCAAGAAACATGACACAACTATATATATCTACATATGCAAGCAGAAGTCTTACAATACTGCTAAAGATTCCCAAGCATGCTACTAAGGTTCAAGAGACAGTTATATGTGTCTACTAGTTCACTATTGTTTAAATGATTAATATACAATAGTTTATCTAGTTACTATGATATACATTTCCACAATGATGTTCTATTTAAGTACAATGGACAATTCCTACCATGGCTAATCATACAAGTTCATTTAACGACTAATCACATAGACAAACATAAATACACATATAATTACTACTAGTATGATCAAAAAATTAATCTATTTTGAATTTGGGAGGGTGTGTTTCCCAAAAAGAGTATCTAAAAAGTCAACTTACATCTTCTAGCCAAGGGCGTAAGTGTCCACTCTTTGATAAATGGTAAACTCATTTAGTCTACCATATGATAAAAACTTTTACCAAAAATGATGAAACTCTAAATGACATATGATGAAGTTCCTAAATCGTACAAAGAATAGTTTATCATATGATGAAATACTAGTTTGTATGGTAGAATACTCTATCGTACAATAATCTTATTAACTTTCTGAATAGAAAAATCTAGGAGAGGAAAGAAAAATAACCCCCACCACATAGAGTACCATAAATAGGCACACCAAGGAGTCAAACACTCGATTACACCAAAAACATAATCATGAGATTATACTGATTATCATTTTAGAGATTCAATTGAAGTATTCTTATGATAACCTTAACTATGCAAATACCAAGAGAGGATCGATAACAATCATGTTTAGTATGAACACTCAAACATGAAACTACTAGTACGCATCTCATTGCTACTTATATTTATATTTTCTTCGTATTAAGGATCCATTATACAATATTACATTGCATAGGACATGAGTACTTAATAACATACATGTGAATGACATATCATTAACCAAATATAATAATAGATGAGTAAGGGGAAGAGGAAGAAGATGAAGTTCAATACTGAAGTTGAAGTCACTACTGATGAAGAACTTTGGTCTGTAATGGTGATTGACAATGCCACTGGACCATGTGGAACCCTTAGGCCCACCCCATCATACTAGAAGATGAACACATGACCCAAACATAACAAGAATGAAACACTAGGAAGTATGCTTACACACACGTCAAACATAGGACACTCATTTCAACACATTAATAAGAAATATATGTTATCTACTTTTTACAAAGTAATACATGTAGGGTTCTACTCTATCTATAATGAGGTTAGGTGATAGGGTAAAATAAATGAGAAAGTGTCATTGTATAGCACAAGTAGCTCACACAAAATGAATAATACTCTCATAAAAATAATGAGTCCAAAATCAATACCTTACCTCTCATAAGTGGTTTTATCTCCAAATCTCATCCCAAGTTCAACAAGTTCTAAGGCACGAAGAGAAGATACATGTAAAATACATATAAACCACTTTCACAATATGCAATTTGAATTCTAGAATTACCAACATATATGAGAGGGGTAATTTAATAATAAATTTTAGATACATCATTTAAAAATGGACAATATTATCTAAGTACAAAAGGTCAAAACTAAGAATAATGACAAATGCAAAATTATAGTAACACAAAAAAGCACTCAAGGCAACCAGATTACATAACACACTCTCAATTGGACACAATGCAAAGGGCATGAATCCCAAGGTGATCTGATAAATAAATATTGGACATAAACATACCTACATGTTACATGACATATCTATTATCCAAAAATTGAGCAAAGACCTCTAAAACATAAAAATACCAATTTCTGACAAAATTCAATGAGGTTTCTAAAATCAGCATTTTATACTTGAAAGACCACTTTCAGGCCAAAATATAAAAATATTTGGAACGTTCTATGACTATTTCTATTTTTTCTTCCTATTCCTTGTAGCAAATACAACCTATATCAAAATCTAGTTCATGCCCTACATGATGAATGACGAGTTTTGGATAGCATGCAAAATGATGCAATTAATAAGAAGTCTAAAAATCAAATTTGGATTTAAGCTACAAAATTAAAACCCATTGGTCTAAATCTACCCAACAACACACTTTTCAAATAAAATTTCAATTCCAGATTCAGAACGATGTTAAATATTATTCACCTAAATTATCACATTTGTATTTTTATATCACTATTCACACACAATCTTTTAATAACCATAACTATATAATAATGGAATCAAATTGAATCAAGTAATAAATTCTATTATATAATTTTATAATTCCACCAAATAATATGTATTCAAAACACCCAAATTTCACTTTTAACATTTCTTCTATTTTTCAAGAAAAACCTTAAACTCTCATAAACTCCATTAAAATAGCTTCAATTTTCATCTTTCAAAAATCAAAATTCTAAATATATCCTTTGTTTTCTAAAAGTGCCCAACACCCCTCTTTTAACATAAAATTTACATTTTCAATATTTATAAAAAAATGGGTATTATAACACTACCTAGGGCACATTTTTGACATTTTTTTACAAAACAAATAATACAATGCATGAACGCAAAATGTGTAATAATATAAATAATTCTAAATCTTATTTCTAAATAAATAAAACTAATTTGGATTGAAAAGATTGAGTATAAAGAGAGAAATCAACAAAACTCTACCTCAACTTGAACAAAACTTTAAAATTGAAGAACTCTTCACATGCCCAATCATAGCTTTAATATTTTAGACATCGAGAAGAAGTTGAGGAGACTAATCCATTGAGCTTCTACCTACAAAAATCTTTACAATAGATTTCTCTCAACAAAAAACTCAATTTTCTTCATGTAGAAGGGTTTGTGAGCTAAAAATAATTTTCCAAGAATAACAAAAAATTCCATTTTTTCTCTTTCTTCCTTTATTTAAAAAAAAAAGATTTTCACTTCACTTTTTGAAAAAATTAAAATAACTAATAATTAAAATACAATCTTTATTCTCAAATGCCTAATTTATCATGATAATGCAATGCGTATCAAAATAAACACATACATGTTATATTTATCTCTTTTAAAATACTAATTAATCTATTTCAAATATTTAATAAACATTCACTTTCTTGTAATCTTCAATTATTCCCAAGTGCCTCAAATATTATTCAATACTTATTTCATCATCCAAAGTCATATAATAATTTATTTAAACTTGTTTAATCTAAATTTAATATTAAATAAAATCATTAATCAACCAAAATTCATAATTTGCAATAAAACTTCTACAAAATACATCTAAACACAAAGACACTTATCATAGGGTATCCACATAGGGTTAGTGTTATTTGTCTTTACCATATAGTAGTAGCCAAATGTAATAAGGTTATTTCAAAGACAAATCATGTTCAATTTAACATGACGAGGATAAGCTTAAGGAAGTTGGTCAATGTGTCATCTCCGAACAACCACCATTGGAGAAATAGACACACTCAAATCCTGTAGCTTAGGTGGAATGTGTCTGATACCTATTCAAGTTAGCACATAGAGTATTTAGCCGAATCACGTAGACATAGACAATCATAGTGAAGGATAACAGGACATCATGTAGATTTCACAAGTAAGTGACTATGGCCCAACCTCACTTCATACCAGCACCAATGGGAAAAGTGCATAACAAGATGTGATACATCATATACAACATATAACCATACAATATTGCATTAACTTGAAGCATTTAAATAAATTATTTCTAGCAATATGAGCATATGTCCATTTAAATCTTCCTGAAATTGCCAGTGATAGATAAGACACAATATCTAAGAATTAGTGGCAATCATCCTGACCTACTATTCCAATTTTTTGAACGTAAACAACTAATATATTTAATCAATAAAGCACTATTATGAATGTAATCTTCCAAATGGTAAATAAAAACATGATACAACATCATAGTATTTAATTTATTGAAACATGTTATTTTCTAGATGAAATAGTATTTAACGTCAAGTATATTCAGCTTATTGTACTTGCAATCCAAATTTTGAGGCTCTATTACCTCTTTGCAATGACAGAGTTGGAGAGGTAATAAAAATAAAATCATAAGAATAAGGAATAAAATGAAGAACTAAGAAACCTCCTGAGAGTTGAAAAAGAATATAATATTAGATTCACAAAATTTCAACAAAATATGCTGAAAAATAATGAACAACTAAATAATCAAACAAAGCTCTGTGACACTACCAAACTGGGGTATATCGATAACAACATAATGGAGATTGGAAAATCATCAAAATATGGATAGCATACCTCTCAAGGATCTATTGATACACAAAGTAATAAATCTTAAATGCCTACCTGCTATAATTGTATAAAATATTGTCATACTGCAAATATATGTAGAAGAAAATAAGTGAATATTCCTAAAAGAACTCTCTTTAATGGTTACTTATATAATTGCAACAAGTCTAGTCATGGAGAAATTGAATGTAGATCTGAAACTATTAGTAGAACATCTCAAAATAGATTCAATAGATATTGCTAGAAACGTAATCACTATGGACACAAAGTTGAAGAATGCATAACTAAGACATTGAATAAGGAAACTAGGTTAATATTAGAGAAGAGAAAAAAATTTTTTGATACATGTTTTAATTATGGAAAATATGGACATCGAGCATTAGAATGATGAAAGGAAAATCAAGAAGAAAAAGAAAAACCATGGAGACCATTTGTACTACCATGCAATATTTTGTCAAAGTTTAGTCATGTCGCCTATTACTACAAATATTGATAAACTACCACAAAGTATAGAATAAAATTATGAACTAAAGTATTCAAGAGAATAGAATAGTGTTAGGAGCATTCTATAGGAGTTGTGTGTTGCATTCATGACTATGGTTTTCATTGAAGTCAACACAATGATCTACTAGAGATTATCAGATAAGTAGATGATGTTTGAATTAGAACACATGGAGTATTGAAGATCAAGTTATATGGAGTTGAGGACTTACTCTATACCATGTCCTGAGATCATAGTCAAGACTGTGCATAGAAATTCAATTATTCATGATAGTTATGGGAAATTCAGTGGAAGCAATATTCAAGAAGTGTTCCTAATAAGCGACTTGTGGTAGCTGGATGATATCTCCTAATTGGGATAGAATCTAGGCACTCAAAGTTATACATTTGATAAAGACATTATGGTAGTGACATGGATGTGACATCATGGTCAGAGGTCACATGAGTGAAGATTTATTTTGTTTGAAAGCCAAGAATTTTAATGTAATTGTGAAATATTTTGTAACGTGTGAAGGTTTGTATTTTGTAATTGGTTAAGCCTTGTTGGCCAACTCATTTGTAATTATTTGAGTGTGGTATAAAGGAAGCATTTTTTTCCTTTATTGTAATGTAAAGAATATAGATGATAATTGTGGAATTGAGCAATATATGTTGTAAGAGGATATGCGAATTGCAGAGATCTGATATTGAGATCTGGTGAATCAGTTGGTGCAGTTTGGCTTAGATAGAGGAGCAAAGATAAGTTGTTGATATCAATAATTATTGGTATTATTTTTTTTGGATAGTACAAAGATCAATTGGACATTGTGTTCAGTGATCTTGCCCTTAAATTTGTTTGGACAATGGGTTCTTCTGTCTTTCATAACTCCTAACCAGGTTAGAATCTTTTAACATGGATTCAATGTCTGCTAACATAGACTCATATGTACTGAATGTATTTCATCAGGATCCTAATAGAGTCCATCCTCTCACAAGGAATTTTCATATTAGTGCATCTTTTATGGGCATCATTCCCAACGTGGTTTACTCTCTAATCAAGAGGTTCCCTAGTTAACGTATCTCGTGTTATTGTGTTGTTGTGTATGTTTATCTTTCTATGGTTGTTCTTATATTGATTACATGGTTGAAATATGATAGTGGTAATAAAATTTGTTATTATTTGATAAGTGATTCATCCCCCCTCTCAGTTATCTTGGTAGACTTTACTTTCTAACAAATACATGCAATGATATTTAGGAGAATAGAAAAGTCAATGAAAAATATGAAGTATAAGATTTCTATCAGTAAACTAAGTTCACTCTAGGTATGAAAGAGATTGTCAGCCTACCATAAATTCTTTATGAAAAATATCCATTGCATACTTTTTTTTTTATATATAATGACACTTATTATGAAAAATTCACATTCTAAAAAGTTACTATGAAGAAAAAATCCCTAGGATATACTATTGTATATTGAGCTAATTAATTATATAGAAAGGAATGAGAAAGATTTATTGAAATGTAAGCCCTAAATCTTGGATAAGAAAAGGAACACACAAAAGTTAAAATGACAAAGAGAATGTTATTATTTGACAAATCAAAAGAGGATGAATTGGAATATTAGTTAAGTACTCCAAAAAAAATAGATGCAAATGAAGTTGGAGTGTTGTCTCAAATACAATGTAGATTCATGTTGATAGAAGATGTAAGATCATTTATTCAATTAAAAAAAATTAATATTGGAGATGAGGATAGAAGAATAGACTACATGAAGTTATAAAAGGAGGAAGGAATGTTAAGTGAAGAGTATGGACATCAAGAAACAAAAGGGTTTACACACATCATGCACATGCCAAAGAATTTTTATGTTGAATGGATCAAATGTGTATTGGGTTGAATACATGGGAAATGTGTTTGGTTAGAAGGAGATAGACAAATTGAAATAACAAAGGAAATCATAAGTAATGTCACAGGATTGTTATCTAATTGGAGAAAATGAATAAAGTAGCTAGATCTTAAAACAAAAATTGAAGTTGTAGTTAAGTAAAAGAAAGAGGAGAAAACTTTAGTTGTATAAAACATCATGGATAATGAAATGAAATTTTCATCAATGATTATTGGCTACAAGATCTATCAAGCAAATCTTTTGGAAAATATATCAGGAGGAGCACAAAAATTTGCATATAAGATTGTAAGGGAAGGGAATAGATATGAATTAGCAGAAACGATGCAGAATCAACTAATGGTGAATTTCATAAATATTAGGAAACAAGGATTAAAGTTTGGATAACTATTGTTATGTGTATTTTTCTATATACAAAACTATTTTCTTAGTATTATTAAAGTAAATTGGAAATTAGGCAAACCAGTTATACATTAGATTAGCAAGTTCATGGAATCATTCCGAAGCAATTTCAACATAGTAATGTGGAGTTGATTTAAATAATTTCAAGGAAAAATGTATGCTAGATATTGGTTGCAACTTCATATTGTTGAAAAATATAAGAAATATATATGTTTTCTAGTTAATACACACTTGTGTATAATAAAAGTAGTGGAGCTAGATATATATTGATTATAACCATTTGGATATGATACAATAGAGAATGAACTAATAACAACTATTGACCAACTATTGAGCCAACCAAATGATATGGAAGCTAATCTGTTTGGAACCTATGAAGAGGTATATAAAAGGATGATATCAGATGAGAAGAAATCAAAAGAATAAAGTAGCAATAAAATGAAAAAACCAATATTAGATACATTAGTAGAGACATATACCAAAATCAAGAACAAGTTAGCTAAATGGAGATAAGCTATCGAAAATGAAGTCGAAGAAGAGTTTCCACTAGCAAATATAACATGATATAGAAAAGAACAAGATACACAAAGGAGAAATACAAGAAGTCAATCAAGAGTAAAAGGAAGCATAATAATAGGAATAAATAAAAAGGTGCCTACACTAGAGTGAGAACCATAAAAATTAAGAATTCCAAGAACACGTACATATATAGAAAATAGAATAAGAGAGTACATGGAATTATCTAAAAGATACATGAATTCAAATACATGACATGGTCAAAATAAGATAAGAAAATTATAGAAGATTGATTAATATTTCACTTTCATCAGCTCTTATGATTTCTGAGAAACTTAAGATAAATTATTCCTTAGGAACTACTTGACAAAATCAACATAACATTGGATGAAAATAAGAACAAGAGAGAAAAAGAAGAGAAAAAACCCTTATACTTACAAGGGCATAAACAAATGTTGAAGACATTTATCAAATGATGAATAAAAATGAAAATAAATTTTCTAAAAAGAATAGGAAAACAAATATGTTGGTAGGATTATAGAATGAAGTAGAAGTAGAATTAGAAGGACTGAAAATGTGGAAAATAATTTTTAATGCTGAATTATCAGAAGTGGAAGAATCAGACATTGGTCGAATGTTAGAATGAGAAGAGAACATAGATTTGACAAGAGATGATAGATCAATAAGGTCTAAAGAAGAAAAAGTGTGTCAACCTATTGAAATACAAGATGAATAAGATGATGACACAAGTAATGATGAGGATGAACAGGTTGAGGAACAACAAATTCCAAAGGTTACAATTGCATACACTGAAATAATACAAGTGACACATGCTAACGATAGAGTACCTACTATCAGTGAGATATGAGAAGAAGAAATAATTGAGGAACAACTAATAAATTTGGAAAAGGATAAGATAACCACAACATAATGTAAGGAAGTACAAATTGCAAGGACATTGCAAAAATATGATGATGGTAACAATAGCACACTTAAAAATCAAAAGAGATTGAGAATCTAATGATGAAGAAGAAGACTTTGATGAAAGACCTAAATTTGAAATATTGAAGATAGATCCTATAAAGATTCATTATAAGGAATAGATATTATAAGAAGAAAAACTCAAAGAGAGAACAATTGTTGGGAGATAGTTGAAGGACAAACAAATGGAAAACACTATGAAGAAAATAGTCAAACCATTTTCAAGCTTACTATCAAAAATTATAGTGGATAGAGAAGAATCAAGTTTGTAATAGATGAAAACATATGTATATATAGTAAGAGATGATAAAAAGGTTAAAGAAGAATTAGAAGCAAAGATATAGAAGAATTTATCTAGTGATAGAAGATAAGATAATATAACAGAAGTAAGAGGAACACTATCAGGAAAAATTGGAAAGCTGAAAGAATTATTGACTAGAGCAATAAAAATGTACAAGGAATTATATGAGCAAGGTAATATAGAAAATGAGGAATCATGCTTGATAGCTATCACTATGGATTTAATGCAAAAAAAGATACTAGAAATAATTGATTTTCTTGGTACAATAGAAAAGAATGATGATGAAGATAGTATTGAAAAAATAATAAGAGTCAAAGGAAATATTAGTGCAATAAATAATCCGAAGAAGAAAAGAACCCTTGTATTCAAATTATCAAGAACAAGCACAAAACTATTCTATCAGAAGAAGAACACAATTGACACCCAAAGGAAATAGTTTTATTTTTGCCTTTTTCATTGCTATCAAAGGGGGAGAAAATATATAAGGGGAAGAGATACACGAGTGAAGAAATGAAATGGAAGAAATATCTAAGGGGAGAGATACATAATGACAAATCATGAATCGAAAGGTTTTTCCATCAATGCCAAAGGAGGAGATTGTAACTTGACAAAATCCTCAACATGTAATTAACATGCAACCAATGATGATTTTTCTAAGGTTGTCATCATAGGAAAATAACATTTAGTATATAGATAAAGTAGGGAAAGACTTATAGACATTAGATACTATCAGAAAGTCTTATTGGTAAGAAGAGAGTATTATTGGAATAAAGAAAGAGTTATTAGAAAGTGTAAGTAGTGGAAAGAAAAGAAAAGGTTACAAATAAGGATAAAATAAAATTAGTGATGAAGGGTACTCCCCTTAATACCACGAACACATAACAGAAACAGAGAAACAACAACAATATGCAAGAACATAAAATTGGCTTATTATTATCTCTACAAATGTGGAATTACAAACTTTCAAAATTACAATATGCAAAGCCACATGGGCATTCCCTTACAATATTCTATAGGAAAAAGCCTCGAATCATTACCTAGATCTACCCCGAACTACCTAAGAACACACTACGGGCCTTCTTTATATAGGCAATTTCCACCGCCCGAGAAGGTTCCAAAAATTTAGCCCAAAGGGCTGACCAAACTTAGAATTATTTTATTTTACAATTTATTACATCAAAGTCTGCTCAAAATAAGTTTTGAAACCCGAACAAAAATTTTGAAGGAAAATTATTTTCTGCCATTTCAGGTGACCCAACTTCCGAAGACCATAAGTCATCGCCAGTTGCTCTGATTGACTATTACAACCCCAATTTGAAAAGGCCACGAAGCACTCTACAGGCTTGAATCACGCAAGCACCCATCACCCAAATTCTCAACCTCATCTGAGGCCTCTAAAGCCTTCCAAACTGAATTCAAAGTTTCTGTACCCTGCTTCTAATACCGAAAATCTTCAATATCTCCAAATCTCGACTTGATCTATCAATGAAACTTTACTGGCAGGCTGATATGACTGAGATGAACCTCCACATGTGAAATTGAAACATTCTGAGATCGTATGAACAACTTACTAAAAATAGAAAGTTTCCATAAATAGAAGCCCTACACAAGATAGCCCTTATTGAATACAAAAACATAAATATTTTTGGGTGATGCAAGATTTCTCTTACACCTAGGATGCTCCTGCATCAGACACCTGAGGTAATTTCAGAAGTGACCTTGTCATGACTTAGGTGTGTAGAGGAAAACCAAGACGGTTAACCTCCTCCTTTGTCAACCATGATGAATCTTCAACAGGTCATCCTTTCCACTTGACCAGATATTCTTCATATGTTGTGTTCCTTGTGCTTTTGCCAACTCGACTATCCAATATGTCCTCAATCTCCTTGGTATCTGAACTAGTTGCTAGAATACTCCACTGTGCTGCTATGATGTCATCTTCAACACCTCCCTCATGATACTCTATAAAATCTGAAATGTTAAACACTGGTGAAATATTCATCTCAGTAGGCAATTCTACCTCATACGCATTTCCGGAATCATGCTTCTTCAGTATCTTACATGGTCCAAACCTCTTCATTTTCAGCTTGTTATATGTACCAACTGGAAACCACTCCTTCCGCAAATGAACCATGACTTCATCCCCAACCTGAAATTCCTTATGCCTCCTTTTCTCATCTGCCTTAGCCTTATACTATGCATTCATTTTGGTAATGTGCTTCCTCACTTCCTCATGGATGTTCTTTAAGTGTTCTACAAAATCCTCAGCTTCAGCACTACTTATTTCTCCTTTATCTATCCTTCTCAATTCAGATGCATTTCTTGGACTACTTCCATATACAATATGGAATGGTGATTTACCAGTGCTCTATTTGACAGAATTATTATATGCAAATTCTGCCTGTGGTAAAATCAAATCTGATCCTATTGGCTTATCTCCAACCAAACATCTCAGTAAATTTCCCAAACTCCTATTCACCACCTCTGTCTGTCCATCAGTCTGTTGATGATGTGATGAACTGAACTTCAAATCTGTCTTCAACTTTTTCCACAATGTATGCCAAAAATATCCAACAAACTTAGTGTCTCGATCTGAAACTATGGTCTTTGGCAAACCATGTAGTCTCACCACTTCTCTGAAAAACAATTCTACTATATGAATAGTATCATTAGTCTTCTTGCAGGGAATGAAATGTGCCATCTTTGAAAATATGACAACCACCACAAAAATTGAATCAGGTTCCCGCTGAGTCCTTGGAAAACCAAGAACAAAGTCCATACTGATATCCTCCCAAGGCTTCTTTGGTACAGGTAATGGCTGATACAACCCTGTATTCTGCTTCACTCCTTTCACCATCTGACATACTCTGCAACTCTGTACAAACTTCTTCACATCTTGCTACAACTGTGGCCAATAATAATTCTCACTAACCAAAGCAAGGGTTTTATCATGACCAAAATGTCCAGCCAATCCTCCGCTATGCTTCTCTTTGATGAAATTCTCCTTCATAGAACTTCATGGAATGCACAACTGACTCCCTCTGAATAGGATATCATCCTAGATGATGAAATCCAGCCATTTCGTCCTGTCTAGAGTAACAGGTTCTCTACAAGCTTTCCAAGCTTTACCAAAATTAGGATCCTCTGGATATAAATTCTTGAGTTCCTTGAACCCAACCACTTCAATCTACATTTTTGTTAGCAATAGTTGCCTTCTGCTAAGAGTATCTACAACTCTATTAGACTTTGCACTCCTGTGTTTCAAAACAAATGTATAACTCTGCAAAAACTCAACCCATTTCAAATGCCTTTAATTCAACTTTCCTTGACTATTCAAATATTGCAAAGCTTGATGATCAGTATACAAAACAAACTCCTTAGGAAGTAGATAATGTCTCCACTTCTTTAATGCCTAAACTATAGCACAAAATTCCTTATCATAAATAGAATACTTTCTCTTGGCATCATTTAACTTCTCACTGAAATAAGCAATAGGTTTACCTTCTTGGCTCATAACAACTCCTATTGCAGTACCACTAGCATCACAATCCACTTGAAACACCTTAATAAAATCTGGAAGTGCTAAAATAGGTTGTTCTGTAACCTTTTGTTTCAACAATTGAAAACTCTTTTCTGCCCCATTAGTCCACTTAAACTCTTTTCTATCCCCTCTCATTGTTTCAGTCAAGGGTCCACAAATACTGCTAAAATTTATGATAAACTTTTTGTAAAAGCTAGCCAAACCATGAAAAGGTCTTACCTCAGTAACACTTCTTGGAGTAGGCCATTCAAGGATAGCTTGTACCTTCTCTGGGTCCATTTTTAGACCTTCTGCTGAAACTACAAATCCCAAATACACTAATTCTTTCTTCACAAAACTGCACTTCTTCAAATTTATCAACAATTTCTCTTCTCTTAACTTCTCAGACACCCTACGAATATGCATCATATGCTCCTGCAATGTCTTACTAAAGATCAAAATATCATCTAGGTAAACAATGAAAAACTTAATCAGAAATTCCTTTAGAACCTCGTTCATGAGCTGCATGAAAGTGCTCGGTGCATTGGTTAGCCCAAAAGGCATGACTAACCACTCATACAATCCTTCCTTTGTCTTGAAGGTAGTCTTCCATTCATCTCCTTCTCTGATCTGAATCTTATGATATCCACTCTTCAGATCTATTTTTGAGAAATACATAGCTCCGCTCAAATAGTCCATAATATCATCCATTTGTGGCAATGGAAACTTGTACTTGATTATGATCTTGTTTATTACTCTAGAATCTGTACACATCCTCCACTCTCCATTCATCTTTGGTGCTAATACCATTGGTACATCATAGGGACTCAAACTCTCACGGATCAATCCTTTCTGCAACAACTCATGTACTTGTCTGTTCAACTCTTCACTTTTTGCAGGTGTCATTTTTTGTGCTGCGTTATTTGGAAAACTCACTCCTGGGATCAAGTCCATCAGAGGGCTGATCTTCCTGACTGGTGGTAATCCATCAGGCACATTATTGGATACAATATCCTGAAACTCATTTAACAAATCTACAACTTCTAAAGGAACATCTTCTACTTCCTCTTTACCAACTTTTGGAATTAAAGCAAAACACACATGCTCATGCCTCATACCATCTAGGAAATTTCTTCCATCAACAAAAGTTATTCTTGCACTACCACATACCTTTTCTTCCATGTCATTCAATGGCTTTAGCTAATGTCGCATTCCATCCTTTGTCAGGGAATAGTTATTCACATGACCATCATGTACAGCACATCTGTCAAACTGCCATGGTCTACCTAACAACATATGACATACATCCATAGATATGATATAACATAGTACCTCATTTTGGTACCCGCCAATCTTGAACTTCACTAGGCATTGTTCATTGACCATGACCTTGTGGTCATCCTATACCCAGGCAATCTGTTATGGATGTGGGTGTTTCTATCTCTTGAGCTTCAACTTTGTCACCATCTCTTCTGACACCAAATTGTCAGTGCTTCCACTATCAATAATCACATTACAACACTTACCCTCACATTTGCACCTAGTTCAAAATAGGCTCCTCCTTTGTTTAGGTTCATTCTCACCACTCAACAAGACTCTCCTGTTAATCAAAGTTTCTCCTCTTTTAGCATCTTTAGAATTTGATGATCTAGCATCTTCATCTACATGTGAAACTCTGGCCTGGCCTTCACTTCTCCTGTCTATTCTGCCTTGGCACTAAGGACATTCAAATGCCCTATGACCTTCTTCTCCATAGTGAAAACATGTTTGACGGAAGCCTCCTCTTCCAGATCCTTGTCCTCTTCCTCTTCCTCTCTGATCTCTATTATTCTGATCTTGGAAATGATTGGAATTGTTTCCTCACTGATTCTGAATGCTACTAGCCTCATCCTTCTTTTTCAGAGATTCATTTTTGCCTCCATAGGACTGTCCACTGGATCATCCACCGTGACCTCTTCCATTTTGTCTGCTCTCAAACTTCTTGTTTAGCTTTTCCTCTACTTTTAGGGCAAACTGGTATGCCTCCTCAATACTGTTCATTCAAACCAGATCCAACTCCTCCTGAATGCTTGGCCTTAACCCATTAAGGTATCGAGAAACTTTCTCCTTATCAGCTTTTGCATGGCCTATTTTGATGAGGAGTCGATAGAACTCCTCTGTATACTCCTGAATAGATTTTCCTGCTTGCTTCAAACATTGTTTTTTTTTTAGTAGGTCAAGCTCATAATCAATAGGAATGAACTGTCACTTTAATTTATCCACCATCTGATCCCATCTTGTGATTTTATCCATCCCCCTTCTATTTTGCTCCAATTGAATCTCTTGCCACCAGATATTCACATGACCTTTCAGTCCAGCCTTCGCAAATTTGACCCTATCAGGATCCTCAACATCTTCATACTCAAAATATTCCTCACATTCATTGATCTAGTTGATCAATTCTTCTGGGTTAAGATTTATAGAAAATGTAGGAACCTCAATCTTAGGTCTTTTCCTAATCTTGGAAATGGCCCGAAAAAGTCTTTCTTCCTCTCGGTTCACAATTTTGACTTCTCCTTCTTGATATTCTTCTTCGGCTTCATCCTCGCTTTCATATATGGCATGAAGATTCATTCCTCTTGCAATGCTCGCACTTGTCTCTGCAGCTCTCTAACCTTAGGTGTCATAGCACCAGCTCTTCCACCACATTCTGTTTGTGGAGTTATTTTTGCGATGCGCACTGAAACCTAACCATGGTCTTGGTGCAAACTACCTCACAGTCAGTGATCTATTTACACACTTAGGAACTCCTATTCTGATACCACTTGATGAAGGGTGCTCCCCTTAGTACCACGAACACATAACATAAATAGAGAAACAACAACAATATGCAAGAACATAAAATTGGCTTATTATTATCTCCACAAATGTGGAATTAAAAACTTTCAGAATTACAATATGCAAAGCCACATGGGCATTCCCTTACAATATTATGTAGGACAAAGCCTCGAATCATTACCCAGATCTACCCTGAACTGCCTAAGACAACACAACGGGCCTTCTTTATATAGGCACTTTCCACCACCTAAGAAGGTTCCAAAAATTTAGCCCAAAGGGCCGACCAAACTTAGAATTATTTTATTTTACAATTTATTACATCAAAGTTAGCTCAAAATAAATTTTGAAACTCGAACAGAAATTTTGAAGGAAAATTATTTTCCGCCGTTTGAGGTGACCCAACTTCTGAAGACCATAAGTCATTGCCAGTTGCTCTGATTGACTATTACAGCCCCAATTTGGAAAGGCCACGAAGAACTCTATAGGCTTGACTTGCGCAAGCACCCATCACCCAAATTCTCAACCTCATATGGGGCCTCTAAAGCCTTCAAAACTGAATTCAAAGTCTCTGTACCCTGCTGCCAATATGAAAAATCTTCAATATCTCCAAAGCTAGACTTGATCTATCAATGAAACTTTACTGGCAGGCTGATATGACTGAGATGAACCTCCACATGTGAAGTCAAAACATTCCAAGATCATATGAACAACTTACTAAAAATAGCAAGTTTCCATAAATAAAAGCTCTACACAAGATAACTCTTATTGAATACAAAAACATAAATATTTTTGGGTGATGCAAGATTGCTCTTACACCCAAGATGCTCCTGCATCAATTAGAATAATAGTTTATGGAAGATTAAGAAACCCTAACTAGGTCAAGATATTATAAGAGGAGATCAAAAGACAAAGAGAGATATATGGTGATAAAGAGAAAAATCGGACATATAGTTCAAAGGATGTGAATAAAAGAGTAAGGATTAGAGGTCAGAATAAAGGAAGACCCAAATGAGATGTGACAAGATTTTGGAGAAAGCATCTATAGGTCAAATTTCTTGTTGATTTTTTCCTAACACCTTAG
Source organism: Chamaecyparis obtusa (assembly GCA_027943335.1). Taxonomy (NCBI): domain Eukaryota; kingdom Viridiplantae; phylum Streptophyta; class Pinopsida; order Cupressales; family Cupressaceae; genus Chamaecyparis; species Chamaecyparis obtusa. Next base: position 219,360 of record BSBK01011338.1, read on the forward strand.
TGAAAATATTATCTTTGAGAAATTATTGTAAATCCTTTAACTGCATGAACATTGCATAACTGGGATAAAATATCTTAATAATGTAGTCTTTAACTAGAATTTCAATACTCCGAACAAGGTATTAGTCACTCCTAATAGGTAGAAGTCATTCAGAAGATTATATTTATATAATCTCCTAGATGGAAACCTTATTAGTGTAGTGATGATTTTTGGTATCATCCCCGCTATGGTTTTCTCCTCTAACCAAGGGTTTTTTGTGAAACCAAAATATTGAGTTAAGTGTTTGAATGTTTATGTGTTGTATATTTAATCTATATGCTATTAGTTATTGGTTAAATATTATTGAAGCTATCGGTAAAATAAAAGAGAGTTATCAATATAACTAATTTACTGGTTACTAGTTTATGTTTAGAATGTTGAATAAGTGTCAAATCTCTATGGTACTAATTCACCCCCCTCTTAGTACCTTACCTAATAATTTCTGACAAGAACAAGGCCTGAAATAGCAAAGAATAATAGGAACATCTAGGGATCTATACAAGGCATTTTAATTTAGTCCAAAGTATCCAATAAGGAGGGCCAAACATGTTCTAACATGGGCGCTTCTAGTTTAAGATGATATATATTAATTTGTGCATCATCTATTATATCAATACATCATAGAATCTAGTGGCTCAGAGCATAGAATCCAATGTGATAATGAGCATGCATCATAGTCATTATCTCATCATACTACCCATGATAGCGAGAAACATATACATTATACTATTTCTAGATTCCAAGCTTCTCCACCTCAGCTATAGCAGATGATACAAAAATATTGTTGTCCTCCCTAATAGGGAGAGGTTGAAATCTAGTCAAATTGAGCTTATGAGTGTGATTTAGAAGGATGAATCATAAAACCTATATGATGACAAATCCATTGATACATTTTATCAAAGCTTAGCTAGTATAGTGTCAGGGATAGTTAGATGGAGGACTATTGACTTGGATATTTATGTGGCCAATGTTAAGGCCATGTTTCATAATAAAAGTGTAAGGATGAATTTTTTCCCCCCTTCTTATATAATAAATGGTTGGAGTACCAAAATATGTTCTCATAAAAGGATGAGGTTCCACTCTATTTCTATAAATAATTTTATGCAAAATTACATATAGGGTTTGATATTGATTACATAGACTTTCCAAGACATGCGAGTCAAGTGCGGGATATATTTATAAATAAGTTTAGATGACTTGATGTTTCACATCCCCCTATTAAGAGGGTATTGGTGGGTCAAAAAAAATTGGTTCTTTCAAAAGGTTGAGAAGTCAACACTAGATATGGAGATTCTATAGATGAGGATGTCCGCGATTGAGAATTTTTCACCTGATCACATGTGAAGGTACATGCTATGATCTTGTACAAGCCCATTTATTGAAAAATTAGATCCTTTTATATAACATTTACTCCCAAATTTTTTGAAATACTTTACACTTAGAGAATAACCATACAATAATTCAAAGGGTGTTTTATTGGTTTCCTTCTTCATTTGCATGTAATTCAGAATATAAACAACAATACTGATTGCTTCTCTCCATTATATCTTTGGCACATTTCCCTATATCAACATAATTCTTATAGAATTAACAATTGTTATGTTCTTTCTTTCTGCAACATCATTTTATTGAGGAGTTCTTGGAGAAGATATATATCTTTTTACACCATTGTTTTCATAGTACTTCATGAACTCATCCAATGTGAAGCAACCTCCTCTATCTAATCTTTATAAGAACTTAAAAAATTTCCTTTGTTCCTTCTTCACTAGTGTTCTAAAATCCTTAAACTTACTGAATACATCTGATTTCTCTTTAAAAAATACAACCCACATCATTCTTGAATAATCATCAATAAAAGGGATATATATATATATATATATATATATATATATATATATCTGTGTGTGTGTGTGTGTGTGTGTGTGTGTACACATACATACATACATACATACATACATACATACATACATACATACATACATACATACATACATACATACATACATACATACATACATACATATATATATATATATATATATATATATATATATATATATATATATATATATATATATATATATATATATATATATATATATATATATATGTATGTATGTATGTATGTATGTATGTATGTATGTATGTATGTATGTATATATCTATGTGTGTGTGTGTGTGTGTGTGTGTATATCACCATTTTAATTCATTTTCCTCATGGGATAACACATATTAGTATGTACTAAATCAAGTATATTCTCTAATGAATAATATTTTATTTTTAAAGATGTACTAGTTAACTTACCAAGCTAACACTATTTACACATCAAATTGTTTGGTTTCACAAGTTTTAGCATTCCTCTTACTAATGAAATGTTTCTTAACTTCACCAAACTACCAAAGTTCACATGGAAAAATATTCTATGCCCAAAAAAGCTATCTTCAATCTTAGAAATAAAACAAATGTTAACTATATTGTTCAATTGAAATAAGTTACCTCTAGTTTGAACCTTCTTGTAGAAATAGAACCATCAAAACTTCCAATGATCCTACACATTCCTCCTTTATATTCAAGTTTGTATCATTTGTAAATAAGATAAACCATAATCAATAAGTTATATGTTAGACAGTCAACATAATAGCCATCATCTACATTTTTTTTTCCATTGAAGGAAATAGTACATTTACCTTTCACTAAGTAGGGTGAATTATTCCCAAACCTCACAAAACCACTGACAAATTCATTGAGTTTAATAAACTTACTTTTATCATTGGTCAGCTGTAGGCACCCACTATTGATGATCTAGTCATAATTATGTCTAATATGTGAAATAAGAGATTTTTCACCTTGTTTGTCTCCAACGTGATGATCTTCATTGATAGAAAGAAGAATAATTTCCTCTTGCTTGTTTTCATTGGATTCATCTTTGATTACACGTTCATCTACAACCATAAAACATTGTTTCTTTAGATTTTCTTTTAACTTCTTGTATTTGTCTTTATCCTTGTGTTTTTCTCCATTGTGGAACCTAGCAACAATGTGACCGATCTTGTTACAAGAGAAACATTTTATGGGTAATTTTCCTTTGTACTTATTGGTTTCTCTAGGTAACATCCTAGCTATTAATTCTTCAAGTTCTCCTTATCTTTTGACTTCCTCTGAAATAATATCTATATCCCTAGAGAAACTAGGCAAGCTATCAAATTTAGTCATCAACTCTTTACCTTTTATTGTAGGGACACTTACCATAAAATCCTTGAAAGCCATTTCAACCTTTGGAATACTATTATCATAATTATTAAGCTCAAAAGAATTAATCATTTTGATTAATCCATCACTAATCATTTTATCAATTTATCTCAACTTATTAATTGCACACACTCTAATAGAATAAGAAGGGAACAATGTTCTTGGGTAAATGTACAAAGCTGTGTCACACTTTTATAAAGGAAAAGGTTAACAACAAATAATTTTTTTAACTTTAACGACATAAAAATGTCATTTATGTTTAGAATTTGGAGATGATGTAAACTAATGAAACATGTAAAAGTGGATGAAGTTTATGCCTATATTTTTTAATTTTTTTTTGAACAAGAATTCACATAGTTTTTTAATTTTTGAAGTGAATTGTTTACTTGCAGATATGCTAAAAAATGAGGGTCTTGTTTCCACCAAAAAAGTATAAGAAAATAATATTTTTTTCCTTTGATTTCAAAATATGTTATAGATGAAATGTAAAGCTAGTGCAAAAAAGAAGAAAAATTAGTTTTCAATGTATATTTTCTCCATTATAACTAGTCAAAGTTGAACATACCTGAAATCGATAGTTTTCATCTCCCACCAAATTTTCCCTATCAAATCTACACCATTCAAAAAAAATTACACATTCTTAAAGAGAACTCTCTCCTCTAGTGTTAAATATAAAATTTCATTTTTTTATACGCTTCACTATTTTTTTCTATTTTTGAAGCAGCCTATTCTTGAATGATAAAGTACCTACTTGTAGTGTTTTGAAATTATAATATATCTAAGATCTAGTTAAAATACTTGAAAAAATCATCTGATGATAATCTTGACTCTGTGCTCTAAAAAGGGTATTTTTATATTTGTTAAAAAATATCATTAAAAAGAGTAGGAGTTATTGAAACATCATTTTTCTAAAATAGTTTTATTTCTTTAGTAATTGGTATAAAAAATGCATTGAATAGATATTTCCAATTGGAAAATTTGAAGAACTTATCTAACTTCGCTAGAATGAATCTAGCTAGACCGAATCTAGCTAGACCATATGTTTGATAAAAAACAATTTTAGTTAGAAATACTCAAATTTAGTTGTGCTGATAAGTTAGCCTGAAACATGACACAAATTTTTGTTTTTACCCTCTTACCATCTTACTTACCATAGATTCTCCTTCTATGGTACCACCTACACCTCTTATTATAGAAACAACATATTTGATTCTTCCACCATATTGAGAAATGTTCTCTCCTATCATTTTCATGTCATCATATTTCCCTCTGATAATATCTTATCTTTCCTTTCTACGATTCTTGTCACCTCAATAGACTTGTTCAAGTTTCTTCCAAACCTCAAAAGATTTTCCAAGTCCTTTTACATTAGTATATTCAACATCAAAAAGGGTACTGAGTATGGCTTCTTATATTTGTCTATTCTCTTTCTTCTCCTTCAAATGATATGTAGTTAGGGTTCCCTAACCCACAATATACAAAGTATCAATATGCCTCTACTATTGATCACCCATACCTATTATGTATAACTCCAACCTATCTTCCCATACTAGGTAGTTATCTTGTGCAAACTTGGGAACCTCCTTTCTAATCATCTTTTCAATTGGATCTTTATGTCAAGTAGTTAAGATTTTCACTAAGAGGACCTAGGATTTGATACGAATTGTTAGAATAATCAAACTCTAAGATTACTGAGAGGGAGGCGGTGATAGATTAGTAATCTACCAATAGACACAAATTTGATATGATAAAACTTATCTTTCAAATTCTTACCACATGCATGCAATAAAAAACATTTTCTTGTGATAAAACATACATAAATAGATAAGAATTGATGCAGGAGCATCCTGGGTGTAAGAACAATCTTGCATCACCCAAAAAGATTTATGTTTTTGTATTCAATAAGGGCTATCTTGTGTAGAGCTAGTTTTTATGGGAACTTGCTATTTTTAGTAAGTTGGTCATACGATCTCGGAATGTTCTGATTTCACATGTGAAGGTTCATCTCAGTCGTATTAGCCTGTCGGTAAAGTTTCATTGACAGATCAAGTCTAGCTTTGTAGATATTGAAGATTTTCGGTATTGGCAGTAGGGTACAAAAACTTTGAACTTGGTTTTGAAGGCTTTAGAGGCCCCAGATGAGGTCAAGAATTTGGGTGGTGGGCACTTGCATGAGTTAGGCCTGTAGAGAACTTCATGGCCTTTCTAAATTGGGGTTATAATAGTCAATCGGAGCAACTGGCGATGACTTATGGTCTTCGGAAGTTGAGTCACCTGGAATGGCGGAAAATAATTTTCCTTCAAAATTTCTGTTTGGGTTTCAAAATTTATTTTGAGCCGACTTTGATGTAATAAATTGTAAAATAAAATAATTCTAAGTTTGGTCAGGCCTTTGGGCTAAATTTCTGGAACCTTCTCGGGCGGTGGAAATTGCCTATACAAATAAGGCTCATAGTGTTGTCTTAGGTAGTTCAAGGGCAGTTTGGGATAGTTTTGGGTAGTAGATCTAGGTAATAATTCAAGGCTTTTTCCTACAGAATATTGTAAGGGAATGCCCATGTGGCTTTGCATATTGTAATTCTGAAAGTTTGTAATTCCACATTTGTGGAGATAATAAGAAGCCAATTTTTTGTTCTTGCATATTGTTGTTGTTTCTCTATTTCTGTTATGTGTTTGCGGTATTAAGGGGAGCACCCTTTATCAAGAATCCACACAACTTCATCACATAACACCATTATTTTTATCATAGAAATCCAAATTGGAAAAAATCATAGTGGGTATGGCACCCACCAAGAAAAATAAACTCTTTTGGAGCACACATGGTTAATAGCTTAGCCCTGTAAAAAGATTACAATAAACTTTAATTTAGAGTAGACCCTATTAGTAGCCATCTAATTAAGGAATTGAAATCTATCATTATTAGGATATTTACTTGTTAAGGATTATCCTTGTGAAAGTACTTCAAACACTAGCTAAAGTGTCACCCCTTTAAAGGATTTTACAAAAAGATATTTTAGCATATACTTGATTATGGGATTTAACATGTTGCAATTAATAGGAAAATAAAAAGAACATTGGTATGAGAAAAAAACACTTCTCCTCTGTTAGTAGAGATCCATTTCAAGTGCAATCTCTACTCCACATGCAAAACATTCAAATAGTGTGTTCACACACCTATAGTCATGATCTTCCCCTTTTCGCACACTCTCCTAATACATCAACAAGATATAAATATGTTTTAATTAACTAGGTCAACTAAGACCTAAATTACATTTGAATTTTATCATTACAATTCATTTCAGCTCAATTCTTGAATCCTAAAACATGTTTCCACTTAACAATTTCAATTTTAACTTCGAGTTGGCCTCCAGATTGATTGCACAATCGATTTGACAAAAGAAAAGTCAAACAAATTATACCTTTTTATGAATTATTGATCAAATTGACCAATAATAATCATACTTAGCATTCCATTTTATCTTAGACATGTTATCACATAGTTCTAAATATTCAATCATCTTTGCAAACCGATCTTCCTTCACCAACCATAGATCTAACTAATTTCTCTTCATTGTTCTTTTCTTATTCACTTATCTAAACATCATAACCCTAGAAATTTATCCACTAATCACCAAAATTGGTGCAATTTAAATATAAATCCAATAATATCATCAAGATTGCATGCCTTCAATCCCAACACTTGATTCCATTCTTGTGGGGCATACTAATCAAATATTTCTTCTTTGTTCCATATCTACTAAGAAAATTCCCTTTCATCACCACATTGACTATGACTTGCATAAAACTCATCATACACATGTACGATCATATATATAATTGTACACACCTCTAGAGCCTATGTTCCAAATCACACACAAAAATACATGATATAACTCTCAATTAATCTTCTACATTATAACTTGGTACACCAAGAATATAGTTATCAACTTAATTTGACATCAATGAAAAGACATCATCGAGATATCAATATACTTACTCATCTCATATGCATCAGTTATGTAAATAAACTTATCATCAATAAGATTTTCAAATAGTGTGTACATTCATTTTCTATCTATCTATCTATATAGTGAAGGACAATTATTTGAGTTTTTTTTATTATTGATGGATCTATTCTCTTTATCTGCATTCTCTAGAAGTGTGAGGCCAAGGAGGATAGGGAAAGGGGCCAAAGGCACATCCTAACCAAATCCACCTTGTAGATATCATGTGTGAAAGCAACAACACACAAGTGAGAGAGAGAATGCAAATCAACTTCTTTATATTTCATGAAATAGATTCATACATACTGGGTTGCAAGGCCTTCTCAGTTAGGGCCATATATTACAATTCAAATACAGAAGTCCTCCAACATGTGAGGATATGAAACTATCTTCAATATTCTAACTTCTATCTTCTACTAAAACTTACTTCCCAAAAATTGACACCTAAACTAAAACCAAAGACTATAATATATACAAGAGGCTATCGAATGAGTCAGCCTTCAGATCCACCATTAATAGAAGGAATGACCAGATTTAGGTCCACACAATTCCCAATGATAGATACCACCATTAAATATGCAATCATAATCAATTGCACAAGTCAACCTCAATGGGAAACTAAAACAAACAACTTGGTAAGAAAGGGTAACCAACCGCCAAGAAAGATAACTGAGCGCCAGGAAATTAACTGGCCAACTCGGTTAAAGAAGGAAACTAAGAAACTACCAAGCCAACTTGGTCAAAGAAGGAACCAAGCACCATAGAATCTTCAAACTTCTTTTTGGTGATAGAGGATTACCAAGGACCTGAGATGCTCTTGGATCAGACACTTGGGGTTATTTGAAATGGTTCTCTAAATCATGCAGCAGGTACAACCTGAGTTGAATCCAACTTAGATTATGAAATCCATGAACTATCTTCAATCGGTCTATTCTTCCACTTTACCAAATATTCCATATACTATTTTCCTCTTGTACTTGTTCCAATTCTTTGTTCCAAAATTTTCTCAACTTCTTCTATCTATTTCTTAAGATAATCATTTGGTACTTTCATTTCTTCATCTGATTCATGGCACTCATACAAATCAACAATGTTGAATATAGGTGATATATCCATGTGATTAGGTAACTAAATCTCATAAGCATTTCCACTATCAAATTTCTTCAATATCTTGCAAGGACCAAACATGTTCATTTTCAGCTTCCCATATGTTCCAACAGGAAATCTACCTTTCTTCAAATGAACCATTACTTCATCATCAAATACAAAAGTCTTATGTCTTGTTGATCTATTAGCTCTGTCTCTATATTTCTGATTACTTTTCTCCAACTTATGTTTCACACCATGCAATGTCTTCATGAACTTAGAAAACTTTACTCCTTCAACACTTCTCTTTCCTTCATCACCAATATCCCTCAAATTTTATATACCTCTTGGTTGTATTCCATTTACAATCTCAAAAGGGTTTTTTCTGGTACTCCTATTCACTAAATTATTATATGAAAACTCTTTGTGTGCCAACACAAAAGCCCAATTACTTAGTGTGTCTCAAACTAAACATCCGATAAGATTATCCAAACTTCTATTCACAACTTCTATTTATCCATGAGTCTATGGGTAAAATGTAGAACTATATTTCAACTCAGTGCCAAAATTTTCGCTAAGAGTCTTCCAAAAGTATCCAACAAACTTATTGTCTTAGTTAGAGGTGATACTCCTTGGTAATCCATGCAATATGACTATTTCCTTAAAGAAGAGATCTTCTATATGTACTTCATCTGATGTCCTTCTATAGGGTATAAAATGTTCCATTTTTGAAAATCTATCCACAACAACAAATATAGAATCATTACCTCTTACTCTCTTCCATAAGCTAAGAATAAAATCTATACTAATATCAATCCAAGGTTTATCAGGAATAGAAATTAGTATATACAATCCAGTATTATGACTTACTCCTTTTGCAACTTGACAAATTCCACAACTTTTCACAAATTTTTGAACATCCTTATACAACTATGGCTAAAAGTATTTTTCCTTAAGAAAATTCAATGTCTTTTTTGTCAAGTTGTCTATACTAGTGTATATGACTTAATATAGTTTTTTTATTATGGAAACAAAGTCATATAGAAGTTTGGAGTCAGCGCACTTGATGCAAAGATCAGAAATCAGCCAAGTGTTGAAGACTGGACAATATACATAGTTCCTAAAGCTTAGAGCATCAATGTGCATGTGTATGTCTGAGTTATGTTGTGAACCATACAAGTTAAGTTGGTTATACTATATTCATTCTTATTCTATAAGATCATAATCAGATATGCAAGTATGAGAAAGATTCATGTAGTTGAAGTTGGACAGCCAATGTGTGCCAGTGAAGAACAGAGTAAGCAGCTGACTATTATCATTTTGAGTTGTGGTTATATTCTAATGATGTGAAGGCCTATGCACCTATTGTAATTAGGTCTCTGACATGTATATATGTTTTTTTGTAAACACACTTGAACCAATTCAATTGGAATCATTGTATGTAATAGGTTTAAGGGATGACCTAGTTGTTTATTTTGTATGTGCATATAAATATGAGATGCTTCCATTGTAATCATAATGGAAGTAGTAAGAGAGTTGAGATAAGGAGAGAAGAAGTATGCTAAGAGACATTAATATTTATTAGAGCTTTACAAGAGGTCAAATTATTAGGGCATCAAAGGAACTGATCTAACAAGCAGTGTCACAGTGATAGTTCATCCAACAGATATAGTGTGTAACTGAGATCAGAACGTTGTAGCCTTCACCACTTGAGTAGTGAGCTCTAGGACAGTGCATCAACTCCCCTAACAGGGACTATTGTAAAAGACTCCTAACAAGTTTTAACCCTTGACCAGGTCTACTGTACTAAATATATTGTAAAGAAACTCCTAACAGGGTTAAGGTTGTTCTAGCAAGGATCATAATACACTAGTATAGATTATTAGTGGGTGTCAATTCCCACTGGGGTTTTTACCTATTTGTGTTTCCCCATAACCTTATTAGTGTTATGTGTTGATTTCATGTTTCATGTTTATGTGGATGTTTATTCTAGTAATTAAGTATTTAAGTTAAATTTGAGAATATAAGTTTAAAGATTAAATACAGTGAACACTGATTCACCCCCCCCCCTCTCAATGTTCCCATTCCTTACAATTAGTATCAGAGCTTTGGTCCTTAGAAAAAGAAATTTAACCACTTGAGAAGATCATGGAAAAAGCATAAATGAAACATCTGAAGAGAAATCTTGAAGCAGCTCTTGAAGACCTGGACAAGTCTGAAAGAGAAGTTGAAGAACTAAAAAAAAAATTAGTGATGCTCAATTAGTCCTCAAAACACTAAGAAGGGATTTAAAAGAATGCTCTACCAATGATCTAGGAACAATGATCAAAAAGTTGAATGAAGAAAATGCATCCTAAAAAGAAAAGCATGAAGAATTTGATGATAAGCCAATTAACAATCAGGATATATATGAAGAATAGGTCAAATAAAACCTTCAACTCAATGAAGAATTGAGGCAAGAAAACATGGAAATTTTGGAGCTAAGAAAAAGAAAGGAGAGCTTGGAATCTGAATTGAGAGAGGCAAAGAATCACATTGATAAATTTCACACCAGTTCTGATATGATTGAATCTCAGCTATATGCAAGGAGACTCAAGGGAGATAAGAGTTGCATTGGATATAATGAAACACAAAATCCATATGATAATATGCAAGCAAGGATGAATGCACAAAATGACTCTACTGATACTAAGAAGAATGAAGATCAAACCAAAGATAATGGTGAACCACCTAAGAATGAGTGCAATCCAGTAGACCATACTTGTTGTGCATGTAAAAAGAATGGATATATAGCAAGGAATTGTATAGAGGTAAAACCTTTTAATGGTTACTATTATTCATGCAATAAATTTGGTCATAGAGCTATGAATTGCAAGATTAGTCATAAGAACAAGACTCAGCATAATCATAGAAATTAGAATTAGTCAAATAAGAGAAGTTCTCATAATATTACATGTCAGATATGTAACTATAATGGTCACTCAGCTAAATAATGTAAAATGATGACTTGTGTCAATGCATCGAGGAATATAAAACCTCCAGTCATTTGTCACTTTTGTAACAAGGCTGGACACATCTCAAAGTTTTACAGATCAAGGACGCAAGGTCAGGAAAACCCTAAAAAGCCTGAAGAACCAATTTTGAATCCTAATAGAGAAGTTAATTTTGTGAAAGCCTCAGAGGATGTGAGCTTGATTTGATCAGAAGAAAAGAAGGACAAGGTTGATGAGTATGTATTGGATGCATCCCCAGTGGATACACCCTCTACATCTAGATGAATAGCCCTTAGGGTCATAGGGAGAGATAATTTATCTCTAGAACCCTACATGCCTGGTATACTCACTCTCGACATATGCTCTTGGACTTAAGCTTTTGGAGACTAAGGAAACCTTCATGCAAGAGTGCACTAGCTGATTGTTTGCAGAATGATAGATAGAAATTTCCAAGTGACAGCTTGGTTTACTCAACAAACATTAATGAAAAAAATTCTACTTTAAAGTACACATAAGTTAGAAGATCCCTCATTTCATTTGACTTAAGAGTGACTGAAGAGCATAAGAGTCTTAGCAGTTGATTGAGAAGGATTATAGTTTGATTCATCAAGTGATTTGTAGTGCATTTGATCGGTTGTGGAAACCCTAGTTCATCGCACTAATTTAGAATCTCTTGGAAACCTTTGCGAAAGAGATATACAAGTAAGTCATGGCTACTCCTATAGTATTTGATGTTCTAGAGAAGAAAATATGTGTTTAAGAGGCATCCATTAAAATATACTTTAGATGACCTAGAAGGGACATTCTCCCGCATGCCAATGGGCGTTATGCATGTCAAGGACATTAGGGCATACATCTACTATAATAAAGAACTAGTAGATTGGACAGATTAAGGGCGCACATAGAAACCATGTTAAAATCAAACAAAACCTTATTGGATGAGTATGCACAGTGATATAATCACCCTATAGTGGAGTATGATATGGCATATGAGTTCTATGAATCATAATTGATCAAGATTCATGATGACCTATTTTGGATAAGTGAACTACCAGTCAGAATTATGTCATGCCCAAATTTCCTTAGGAAAAAACACAACTATTTTTTTTTAAAAAAATATTAACATATATATATGTTAAAAGTGTATAGCTTACTAATAATTCTTCTAAACACATTTTACAATAGCAGTACAAGCACTAGTATGGACAGATTATCACAAGAAACATAAATAAATAAAGAACATTACTCTTCCTACAAGTTACAACTACAATCAAAGAGATACATCAATAAGCATTTCCCTTTTTTTAATTACAACTTGGAAGCATGTCACTTCTTACACACACTACAAAACTTTACAAGGAGACTCTATCTTACAAGATCTTACAAGAAGAAATAGATGAGACAAAGACTTATATTAAATTTTTTCAAGGTGCACTTTACACCCAATACCACACTGAGGGAATTCACAAAAACTACATTCTTTCATAGCCCTGGCCTGGTCCAACCAAGATATCTTGAAAAACCTGCAAGAAAACAAAACCAACTAGCAAAACCATGGTACTCTCCTCCCTACCATATGGCATCATGAGACCTCGTAGGTCCTAGCCAACCCCTGAGCAAGGGGAAAATCAAGCCAAAAATAAACACCCATACATCCCTCAAATATTGCACACATCACATTACTTCATGAAAAAACACCATATACGTCATTCTTGCCCTCACACAAGGATTACAACAACATTTTTTTTTACATGGCCATTCACAAAAAGGATCTACTAAGACCCATTCAACAAGAAGGAAATAAGAATTTCAAGAAAAACCAACCATGGTTCATCTCTAGCTCACCTAACATATACATTTATCACTACGACATGAGATTCAAAACACTTTGCCCACACAATACTCTCATGAATGAATTCAAGCACTTACACAAAGCATAACAACAACTCACAACACACATATACAAACTGAAATACCTTCCTACTCATATGAACTCATAAAATGCATACACTCCATTAATGGAGGTTGAGGTGCACATACCTTCACCTAAAGTTATTGTAGACAGATCAAGTGAGTCTTCCCTTTTCTTCCCTTTTTCTTCTCTAACTTTCTCCTAGCTCCTAGCTTGTCTCCAAAGTTGGAGAGTGGGTGATTAGGCAACACAATCCTAGTTTGCCACTAAAATAGGCTTCTCACACTCTCCCATTCCCTTGGGAGAGTTTTGAGCTTCCCATTGGGTGACCTACCCAAAACCTTACAACTTTCCTAAAGTGGAACTACAAAAGGTGAATGGGGAAGAGATTTGGAAACTTTTTGACTCATGAAGTTTCACAAGTGAGTTTGATTTTCACCATTTGACAAAAGCCCACTTTTGGAGGGCTTCCCAAGGTGGCTCTAGGGTGTCCTATGGTTAAAAAGGACCCTTACCCATAGGTATAATAACCCATGGGCCTTATATTTTTGTGTAAAACAACTCCCTAGGGGTCAATTTGACCCCTCAAAACCCAACCTAAAAGTGAAATTCGAGATTTAAGGAGATGTGACTTCCCATGTGTGTCCTAACCAAGGTAGAGGTATGGGGAAGACCAATTTGTACTAGGGTTGGATGGTGACAACTTCCTTAATTCCAAGAAAATTTAAAATGCAACTAAATTCACATTACAAGTGTCATAGACACCTCAAAAACACATCACTTTCCTACTTGGCAAGGTCCATAATTAAACAAAGAAATAATAAAATTAAACATTCACATAACCCCTTTCTCTTCACAAAAGAATAAGACACATCACAATAGGCCTGGTCCCCCTTTAGGACATGAATTTTGGTGTCATGGGAGGCACACACAAAATAGCTTGACTTCCCCTTTCCATGGTTTTAGTCCTGCACACTCAATATAATTATCAGTATTCCCATAATAATCAGAGCATGATCAAAATAAAATAAAACTTAACTTTCATTTTGTCAATACACTTTCAAGTTAGGTAGCAAGTTATCCTCTAAGGAATCCATCAATTCTCTTATGATACTAAATTTCAAAATGCTTCAAATTATAATTAATCCATAATTCCAATCTATGAAATCATCACTATTTTCTTTATTGAACCAATCTTATTCTATCAAGAAATTATAATCTTCTCAATTCCCAAAAGTAAGATTTAATTTTGAATAAACATCGTGACCTAAAGTTAAAGTCACATAATTATCAACCCTTCATTATTAATCATACCTTAGGGTATACTAGGGACTATGGTAAAATAGTTATCAATGCTATTTCAAACTTCACATTTTAACTCAAGGTTAAGTAACCTAATCATTCATTGCATTTTCACCTCTAGTTCATAGTAATTAATTGTCTAATCTAATTTGTCAGGATGTTCCAATTCTACAATATTAAACTTTGAACAAATTGAATTAACCATTAAATCCATAATTACATGAAAGTGTAATAAGAGTTTCATTTGTACATCATTTCCTAGCTTAACCATAATTATTCATCTTGAATTTCTCCCAATAACTCTTCTTAGAATTAGTTCCGCCTTGGTAAAGATTATCATCATTGAGGTTCTAAATGTATCACCAAAATTGAAATATACTTCTCTCCAGACATATTGTTTTTTTTTGTAAGAAAATGGGGTTTACATAATCACATTACATGGATTCTCATCAAGGCAATATGTTCTAGTAGGGCTCAAAAAGGCTAAAAGACTAATGGTCTCCCAACCTTATCCACAAAAGTGTCTCACATAGAGGGAGAATGGTAGGGGCCAATTAAATTGCATAGCTCAATTCTATCACAAAAATTTACTTTTATTTGAAGCCTTCCTAAATTTATATTTTGATGCGTACACCTATCACTCTAACATAAATTTTACACTTCTAGAGATCATTACAAACCATCTATGCACGTGCATCATCCATACCTAAGTTAAGGCATCATAACATATAATGTTGCCAAATAACTTAAAGATTCTATTAGGTTTTCTATTCACTTGCTAATTACCATTGATTGTCTTTATTTTAAAATGTCTCAAAACTATGTTAGTTAATTTGACTCATTCTATTTTTCATTAGGGCAATATTCTAATCCACATAAGCTCCCTTATTATAATTTCAGATGGAATTTCCAAGCAACTTAGAGTAATATTAATTCTATCATGTAAGCATAGGTATGCACCTTCCTGTTCTAATACCACAATAGTTAACTAAAGGTAATATTACTTCAAAACTATGTCTTAAATTAACATATTCCATGAATTCATTTGTAGATGAAATCTATTCTAATTAAGTTGACGAACTACAGTCAAGATATCTAATAAATTCGCATAAAATCTATGGAAAGTTTTGCAATAAATAACAATAGTGCTTACTAGAGTGTTCTTACCAAGATGAGGGAAATAGAGGGGTCCTACATCCTCCCCCCCAGGTCTCACCTTACTCCTGGAAGTCGCAAGGTTGCGCTAACACCCTCAAGTAGTATTTCTACCAATTTCCATGTCATCAACTTGATCCATGGTACTAACATCCTGCATGTTAGCATCTAGAAACAACTATGCATTTTCTTCATAAACAATAATATGACCATGTTTGTTATGCAAAAATTATTTGCAATCATCTTGGAGGCAACTATTTGTAAAAAAAATAAATCATTTTCTAGTCCTCTTTCAATTTTCACAAGAAAGGTACATAATAACACAATTTAAACATGTTTTAATGCCTGAGTAGATGGTGTACCTGAACCTTATAGTAACACTTAATAAAAATTTTATTATATTTTATTAACATCTCTCATGTTTTCAGAAATTCCTACAAACTCATTCAAAAATTTCCACAAAAACCTCTACCATACAATGATGTATGACAAGAATAGCAAGATTAATCACATAGACATTCTTGCAGACACTAGCATTCTCACAATTGTGCCCTTTTCCCAAGGAAAAGTTTAATATTAAAAAAATTCTCCTTTCCAACATTCATTAGCACAAATGACATCATAATCACCACAAATGGTATTGTAAATGCAAATATTCATGCCACTTTCTTTAATTTTATATGACATCTCTCTAAACATGAGAAGATACAAATCCACACAATCACACAATAGTCCACATCACCAAGAGTACACATTACAATAGAGGGCTCAGGAGCGGACATAGTCCAATCCTCTGGGTATACACAATGATCTCATCTGACTCATAATCTAAAATCCATAATCCAATGATACATATAACAAAACCTCCAAGGAATAGTCACCACTCTAAGGTGGCAGTGGATACTAGCTACATAACAGCCTCACATAACCCCATACTCAAGGGTCCCCTGTATCTGCTTCCTCTCATACACTCACCAATTCTACCTCCTACATCCTTGGTGAGGAATCACATTTCTAAATAGCACAAACATTCAAATAACACCAAGGAAAGTAGTTTAGCCACAAAAGTCATAAACAAGGGTAAATAAGTTACCAAATTCAAACATAAATAATATAAATAAAGTTTTAGCAACAATAAATCATTGTATCATGAATTTCCAAAAATTGTGGCTAAACCTTCACAAACAAAAATGAACAATTGTTGGTCTACACAAGCAACAAAAATAATCATGAAAAGGCACAACACATCATTGTGTAACCATTCATAGTCACCAACGAGGAAGGAGGGAGCATCGCCTGGCTGTCACAATAGCCCTTCATGTGGTGACCCAAAAGTCTCTAACCACATGGCATAAACAATAATAATAATGCCTATGCTAGTAATATATCATACAGTAGTATTCCTTGCAGATATGGCACACATAGGACACACTCCAAATAGTGATACCCATAGGGTCATCACTATAACCAAAGGTATGCATGGTTAGGGACCCCACATATGCCTACCACATCCAATGACTGAGCATCCATGGGCACCCCTCTATAAGCATGCAAGAATCTCTCAATCGCTCTGCATCAAGTAGGAATACATAACAAACATATACTGCACCTTCATGTACTTACATACATGGCATCATGTCCTTGAGCTTGGCTCGCTACCATCAGAAACATGACATCATCACCCAACACTATGTCGAAACATTAGTGGGGTGTGGCATCGTACCTCATGCAACATGTCAGAACACGTGCAATATAGAATAATCACAATAGGGCATACACTTCCCACCTCATGCTGGACCACAATGAATATATGTGAAGCTATGAATCATCAATAATGTCCAATCTATCCAAAAGAGTCTCACATCGAATATTGGTACAATGCTCAAACTGTGGGGATAAGGGATATACACATATGAACCACGTACTTGGGTCCATAGAAGGGGAAGTAGTGAGTACATTCCTTGGTTAGTGGAAGTTGGCATCGCTTCACACTGCTATAATGCATATGCAATACCCTAATAACCAAGAAACTTTGTGGCTGCTACCACCCCTACACATACTAAGTCCTTGTGGGGGAACCAGAGGATAGTTTTTCTTACTCCATCCATCGAATAGTTGAGGCTCATGTCACCTTGTGGTGCCAGACATACACCATACGTGCTA
The DNA here is from genome assembly GCA_027943335.1 of Chamaecyparis obtusa. Lineage (NCBI taxonomy): Eukaryota > Viridiplantae > Streptophyta > Pinopsida > Cupressales > Cupressaceae > Chamaecyparis > Chamaecyparis obtusa. Next base: position 237,264 of record BSBK01011338.1, read on the forward strand.
CCCAAGAAACTCAAGTAGTGAAAGCTAAGGTCGCTTCATGTTTCCCGACATACACCTCATGTGCTACCCAAGGGATTGGTAGTAACACTACCCTAGCAAAAATTACCCCACAAGCTATAACTCAATGAGGTAACACACATACACACAAGTGTCAACATATAGTGGATATGGTGCCCCCATACCCATAACAAGCAGATATCTCATGGGTGATGCTCCTTCACATCACTCCAAGCAACACAAAGAATGCACTGGCTTTATCACAACACTCATTATATGCACTGGTACAGGTTCAATCACATTTATAAGGGATTACATAACACGTTTACATTACTAAATTTTCACAAAATTCATATCTTTATCATCTTAAAAATTTTCAAAAAAAATAAAAAAATCTTCTAACACCAATGCCATCTTTGATATCATTTTCATCTCTAATTCACTTTTTGAATATACATAATTCCATCTTTTATGGTAAAATAAATTCACAATTAATACTTATTACATAAACACAAGATTCACTTTGCATAAGTCTCATAGTCAATTAACATATTCACAATTCTAATGATCAGTATTCGAGAAATAAGGACATAATTCAAAATTCCAATTAGGAAAGATAACATGTCTACACTAGTATGCATGAACTCATTCAATTCTTAATAAACTAGGTACAAGCAAATCATCACTCATTTGAAGAGCATAAGAGTCTTAGTAGTTGATTGAGAAGGATTACAGTTTGATTCATCAAGTGATTTGTAGTGCATTTGATCAGTTGTGGAAACCCTAGTTCATCGCGCTGATTTAGAATCTCTTGGAAACCTTTGCAAAAGAGATATACAAGTAAGTCATGCCTAATCCTATAGTATTTGATGTTCTAGAGAAGAAAATATATGTGTTTAAGAGGCATCCATTCAAATATACTTTAAATGACCTAGAAGGGACATTCTCCCGCACGCCAATGGGCATTATGCATGTCAAGGACATTAGGGCATACATCTACTGTAAGAAAGAACTAGTATATTGGATAGATTAAGGGCACACATCAAAACCATGTTAAAATCAGACAAAACCTTCTTGGATGAGTACGCACGATGATATAATCATCCTATAGTGGAGTATGATATGGCATATGAGTTCTATGAATCATAATTGATCAAGATTTTTTTGAGAAAGATTCATGATGACCTATTTTGGATAGGTGAACTACTAGTTAGAATTACTAGTGACCTAATTCATGAGATGACAAGGCTCTCAAAGATAGGCATCATCATTCTAGTGGGAAAAGATTTTAGGAAGGTTGTTGAGAAAAATTGCAAGTCAAGGAGTAATAGGCATGGAATGACCATTGATCCTATTGAGAAAGATGACATCAAATTGATGTCTATGATACTTGGGTATAGGTTTCAACACACTAGAAGGGTAAAAAATGTGTCTGTAGCCATAATTCTTGTAGCCATAAGAATTGTAAATGAGAATGGAGAGTTCAACCTATGTGAAATCTTGTGCACACAACTGATTGATAACATTAAGGCAATCAAGCAAGATAAAACTAAGATATTCAGGTTTGGGTCCCTAATTATCTATATGTACTTCCATATTATTGGAAAGGTGTCAGATTGATACCTAGACAAGACTATTCCTACCATACCTCAGATATATTTCAAAGCATCTACAAAGATAACTCAAAGAGACTACATGACACTAGAATTGAAGACATTCAAGGTCAGAATGCAGACGAGGTACAGGATACCATAGAACATTGTTGAGAAACACAAGGATACTATTTGTTTTATGGTCAAAACAAACACAACATGTATGGAGGTAATTGAACCTAGAACAAAGTGAATTCATCCACTTGGATATGAAGTAGATGAAAAAAATTTAGAAGCGTATGCTCAAGTATTGCTTTCAATACCTAAAGATCCTAATGAGCCAAGATGGGGAACTTATGAGGAGAAAACTAGAGAAGTTGATGCAGTATTAAATAGTGCAACAACAAAAGAAAGGTTGCTAAAGTTACCTCAAAAATATTGAGAATACATGGAGTGTCTCAAGCTGACCTAGACAAAGGGAAGGAACAAAATATTGCTTTGGAATTAGAGAGCGCAGATCTAGCAAAGGCACAATCAGGTGATCCCAAGTTGAAGAAGGTGAAAATGGAAAAATTTGTTGATCAAAAGGGTAAAACTGATGTTACTCCTTCTGCGCCCATAGTAACTATTGATATTACTGCCCCTCTAGAGTATAAGGAAATAGCTAAGAGAAAGAAAGAAGTAAGCATTGGTCATCCATCCTCAAGAGTAACAAGGAACAGGAGAAACACTCAAGCACCTCTTGAAGTAAGTTTCAAACCTAGTCTCAGTGTGCTAAGTGAAAGGATTGTTGATGAAGGAAGAATTTATCAAGTAGTTAAATTTTATGAGAAATATAGTGAGATAGACAAATCTAAAATACATCTAATGATAGTCAAACACATGCTGAAGTTCAAGAAAATAGTCTTGGAACTTAAGACTATGATCCATGACAATGTATGGAACATCCTAGAATTCCAAAAGGGGCAGGCTATAGGAGAAGATCCATGGATAAGGGAAAATATTCTAGATGACACTCTTCCTGTATGTTCTCTAGAGGAGAAGTCTTTTTTGTTAAACTTAGTGAAGCCTCATCTCAGAACAAAGTCAAGGACTTTTCACATTATAGACAAGAACTATGATCTTGTTTCTAAGGAAATAGGGAAGGCGTTCAAGAAAGTCTTCATGAATAGACACATGTATCCAACCACTGCGCCCATAGCACAAGTACCCATAAAGGAAGTCAAAGTGGTAGAGCCCACTAATGCATTAGTAAGAGGTCCTCAAGATTTAGTTCCGGTAATAGAAACACAAAAATAGGTAGATAAGTCTGCACTCATGACAAAGTCACTAAAGGATAGCATCTTTATCATTGATAATGTAGAGATAGCCATGGTGACCACTGACATTGAGTTCGATAAGTTGGAAGAAGCTTTTGTGAGCACACAAGAAGCTGAAATTTTATGTAGAAACAGACCTCCAACTCATGAAGAAGAAGTATTGATTAAAGATATAACATATGAGAATGAAGAAGAAAAGATGGAAGAGAAGAAAGAACACAAAAAAGAAAAAATAGAAAAAGAAGAAGAAAAGAAAGAAATAGAAAAAGAAGTAGAGAGTAATGAACCATCAGTTGAACCAATCAAGGTAAAACAATAAGTGATCGATAGCACTCTCATCACTCCCCTAGCAGCATTGTTGTCAAGTTTGGCACCTTACACAACTAGTTTGGATTCATGAGGAGAGGAAGACCTAGTTAAGTTCAGTGTCTTACCTAAGGAGAAGGCAAAGAAGAAACAAGTGATGAGGATTCCTCTCCTTGTAGAGTCAATGAACATACTAAACAATTTTTTACCAGCAAACAAGAAAGTGTTCAGGGTACACTCTATTGATGATGTAAGTGCAGTCATTTCATAGTTCAAGGGCAATTTCTCTAGCTTGGAAGAATCTACATCCTTAGTTGCAGAGGACAAGTATATGAAGAAAAGGCTTAATGAATTGGTTAGAAATTATGCACTTGACTTGAGCTCACTGAAGGCTAGTCAAACATCCCTAAAGGAGTTTGTAGCAAAGGGAAGAAAGATAATTTTTGAATGTATGAACCAAGACAAGCTGACTGGTGATCTATACAAAAAGGTACAAGAGGTAGAAGCCATGATAGATAGCATCATAAAATCTATGGAAGATACATCTATTGATATAAATATGTGAAACAATGTCTACCAAGGGCAGTTAGACAAGATTGAGAAGGCACAAAAGAGATGACCAAGATAAGTGCTAGGTAGACTTAGCTAAGGAATGCTCTTACACCCTCATTAGACATACTAAATTAGAATATCAAGGAGATTGATGCCACCATGGTGACATATGATCAAGGTCCTAGCACTAAATTGGAGAAGGTGGAGAAGCTAAAGTATGCTTTATGCACCCATCTCTAGATTGTCAATTCTTTGATAACATTTTTGAAGAAGGAGATCTAGAACTTGCAGATTGCATATCCAGATGTACTATCACAGTAAGGTTTTGAAAATTCAGTTTTGAGACACCTTTGTCATTAATGTCAAATGGGGAGTATGTGTAGAATATGGGCTATAGTTTTGTATACGGAGTTATACGATAGAAATTTGTTTATAAGACCAAAGTTTTTGTATTAACGGACAGTTGGCAACTTTTCCATATTCCTTTGTTGCCATCAAAGATAAAGGGGGAGATTGTTGGAAAGATGGCTATACTGGTGTATATGACTTAATATAGTGTTTTCATTATGGAAGCAAAGTCATATAAAAGATTGGAGTCAACGCACTTGATGTAAAGATAAAAAATTGGCTAAGTGTTGAAGATTGGAAAGTATACAAAGTTCCTGAAGCTCAGAGCATCAACACATGTGCGTATGACTTAGTTATGGTGTGCACCATGGAAGTTAAGTTGGTTAGACTATATTCATAGTTATTCTATGAGTCCATAATCAGATATGCAAGTATGAGAAAGATATAGGCAATTGAAGTTACACAGCTAGTGTGTGCCAATGAAGAACAAAGTAAGCAGCTGAATGTTCTCATTTTGAGTTGCAGTTATACTATAATGATGTAAAGCCTATGTCCCTATTGTAATTAGGTTTTTGACATGTATATATGTTTTTTCGTAAACACGCTTGAGAAAATTCAATTGGAAGCATTCTAAGTAATAGGTTTAAGGGCCGACCTAGTTTTTTATTTTGTATGCACATATAAATATGAGATGTGCCCATTGTGATCAGCATGAAAGTAGTAAGAGAGTTGAGATAAGGAGAGAATAAGTATGTGAAGAGACATTAAGATGTATTAGAGTTTTGCAATTTGGCTAAAGTGAATACATAGATGTTTTCATTATGGAAACATATGATCCTCATGAAGATCGCATAAGTCAGAGAACAAGTATAGCAGAGCACACTGCAAATTTATCTAAGTGTGAGACAGTGTTTTCACAGTATACTAGGAAATAGTTTTTGTTTGCGATGTTGATTGGAGTGAGTTTAGTGCTTGTGCACTTGAAAATAGACCCTATGAAGGCTAGTGATGACCCATCTCAGAGTGCATGTTAGTACGACATGTACATAATTAGTTATGACAATTTTTGATGCAGGAGCATCCTGGGTGTAAGAGCAATCTTGCATCACCCAAAAATATTTCTATTTTTATATTCAATAAGGGCTATTTTGTGCAGCACTACTATTTATGGAAAGTTACTAATTTTGGTAATTTTTGTATGTGCTCAGAATGATCTGATTTCTTTCTTGGAGGTTCATTTTGGTCATATAAGTCTGCTAGTAAAGTTTCATTGCCAGATCAAGTGTATATTGGAAATAATTGAAGATTTTCGATATTGGCAGTAGGGTACAGAAACTTTGAACTCAATTTTGAAGGCTTTAGAGGCCCTAGATGAGGTTGAAAATTTGGCTAACGGGTGCTTGCGTTGGTCAAGCCTATAGAGTACTTCGTGGCATTTCTAAAATGGGGTTATAATAGCCGATCAGGTCAACTGGTGATGACTTATGGTCTTTAGAAGTTGGGCCACCTGAAATTGCGGAAAATAATTTTCTTCAAAATTTCTGTTCGGGTTTCAAAGGTTATCTTGAGCAGACTATGATGTAATAAAATCTAAAATAAAATAATTCTAAGTTTGGTCGGCCTTATTGGCTAAAATTTTGGAACCTTCCCAAGCATTGGAAAATTGCCTATATAACGAAGGCTGTATTATTGTCTTAGGCAGTTCAGAATAGTTCTGAGTAGTAGATTTGGGTAATAATTTGAGGCTTTGTCCTGCAGAATATTGTAAGGGAATGCCCATGTGGCTTTGCATATTGTAATTCTGAAAGTTTGTAATTCCACATTTGTGGAGATAATAAGAATTCAATTTTCTATTCTTGCATATTATTGTTGTTTCTCTACTTCTGTTATGTGTTTGCGGTATTAAGGGGAGCACCCTTCATCAAGTGGTATTAGAGAAAGAGTTCCTAAGTGTGTAAACAGATCATGGAATGTGAGGCAGTTTACACCAGGACCGTGGTTAGGGTTTCAGCGTGCATCACAAAAGTGCCTCCATGAAAGGAACGTGGTGGAAGGGCTGGTGTTGTGACACCTGAGGTTAGAGAGCTGCAGAGACAAGTGCGAGCATTGCAAGAAGAGATTCACAGAGGAATGAATCTTAATGTAAGAGAAGAAAGTGATGATGAAGCAAAATAAAATTTTGATCAAGAAGGAGAAGGTGAACTTGCAAACCCAGAAGAACAAAGGCTTTTTTGAGCCCTTTCCAAGATCGGGAAGAGACCTAAGATCGAGGTTCCTACATTTTCAGGGAATCTTAACCCAGAAGAATTGATCGACTGGATCAATGAATGTGAGAAATATTTTGAGTATGAAGATGTTGAGGATCTTGATAGGGTCAAATTTGCGAAGGCCAGACTGAAAGGTCATGTGAAGATTTGGTGGCAAGAGGTTCAATTGGAGTGAAATAGAAGAGGGAAAGATAAAATCATGAGATGGGATCGAATGGTGGATAAATTGAAGTGACAGTTCATTCTTGTTGATTATGAGCTTAACCTACTAAAGAAAATGCAAAATTTGAAGCAAGCAGGAAGATCTGTTCAGGAGTATACTGAGGAGTTCTATCGAATCCTCATCAGAACGGGCCATGCAGAAGTTGATAAGGAGAAAGTTTCCCATTACCTTAATGGGTTGAGGCCAAGCATTCAGGAGGAGCTGAATCTGGTTCGAATGAATAGTATTGAAGAGGCATACCAGTTTTTTCTAAAAGTAGAAGAAAAGTTAAACAAGAAGTTTGAGAGCAGACAAAATGGAAGAAGTCACGGTGGACAATCTGGTGGACGGTCTTATGGTGGCTGAAATGAAGATCCGAAATAGAAGGATGAGGCTAGTAGTAGTCAGAATCAGCGAGGAAATAATTCCAATCGCTTCCAGGATCAGAATAATAGAGATCAGAGAGGAAGAGGAAGAGGACAAAGATCTGGAAGAGGTGGCTTTCATGGAACATGTTTTCACTATGGAGAAGAAGGTCATAGGGCATTTGAATGTCCTCAATGTCAAGGAAGAATAGATGGGAGAAATGAAGGCCATGCCAGACTTGGACATGTAGATGAAGATGCTAGATCATTAAATTCTGAAGATGCTGAAAGAGGAGAAACGTTGATTAATAGAAGAGTCTTGTTGAGTGGTGAGAATGAACTTGAGCAAAGGAGGAGCCTGTTTCGCACCAGGTGCAAGTGTGAAGGTAAATGTTGTGATGTGATTATTGATAGTGGAAGCATTGACAATTTGGTGTTAGAAGAGATGGTGACAAAGTTGAAGCTCAAGAGACAGAAACACCCACATCCATATCGGATTGCCTGGGTACAGGATGACCACAAGGTCATGGTCAATGAATAATGCCTAGTGAAGTTCAAGGTTGGCGGATACCAAGATGAGGTATTGTGAGATATCATATATATGGATGCATGTCATATGCTGTTGGGTAGACCATAGAAGTTTGACAGATGTGCTGTACATGATGGTCGTGCGAATACCTATTCCCTGACAAAGGATGGAGTGCAACATAAGCTAAAACCATTGAAGGAGACTGAAGAAAAGGTATGTGGTAATGCAAGGATAACTTTTGTTGATGGAAAAAATTTCCTAGATGGTATGAGGCATGAGCATGTATGTTTTGCTTTAATTCCAAAGGCTGGTAAAGATGAAGTAGAAGATGTTCCTGTAGAAGTTGCAGATTTGTTGAACGAGTTTTAGGATATTGTATCTGATAACATACCTGATGGATTACCACCAGTCAGGAAGATTAGTCATTAGATGGACTTGATCCTAGGAGAGAGTTTTCCAAATAAGGTAGCACACAGAATGACACCTGCAGAAAGTGAGGAGTTGAACAGACAAGTACATGAGTTGTTACAGAAAGGATTAATCTGTGAGAGTCTGAGTCCCTGTGCTGTGCCAGTGGTATTAGCACCAAAGAAGAATGGAGAATGGAGGATGTGTATAGATTCTAGAGTAATAAACAAGATCACAATCAAGTACAGGTTTCCATTGCCATGAATGGATGATATTATGGACTATTTGAGTGGAGCTGTGTATTTCTCAAAGATAGATCTGAAGAGTGGATATCATTAGATTCAGATTAGAGAAGGAGATGAATGGAAGACTGCCTTCAAGACAAAGGAAGGACTGTATGAGTGGTTAGTCATGCCTTTTGGGCTAACCAATGCACCGAGCACTTTCATGCAGCTCATGAATAAGGTTCTAAAAGAATTTCTGGGTAAGTTTGTCATTGTTTACCTAGATGATATTTTGATCTTTAGTAAGACATTGGAGGAGCGTATGATGCATATTCGTATGATATTTGAGAAGTTGAGAGAAGAGAAATTGTTGATTAATTTGAAGAAGTGCAGTTTTGTGAAGAAAGAGTTAGTGTATTTGGGATTTGTAGTTTCAACAGAAGGTCTAAAAATGGACCCAGAGAAGGTACAGGCTATCCTTGAATGGCCTACTCTAAGGAATGCTACTGAGGTAAGATCTTTTCATGGTCTAGCTAGCTTTTACAGAAAGTTTATTAGAAATTTTAGCAGTATTTGTGGACCCTTGACTGAAACAATGAGAGAGAATAGAAAAGAATTTAAGTGGACTAATGGGGTAGAAAAGAGTTTTCAATTGTTGAAACAAAAAGTTATAGAACAACCTATTTTAGAACTTTCAGATTTTAATAAGGTGTTTCAAGTAGATTGTGATGCTAGTGGTACTACAATAGGAGCTGTTATGAGCCAAGAAGGTAAACCTGTTGCTTATTTCAGTGAGAAGTTAAATGATGCCTAGAGAAAATATTCTGTTTATGATCAAGAATTTTGTGCTATAGTTCAGGCATTAAAGAAGTGGAGACATTATCTAGTTCCTAAGGAGTTTGTTTTGTACACTGATCATCAATCTTTGCAATATTTGAATAGTCAAGGAAAGTTGAAACAGAGGCATTTGAAATGGGTTGAGTTTTTGCAGAGTTATACATTTATTTTGAAACACAGGAGTGGAAAGTCTAATAGGGTTGTAGATGCTCTTAGCAGAAGTCAACTATTGTTGATAGAAATGCAGATTGAAGTGGTTGGGTTCAAGGAACTCAAAAATTTGTATTTAGAGGATCCTAATTTCGGTGAAGCTTGGAAAGCCTGTACAGAACCTATTACTCTAGATAGGATGAAATGGTTGGATTTCATCATCCAGGATGATATGCTATTCAAAGGGAGTCAGTTGTGCATTCCAAGAAGTTCTATGAGGGAGAATCTCATCAAGGAGAAGCATAGCGGAGGATTGGCTAGACATTTTGGTCATGATAAAACCCTTTCTTTGGTTAGTGAGAATTATTATTGGCCACAGTTGCAGCAAGATGTGAAAAAGTTTGTACAGAGTTGCAGAGTATGTCAGATGGCGAAAGGAGTGAAGTAGAATACAGGGTTGTATCAGCCATTACCTGTACTAGAGAAGCCTTGGGAGGATATCAGCATGGACTTTATTCTTGGTTTACCGAGGACTCAACGGGGACATGATTCAATTGTTGTAGTGGTTGACAGATTTTAAAAGATGGCACATTTCATTCTCTGCAAGAAGACTAATGATGCTGTTCATGTAGCAGAATTGTTTTTCAGAGAAGTAGTGAGACTTCATGGTTTGCCAAAGACCATAGTTTCAGATCGGGACACTAAGTTTGTTGGATATTGATATAGGAACATCCTAGGTGTAAGAGCAATCTTGCATCACCCAAAAATATTTCTATTTTTATATTCAATAAGGGCTATTTTGTGCAGAGCTGCTATTTATGGAAAGTTACTATTTTTGGTAATTTTTGTATGTGCTCAGAATGATCTGATTTCTTTCTTCGAGGTTCATTTTGGTCATATAAGTCTGCCAGTAAAGTTTCATTGCTAGATCAAGTGTATATTGGAAGATATTGAAGATTTTTGGTATTGGTAGTAGGGTACCGAAACTTTGAACTCAGTTTTGAAGGCTTTAGAGGCCCCATATGAGGTCAAAAAATTTGGGTGACGGGCGCTTGCGCAGGTCAAGCCTTTAGAGCGCTTCGTGGCATTTTTGAAATGGGGTTATAATAGCTGATCGGGTCAACTGGTGATGACTTATGGTCTTCAGAAGTTGGGCCACCTGAAATGGCAGAAAATAATTTTTTTCAAAATTTATGTTCGGGTTTCAAAGGTTATTGTGAGCTGACTATGATGTAATAAAATGTAAAATAAAATAATTTTAAGTTTGGTCAGCCTTATTGGCTAAAATTCTAGAACCTTCCCAGGTGGTGGAAAAATTGCCTATATAAGGAAGGCTGTATTATTGTCTTAGGCAGTTCAGAATAGTTCTGGGTAGTAGATCTGGGTAATAATTTGCGGCTTTGTCCTACAAAATATTGTAAAGGAAAATGCCCATGTAGCTTTGCATGTAAGAGTTTTTAAATTTTAAATTCTACATTTGTGGAGATAATAAGAAGCCTTTTCTATTCTCGCAAATTACTGTTGTTTCTTTGTTTCTGTATGTGTTTGTGGTATTAAGGAGAGCATCCTTCATCAAGTGGTATCAGAGCAGGAGTTCCTGAGTGTGTAAATAGATCACCAACTGTGAGAAAGTTTGCACCAGGACCGTGGTTAGGGTTTCAATGAGCATCACAAAAATGCCTCCACGAAGAGAACGTGGCGGAAGGGATGGTGTTGCGACACCTGAGGTTAGAGAGCTATAGAGACAAGTGCAAGCATTGCAAGAAGAGATTTGTAGAGGAATGAATCTTAATGTAAGAGAAGAAAGTGATGATGAAGTGGAATAAAATTTTGATCAGGAAGGAGAAGACGAACTTCCAAACCCAGAAGAAGAAAGGATTTTTCGAGCCCTTTCCAAGATCAGGAAGAGACCTAAGATCGAGGTTCCTACATTTTTAGGGAATCTTAACCCTGAAGAATTGATCGACTGGATCAATGAATGTGAGGAATATTTTGAGTATGAAGCTGTTGAGGATCCTAATAGGGTCAAATTTATGAAGGCCAGACTTAAAGGTCATGCAAAGATCTGGTGGAAAGAGGTTCAATTGAAGCAAAATAAAAGAGGGAAAGATAAAATCACAAGATGGGATCGGATGGTGGATAAATTGAAGTGACAGTTCATTCCTATTTATTATGAGCTTGACCTACTAAAGAAAATGCAAAGTTTGAAGCAAGCAGGAAGATCTGTTCAGGAGTATACAGAGGAGTTCTATCAACTCCTCATTAGAATAGGCCATGCAGAAGCTGATAAGGAGAAATTTTTTTGATACCTTAATGGGTTAAGGTCAAGCATTCAGGAGGAGTTGAATCTAGTTCGAATGAACAGTATTGAGGAGGCATACCAATTTGTCGTAAAAGTAGAGGAAAAGCTCAACAAGAAGTTTGAGAGTAGACAAAATGGAAGAGGTCGCGGTGGACGGTCATATGGTGGCTGAAATGAAGATCCAAAAAATAAGGATGAGGCTAGTAGCAGTCAGAATCAGCGAGGAAATAATTCCAATCGCTTCCAAGATCAGAATAATAGAGATCAGAGAGGAAGAGGAAGAGAACAAGGATCTGGAAGAGGTGGCTTTCGTGGAACATGTTTTCACAGTGGAGAAGAAGGTCATAGGGCATTTGAATGTCCTCAACGCCAAGGAAGAACAGACAGGAAAAATGAAGGTTAGGCCAAAGTTGCACATGTAGATGAAGACGCTAGATCATCAAATTCTAAAGATGCTAAAAGAGGAGAAATATTGATTAACAGAAGAGTCCTGTTGAGTGGTGAGAATGAACCTGAGCAAAGGAGGAGCTTGTTTCACACCAGGTGCAAGTGTGAAGGTAAATGTTGTGATGTGATCATTGATAGTGGAAGCACTGACAATTTGGTGTTAGAAGAGATGGTGACAAAGTTGAAGCTCAAGAGGCAGAAACACCCACATCCATATCCGATTGCCTGGGTACAGGATGACCACAAGGTCATGGTCAATGAACAATGCCTAGTGAAGTTCAAGGTTGGTGGATACCAAGATGAGGTATTGTGTGATATCATCTCTATGGATGCATGTCATATGTTGTTGGGTAGGCCATGACAGTTTGACAGATATGATGTACATGATGGTCGTGCGAATACCTATTCCCTGACAAAGGATCGAGTGCGACATAAGCTAAAACCATTGAAGGAGAATAAAGAAAAGGTATGTGGTAATGCAAGGATAACTTTTGTTGATGGAAGAAATTTCCTAGATGGTATGAGGCATGAGCATGTATATTTTTCTTTAATTCCAAAAGCTGGTAAAGAGGAAGTAGAAAATGTTCCTGTAGAAGTTTCAGATTTGTTGAATGAGTTTCAGGATATTGTATTCGATAACGTGCTGATAGATTATCGCCAGTCAGGAAGATTAGTCATCAGATGGACTTGATCTCAGGAGCGAGTTTGCCAAATAAGGTAGAACATAAAATGACACCTACAGAAAGTGAGGAGTTGAACAGACAAGTACATGAGTTGTTACAGAAAGGATTGATCCATGAGAGTCTGAGTCCCTGTGCTGTACCAGCGGTATTAGCACCAAAGAAGAATGGAGAATAGAGGATGTGTATAGATTCTAGGGCAATAAAAAAGATCATAATCAAGTACAGGTTTCCATTGCCACGAATGGATGATATTATGGACTGTTTGAGTGGAGCTGTGTATTTCTCAAAGATAGATATGAAGAGTGGATATCATCAGATTCGGATCAGAGAAGGAGATGAATGGAAGACTACCTTCAAGACAAAGGAAGGACTGTATGAGTGGTTAGTCATGTCTTTTGGGCTAACCAATGCACCGAGTACTTTCATGTGGCTCATGAATGAGGTTCTGAAAAAATTTCTAGGTAAGTTTGTCATTGTTTACCTAGATGATATTTTGATCTTTAGTAAGACATTGGAGGAGCATATGATGCATATTCGTATGGTATTTGAGAAGTTGAGAGAAGAGAAATTGTTGATTAATTTGAAGAAGTGCAGTTTGGTGAAGAAAGAGTTAGTGTATTTGGGATTTGTAGTTTCAACAGAAGGTCTAAAAATGGACCTAGAGAAGGTACAGGCTATCCTTGAATCGCCTACTCCAAGGAATGCTACTAAGGTAAGATCTTTTCATGGTCTAGCTAGCTTTTACAAAAAGTTTATCAAAAATTTTGGCAGTATTTGTGGACCCTTGACTGAAACAATGAGAGGGGATAGAAAAAAATTTAAGTGGACTAATGGGGTAGAAAGGAGTTTTCAATTGTTGAAACAAAAAGTTACAGAACAACTTGTTTTAGCACTTCCAGATTTTAATAAGGTGTTTCAAGTAGATTGTGATGCTAGTGGTACTGCAATAGGAGCTGTTATGAGCCAAGAAGGTAAACCTATTGATTATTTCAGCGAGAAGTTGAATGATGCCAAGAGAAAATATTTTTTTTATGATCAAGAATTTAATGCTATAGTTCAAGCATTGAAGAAGTGGAGACACTATTTGCTTCCTAAAGAGTTTGTTTTGTACACTGATCATCAAGCTTTGCAATATTTGAATAGTCAAGGAAAGTTGAATCAAAGGTATTTGAAATGGGTTGAGTTTTTGCAGAGTTATACATTTGTTTTGAAAGATAAGAGTGGAAAGTCTAATAGGGTTGCAGATGCTCTTAGTAGAAGGCAACTATTGCTGACAGAAATGCAGATTGAGGTGGTTGGGTTCAAGGAACTCAAGAATTTGTATCTAGAGGATCCTAATTTTCGTGAAGCTTGGAAAACTTGTACAGAACCTGTTACTCTAGACAGGATGAAATGGCTGGATTTCATCATCCAGGATGATATGCTATTCAAAGGGAGTCAGTTGTGCATCCCACGAAGTTCTATGAGGGAGAATCTCATCAAGGAGAAGCATAGCGGAGGATTGGCTAGACATTTTGGTCGTGATAAAAACTTTTTCTTTGGCTAGTGAGAATTATTATTGGCCACAGTTGCAGCAAGATGTGAAGAAGTTTGTACAAAGTTGCAGAGTATGTCAGATGGTGAAAGGAGTGAAGTAGAATATAGGGTTGTATCAGCCATTACCTGTACCAGAGAAGCCTTGGGAGGATATCAGCATGGACTTTGTTCTTGGTTTACAGAGGACTTAGTGGGGACATGATTCAATTTTTATGGTGGTTGACAGATTTTCAAAGATGACACATTTCATTCCCTGCAAGAAGACTAATGATGTTGTTCATGTAGCAGAATTATTTTTCAGAGAAGTAGTGAGACATCATGGTTTGCCAAAGACCATAGTTTCAGATCGAGACACTAAGTTTGTCGGATATTTCTGGCATACATTGTGGAAGAAGTTGAAGACAGATTTGAAGTTCAGTTCATCACATCATCCATAGACTGATGGACAGACAGAGGTGGTGAATAGGAGTTTGGGAAATTTACTGAGATGTTTGGTTGGAGATAAGCCAACAGGATGGGATTTGATTTTAGCACAGGTGGAATTTGCATACAATAATTCTATCAATAGGAGCACTGGTAAATCACCATTCCAGATTGTATATGGAAGTAGTCTGAGAAATGCATCTGAGTTGAGGAAGATAGATAAAGGAGAAATATGTAGTGCTGAAGCTGAGGATTTTGCAGAACACTTGAAGAACATCCATGGGGAGGTGAGGAAGCATATTACCAAGATGAACACATAGTATAAGGCTAAGGCAGATGAGAAAAGGAGGTATAAGAAATTTTAGGTTGGTGATGAAGTCAGGGTTCATTTGCAGAAGGAGCGGTTTCCAGTTGGTACATACAATAAGCTAAAAATGAAGAAGTTTGGACCATGTAAGATACTGAAGAAACATGATTTAGGAAATGCATATGAGGTAGAATTACCTACCGAGCTAAATATTTTACTAGTGTTTAACATTTCAGATTTGACAGAGTATCATGAAGGAGGTGTTGAAGATGAGATCACAGCAGCACAGTGGAGTATTCCAGCAACTAGTTCAGACACTAAGGAGATTGAAGATATATTGGATAGTCGTGTTGGTAGAAGCACAAGGAACAGGACATATGAAGAATATCTGGTCAAGTGGAAAGGATGACCTGTTGAAGATTCATCATGGCTGACAAAGAAGGAGGTTGACTATCTTGGTTTTCCTCAGCACACTTGAGTCGTGACAGGGTCACTTCTCAAATTACCCCGGGTGTCTGATGCAAGAGTATCCTGGGTGTAAGAGCAATCTTGCATCACCCAAAAATATTTCTATTTTTATATTCAATAAGGGCTATTTTGTGCAGAGCTGCTATTTATGGAAAGTTACTATTTTTGGTAATTTTTGTATGTGCTCAGAATGATCTGATTTCTTTCTTGGAGGTTCATTTTGATCATATAAGTCTGCCAGTAAAGTTTCATTGCCAGATCAAGTGTATATTGAAAGATATTGAAGATTTTCGGTATTGGCAGTAGGGTACATAAAATTTGAACTCAGTTTTGAAGGCTTTAGAGGCCTCGAATGAGGTCAAAAATTTGGGTGATGGGTGGTTGCACAAAACAAGCCTGTAGAGCGCTTCGTGGCATTTTCAAAATGGGGTTATAATAGCCGATTGGGTCAACTGGTGATGACTTATGGTGTTCGGAAGTTGGGCCACCTGAAATGGTAGAAAATAATTTTCTTCAAAAATTTTGTTCGGGTTTCAAAGGTTATCGGGAGCCAACTATGATGTAATAAAATGTAAAATAAAATAATTCTAAGTTTGGTTGGCCTTATTGGCTAAAATTCTAGAACCTTCCCAGGCGGTGAAAAAATTGCCTATATAAGGAAGGCTGTATTATTGTCTTAGGCAGTTCAGAATAGTTCTGGGTAGTAGATCTGGGTAATAATTCATGGCTTTGTCCTACAGAATATTGTAAAGGAAAATGCCCATGTGGCTTTGCATGTAAGAGTTTTGAAATTTGAAACTCCACATTTGTGGAGATAATAAGAAGCCCATTTTTTGTTCTCGCAAATTACTGTTGTTTCTTTGTTTCTGTATGTGTTTGTGGTATTAAGGAGAGCATCCTTCATCTGATATTTCTGGCGTACATTGTGGAAGAAGTTGAAGACAAATTTGAAATTTAGTTCATCGCATCATCCACAGACTGATGGACAGACAGAGGTGGCGAATAGGAGTTTGGGAAATTTGTTGAGATGTTTGGTTGGAGATAGGCCAACAGGATGGGATTTGATTTTACCACAGGTAGAATTTGCATACAATAATTGTGTCAACAGGAGCACTGGTAAATCACCATTCCAGATTGTATATGGAAGTAGTTTGAGAAATGCATCTGAATTGAGGAAGATAAATAAAGGAGAAATAAGTAGTGCTGAAGCTGAGGATTTTGCAGAACACTTGAAGAACATCCATGGGGAGGTGAGGAAGTATATTACCAAGATGAACGCATAGTATAAGGCTAAGGCAGATGAGAAAAGGAGGTATAAGGAATTTCAGGTTGGTGATGAAGTCATGGTTCATTTGCAGAAGGAGTGGTTTCTAGTTGGTACATATAACAAGCTAAAAATGAAGAAGTTTGGACCATGTAAGATACTGAAGAAACATGATTCAGGAAATGCATATGAGGTAGAATTGCCTACTGAGCTAAATATTTCACCAGTGTTTAACATTTCAGATCTGACAGAGTATCATGAAGGAGGTGTTGAAGATGAGATCACAGCAGCACAATAGAGTATTCCAGCAACTAGTTCAGACACTAAGGAGATCAAAGATATACTAGATAGTCGTGTTGGCAGAAGCACAAGGAACAGGACATATGAAGAATATCTGGTCAAGTGGAAAGGATGACCTGTTGAAGATTCATCATGGCTAACAAGGGTGGAGGTTAACCATCTTGGTTTTCCTCTGCACACTTGAGTCATGACAGGGTCACTTCTCAAATTACCCTGGGTGTCTGATGCAGGAGCATCCTGGGTGTAAGAGCAATCTTGCATCACCCAAAAATATTTCTGTTTTTATATTCAATAAGGGCTATTTTTTCAGCACTGCTATTTATGGAAAGTTACTATTTTTGGTAATTTTTGTATGTGCTCAGAATGATCTGATTTCTTTCTTGGAGGTTCATTTTGGTCATATAAGTCTGCCAGTAAAGTTTTGTTGCCAGATCAAGTGTATATTGGAAGATATTGAAGATTTTTGGTATTGGCAGCAGGGTACAGAAACTTTGAACTCAGTTTTGAAGGCTTTAGAGGCTCCGGATGAGGTCAAAAATTTGGGTGATAGGCGCTTGCATTGGTCAAGCCTGTAGAGCACTTTGTGGCATTTCCAAAATGGGGTTATAATAGCCAATCGGGTCAACTGGTGATGACTTATGGTCTTCGAAAGTTGGGCCACCTGAAATGGCAGAAAATAATTTTCTTAAAAATTTCTGTTCGGGTTTCAAAGGTTATCTTGAGCCGACTATGATGTAATAAAATGTAAAATAAAATAATTCTAAATTTGGTCGGCCTTATTGGCTAAAATTCTGGAACCTTCCCAGGCGGTGAAAAATTACCTATATAAGGAAGACTGTATTATTGTCTTAGGCAGTTCAGAATAGTTCTGGATAGTAGATCTAGGTAATAATTTGAGGCTTTGTCCTGCAGAATATTGTAAGGGAATGCCCATGTGGCTTTGCATATTGTAATTCTGAAAGTTTGTAATTCCACATTTGTGGAGATAATAAGAAGTAAATTTTCTATTCTTCCATATTGTTGTTGTTTCTCTGCTTCTGTTATGTGTTTGCGGTATTAAGGGGAGCACCCTTCATCAATTTTATCAAAGACAGTGTGAAGCCAACATGACAGAATATGAAGGCAAAATTGGTAAAGAGTTAAGGCATTATTTTGTTTATCAAAATAATGACTTAACAATATAAAGGGAGGACATCCTAGATGTTAACCCTTAGATAAAGACATATGGAAGCCGACCATGTAAACTTATTAGTCTTAATAACTTGTATATAAATGTAATTGGAAATTAATGAAAATAGTAGAATGTGTAAGAAAAGAAAAGTGTAAGTGTGAAGAAAATGTAACAAGTGATGATGTGAAGATAAGAGTAGCAAAATAATATTGATACAAGAAGAATAAGGTTATGTACCTTGACCTATTTTTGTATACATTGGATATTACTTGTTTGGGCAGTGGGCTCATCTAGTAATCAGATTTTGTATTGACAACTCCTAACAGGGTTGAGGCTTCTAACAAGGACTATAGTCCCTTAATTAGGACTAATGCACTATATGCTTATAATAGACTTCTAGTAGGGTCAATATCCCTAACAAGATACTTTTGATTAGTGAATCTTTGTGGGTACCATCCCCACTAGGTTTTTCCCTTGGCCAAGGTTTCCTCGAGAACATATCATGTGTTATGAGTTCTTTATTTCTATTGCTATGCATATTCTTTAGCTTCTTCTATTATGCATGTTTAAAGACAATTTTTTATATCCATAATTGGGAAAAAAATAAGTTTGTAGAATACTGATTCACCCCCCCTCTCAGTATTCCCTATTTCTAACAATTGGTACCAGAGCTTAGTTACTCAGAGAAGAATAACTCAAGGAAGGCCTAGCAGCTTGAGTAAGATCTCTATGGATATGGATCAATTACAAAAGAACCTTGAAGAAGCCCTTGAATAGATTGATATGCTTACTAATGAAAGAAACACTCTGAAAAGAAAATATGATAATGCAAAGAACCTTATTGAGAAACTAAAAAACAAGGTAGAAGATCTGAAATCTGAAATTCTTATTGAAGATTGTGATGACAATTTAGAAAAAGAAAATGTGATCCTTAAGCATGAACTGAAGATAGAAAATCTAAAACTTGGCTTCAACGATGGAAATATAAAAAATGAAGCAAATCTGAGATCTGAGAATGAAAAGTTGAAGATTGAGAATGAAGAATTAAAATCAAAACTTGGCAAAGTAACATGTGAATTTGAGAAAGTAAATTTGCAACATACAAAACTTGAGAAATATAATAAGATTGTGAAAGTTGAATTGACTCAATCCAAACAACAACTTGAAAGGCTATATTCAAATAGTGAGAATATCAATGAACAAGTATCTTATGGAAAACCATCCTATGATAAGACTGGACTTGGATTTAATATATTCAGAACAAATGATGAAAGCAAGGAACCAGATCTGAAAGAATCTGAAAGCATAGATGAGAAGAATTCAGATGAGATCAATAAATCTGAAAAAACACACCTAAAGTAGAAGAACCACCAAACCAAGAGGAATCACCCAAAGGTATGCAAAAAGAATTCAAAGGTAGATGTTTTGGTTGTAATACTATTGGACACATGAAGAGAGATTGCACAGGTAAACAATTTAAACCTCTTAATGGTTATTGTTATAATTGTCATGGTTTTGGACATAGAGCTATTAAATGTAGAAAACCTAAAGTTACTGAGAATAATTATGGTAGTAGAATGTTTAGGAATACTAACAATGCAGATAAGAGACCTACTGAAGAAATGAATAGAAGAAATGGAGTATTATGCTATAGATGCAACAAAGTTGGACACATTCCTAGAAATTGCAGGTCACAAATCAATCAACAAGGACCAAGATATGGGAACAATGGAATTGTTTGTCAGATATGTAACAAGATTGGACATATAGAAAATTTTTCTAGAATGAACAATGGAACTTATCATCCTAACCCTTACCCTAGAAATCATGCAAGAAGAAATGAAAGAACATGAAATAGTTAGAAAGGTTGCTACAGTAATGGAGATGAAGTAAAATTTGTTAAAGGCATAGATCAAGGAGATATATCCAACATTGAAGATAATCAGAAAGGTGAAGTATCAAGTGGTAAGAGTGAATCCTTAGCTAACCTATCCTTAAGCACTTAAATTATGTAAATTGTAGTAGATTAGGAACTTAGAATTAGATTAGAAGTAGATCTATGATAACTTAAGTTTTGTGTAGTTAATGGAAGGTAGTTTATGATGTACTAATGCTATGGTTAAGACGGGAAAATAAAATGTTATGTTCTATGAGATCGCAAGAAGTTTTAAGTTTTGCAGGATAGCAGAAACAACTTTTTGGGAAGAAGTGGCAAAAGAATTTAATGCGATGTCAGACTTAAGTGAGATCAAAGTAATAAAAGGTTATGATCAAAGTTATTTGATCATCAAAGAGAATTGAAGTGTTTAGGAGAGCAGAAAATAGAGATCGGAAGCACTTTGCAGTGATTTGGAGAAAGATTTAAGCACCGAATCCTCAGAAACCCTAGATCGAGAATTTGAGGTATTTATCTTGCCAAATCTTTGAATTGGTATAAAGAATTTAATGTAATCATGGATGTATCCTTAATTCACAATATCAAAGATAAGAATAGACCTAAAATAAAGAAAGAACCAGTTGAACCCTTGGATGAAGATGATCCTAGGTTAGCACTGTCATCCCTACTAGATGGAGTTTTGCATTTGGAAAATGTAAGAAGTTATCTTGGATGTAAGTTAGAAACCCTCAGTGACAGTGACTTTACTAGTGAATATCAGAAGATTTACAAAAATGATATGTCATTGAAACAAGGATATGAACATTTGAAAGAAAATGAGATTGTTAAGTATGCTTTTAAGTATGAATTTGAAAATGAAGAATGCACTAAGATCATTTCAAGCAGAATTCATAATGGGAAGCTTTGGCTAGATGATAGAGTGATAGACATTATAGTTGACTTGATTCATGAAGTCACAGTTTTATCTAAAGTTGGTGCTATTCCTTTAAATGAGAAAAATATGAGAAAAATAGTCATGGATAACATAGGTTCAACCTACAATGGTAGAGGAATTGTGATTAGCAAAATCAAACAAGATGATGTGAGATACCTATGTAAGATCCTAACCACTAAATTTTGTGCAAATTCTAGAGAAGATGATATGGCAGTTGGAAAGGTACATATTGCCTATTTAATGTGTGTTGACAAGGTGCTAGTTGATATGTGTGAAATCCTAAGAATTCAATTATTTGAAAATGTGGAAAAGATTAAGAAATCTAAGTATGCACCATTTAGATTTTCATCCTTAATCACATACATATTTTTCCACTCATTGAGAAGATTTCCATACACAATTGCAAATGATTGGGATGATGGACAAACTACTATGGAAAGGATAAACAAAGTATATTTGAGACATGTTATTGACAAAGTAAATGAAAGTGCTATGTTAGTAATGAAGACATTTCAGAACATAGTAACTAGTAGATCAAGAATTCCACAGTCACTTGTGATGAAGTATTAAGATGATATATGTTTCATGGTTGACACTAACTTTACCTATATTGAAGTAGTGGAACCTAGCATTAAATTCATAGACCCTCTTGGCTATGAGATATCTGAGGTAGAGATAGAAGGATATGTTGGTAGGTTACTTAAATGTAAGTTGGACAACTAGTGCAATAGACTTGGAACTTTTGAAGAGAACTTCAACTCGGAAAAAGCAATAATTGAACAAAAAAAAAGCTAAGAAGAGAGTTGACAGAACTATCAAGAAAGTACTGAAAGATTCAAGAATGTCAGACCAATAATTCTTAATAGAAAAATAGATAGCAGTAGCAATCATGGATATTGGAAAGAAAGAAGTCTTGATTGTACCACCCTTGACATCTAGTTCAGAATAGCAAGAACCTACATAATTTAAGATGAAAGTAGAGGAACCAAAACAAGTAACAACTAGATCCACTTCCTCCACAGCTAGCAAGAGAATGAAAGAAAGTGCTAATCGACCAGGAAAGAGACAGAAGACTTTAGTTAAACTAGTACCAAGAGAAATTGTAGAAGTAAAAGATGATGACACTACAGGTAAGAAGAAGACATGGAAACCAAGAATTGAGTGAATGAAGAAATCATACAAGATGGAAATTTCACCAAAATGAACAAGTACTTCAAACTATATGATTATTCAGAAAGACTAAACTTGGAGAATTCTATTATGAAGCATATGATTTTGATAGAAAAGAAATTTGATTCTATTCAAGGTCAAATACCTGATGAATTGTATACTAAACTTGTAAATAGAAAACAAAGAGCATTTGAAGAAGACACTAATATCAGAAAGAATCTTGTGAAGAAGCTTTGTGATGTGAGAGATGATGAACACTTGAAGCAGATATTGAAGGCCTTAAGCACCCTCTTAAGAACCAAAAGGAGAACCATTTTGATTATGGGAGGTAGATATGAAGAAGTAAATTCAGATACAGAACAGGCAATAATCAAGGTCATGACATAAAATATTGGAGAACCATCAATTGCAACAGAACAAGCAGTTGAAGTTGAACAAGAGGATATTCCCTCTCCTTCAGCTATTAAAATTGAAGATGAAACTATGAATATAGAAGGTACTAAGGTCACCTTGGATACTGATGACAATGTATTAAAAAACTTAGCAAACATTATTGACAATTTGGCTCTTGATGAACCGGATAGAACTGAAGAAGCAGAGCAGATTGAGGATGAAGTACCCCTTCCTACAAAAGAAGACATTAGTCTTACTCCTGAGACTAGAAAGAAGAAAGAATTTGGATCTTTATTTGAAGATTTAGGAAAGGAAGTTGATGATGATGATGATTAGTTAGAACTGATCACTTCCTTGAACAAAATTATTGGCAAAAACAAGAAGGTAAAGAGTCTTGAAGGTTGTCTGAAGGACTTAACTGACAAGTTACAAGGAGTTGTACCCACATAGATTGTAGATGCAGACCCTCTAGAGAAAGCAAAGAAATTGATGAGAACCTTTGATAATGAGTTCACAAATTTATCTGAGATTGCAAAGGTAAAGGCACAGGAAGACTATGAGGCTGGAATGCTTTTGAATATCAGTCAAAATATTAGAAATGATGCCAATAATCTTGATATCTATATCAAGAATTTGAGGAGACATTTGAGTACAAGAAAGTCTTTGTACATACAATGTACAACACCAGAGATTTTGACAGCAGAAGAAGACAAGTAGATCAAGCTGAAGGAAGCAAAGATCCAGAATGAATCAAACCTTCTTTCTAATCCTAATGTGAAGATTAGTCATGTTGAGAAGAAAGTTCAGAAGTTGTATGATGAAATAAAAATATTGCAAGATGAGAGGAACATAAAAATGAGGAGACTCACACTTCTGAGAGAACATACTTCCATGAAGATAAGTGTTATTGAAGAGCAGATGGAAGACTATCTTACAACTAGAATATCATTTTAGAAATTTAACTTTGAGAAGCTCCAAGCATGTCAAATTGCAGCCTATGGACTGAGCACACTACTCAATGTGGGAGATTCCATTAAGAAGTCATGGGAAAAGGAGTTAGAAGCTATAAAAGTTGATTTTGTAGATTGTGTTGCAAGCCTACTGGCTTTGCAATTAGACATTTAAGGTATAATCTTTTGTGATACAATTTTGTTAACCTCCCTACTTTATTTTGTCATTGTTGTCAAAGGGGGAGAGATATATAGAAAATCGAGAGATATACAGAGTAGATTGACAGTACAATGTATACTCTTAGGGGGAGTATTGTAGTATATAATAAGTATTTTTTGAGGAGATATAAGGAGAGTATATATCTTATACTATGGCCAATTCTGAGACAATTTTAAAATTTTGTTATTGTACACTTAGCTAATTTTCTCATATGTTGCCACCAATGAAAAAGGGGGAGATTGTTCACAATATGGCTGAAGTGAGTACATAGATATTGTCATTATCAAAACATATGATCCTCATGAAGATCACATAAGTTAGAGAACAAGTATAGCAGAGCACATTGCAAATTTTTCCAAGTGTGAGAGTGTTTTCACAGTATACCAACACATAGTTTTTGTTTGCGACATTGACTGGAGTTAGTTTAGTGCTTGCACAATTGAAAATAGACCCTATGAAGGCTAATGATGACCCATATTAGAGCACAAGTTAGTACGACATGTACGGAATTAGTTATGACAGTTTTACCAAAGACAGTGTGAAGCCGACAAGACAGAATATGAAGGCATAATTGGTAAAGAGTTAAGGGATTATTTTGTTTATCAAAATAATGACTTAAATATTTAAAGGGAGGAAATCCTAGATGTTAACCCTTAGATAAGGACATATGGAATCCAACCATGTAAAGTTATTAGTCTTAATAACTTGTATATAAATGTAATTGGAAAGGAATGAAAATAGTAGAATGTGTAAGAAAAGAAAAGTGTAAGTGTGAAGAAAATGTAACAAGTGATGATGTGAAGATAAGAGAAGCAAAGAAATATTGATACAAGTAGAATAAGGTTATGTACCTTGAACTATTTTTGTGTACATTGGATATTACTTGTTTGGGAAATGGGCTCATTTAGTAATTAGATTTTGTATTGACAACTCCTAACAGGGTTGAGGCTTCTAACAAGACCTATAGTCCCTTAATCAGGATTGATACACTATATGCTTGTAATAGACTCCTAACAGGGTCAATATCCCTAACAAGATACTTTGGATTAGTGAATCTTTGTATGTACCATCCCCACCAGGGTTTTCCCTTGGCCAGGGTTTCCTCGAGAACATATCATGTGTTATGAGTTCTTTATTTCTATTGCTATGCATATTGTTTAGCTTCTTATGTTATGCATGTATAAAGACAATTTTTTATATCCATAATTGCACAAAAGATAAAGTTTGTAGAATATTGATTCACCCCCCCTCTCAGTATTCACTATTTCTAATAGTATGCACATATAAATATAAGATGCGCCCATTGTAATCAGCATGGAAGTAGTAAGAGAGTTGAGATAAGGAGAGAATAATTATGCAAAGAGACATTAAGATTTATTAGAGTTTGGCAAGAGGTCAAAGCATCAGTACATCAAATGAACTGATCTGACAAGTAGTGTCATAGTGATCCTTCATCTAGTAGATATAGTGTGTATCTGAGATCAGAAGGTTGTAGCCTTCACCACTTGAGCATTGAGCTCTAGGACAGTGCATCCACTCCCCTAACATGGACTATTCTAAAAGACTCCTAATAGGGTTTGACCCTTGACTAGGTCTACTATAGTAAATATATTGTAAAGAATCTTGTAATAGGGTTAAGGATCTTCTAGCAAGGATCATAATACACTAGTACAAAATATTAGTGGTTGTCAATTCCCACTGAGGTTTTTACCTATTTGGGTTTCCCCATAACCACATTGGTGTTATGTGTTGTGTTAGCACTTGAAAAAAATTTCATGGTTATGTAATTTTTCTCTGGTCTTTGCACAGGTTTTCCTAGCCTCTGGCCTTATACCCTAGTTCAAAATTCATAATTCTAGCCATTGGAGTGAAAAAACCCTAGTTCTCTAGGCCAAGTTCTAATTTTTCATTACCTTTTTTGGGCCACTTAGGTGATCTTTAAAGCATGTGCACTTTTATTTCTCCTTATAGTCCCTCAATCTCCTAAAGAAATTGGCATATTCTTAAAAGTCTAGCGACCGCCCGAAAACTCTTTGTCACCTAATCTCTAAGTGACTTTGGAATATTCTTTGATTTAAAATGACCTAGTGGTTTCTTTAAGTCTCCAAGTCTCTATATGTTTCTATAAGATCTAGCAACTACTGCGATAAATTTTGTGAGAACAACTATAGTCATGCTATCTTTAAGTTAAGCTTACCTTTGGTTGGGTTGTCTCTGAATGAATTTTCAAAGAGAAGTATTTTTCAGCAATTATGAGTTTCTTTTTGGTCACTAAATCTCTAAATGAATGCGCAGTCTTATTCAATGTTAATCGCCAAGTCTCTCAGTTTTCAGGTGGTTAGTGATTCCATTGAGTGACTTGGACTTTGCCTCAGTCGCATGTTCTTAGGGGTTAACCCTAGTCAATAAAAACATTGTGAGACTCAGTGAAGCCTTAAGCCACGTGTTGTCTAGATATGCTTGGGTTAAGTCATTAGCAGACATCTATCCTAAGGGGCCCACTCTCTTGCAATGTGGCAGTCTATGATTTGGTGAAATGGCTTATAAGGATAATGGGACCATTGTTAGAAGGATCTTCAGAGCTGACGATAATGAAGAGAAGATCCGACGGTTGTTGTATGATCTCATGGAATCTAAGAGGCCTATGCGATCATGTGACTAACCGTCGATCTGGTAGTTCTAAGTGGGATTAGTGACTTAAACAATAAATAATAGAGGATGAACACTAATGGTCTATCATATGTTTGTATAAGCCTTTTCCAAGGTATGTGATCATGTGACTAACTATTTGTCTTGACAATAACAACTACGCAGAATTGCCAGTCATGTTGAGGTACCGATTGTGCTGAGATGTCTCATTTTCATCGGCCAAGTTGGAAGGTGACTAGACATGTCAATGGGCCCAAAATGTTTAGAAGGAATGACAGTGTGGTAGAATCTATGATTGTTGTATGTTCCCGTGGAATCTTTCCAAGCCATGTGATCATGCGACCACCATTCGATTTAAAGAAAGGGAGAATGTACTCCGTTTGCTAGTTTTTGTAGTGTGGCATCTTTTGATTTGATGAGAGGTAAGTGAAGTGTCACAGTGGGCCTGAGGTTTTCAGTCTATGGAGTTAGTTAAGACAAGGTTAGGATACGGTTATTCTAAGACAGTAATGTTTCACATTCGGTAAATACGCGACTGTGTGTTCACACAATCTCTTAATCTTGGAGGTCATGTTCTAAATTTTTAGCGATCCAGCGACGCAGTTATCTCCAAGTCACTGAAGGGAACAGTCAAGCCATGAAATATCAAGTGATTCAGAGATAGCCACAAGATGAAGACAGGATCAACATCCAGCGTGTAATCTCAAGACGTGACTCAGGGTCAAGGAAAGATTGTGAGACTTGGAAAATGGGTCATTCGCATGATCTCTAGGTTAGACCATGGTTAACCAAAATGTTTTGCGACTTGGAGAATGCCTTCAATCGCATGTTTGCTGAATAATTAAGAGTTAAGTTTTTGCTGCAAGAAAATAAAGAAAATGAGGTGGGTCTACTGCCAAGTGTTGCCAATGTGCTCATTTCCCATTGGCTGAGAGACTGATGATGTGGCTGTGGACCTTTCAAGGAGCTTGTTGATTGTTATAAAATTAATGAGGACCACCCGATATGCCAGGAGGAAATAAAATGATGGTCATGTTTTAAACTTGTCCGATTAACCATTGCTATCAGGAATTTGAATTATTTAAGGGTTTTTCAGCAACAAAAGGGACCAGTATTCAATGCTTGGGCATCTACATCTGATTTTAAAAGGATTTTGTTTACTGTCTCAGTGTGGACCAGAGATTTTGATGATTGATTGCAGAGGAAGTGAATCAGATTTTTTGGTGAATGAAAGGATAAGATCAGAGAGTAAATGACAAAGTGAGTCAGACATGCAAACAAAGTAAATCAGATATGAAGGGGCAGATAAAATTAGATCTTTTGAAGGTTCCCAAGGATATCAGATCTCAGAGGAGAGAGAGGGCTTTTCAGATCAGATTGCAAAGGAGATAGGTATTTGTCATGTGTTGATTTTAGGGTTTCTTTCTCTATCTATTTATTCTCTTATTTTCTCAATTTTGGGGGTTCCAGTTCCAGTTCCAGTTCTAGTTCTAGTTCTTGTTCTTGTCCCAGTTCCTGTGGCTACTTTGTTGTGCGCTGGCCCCTAAATGATGATATTTGAATTTCTTTGCATAACATATTTCCAATTTTATGTCTAAGTTCCTAAACTTTGAAGCTTTGTATGTAATAAATAGGTTCATTTCAATTGAATACACTACAATCTCTATCTTACCTTGTTACTGTATCTTTTCTCTATGTTCTACTCTTGTATGTTTTGATTTGCAAAGCATTTTGAAAACATACTAGCTACTAGGTAGTCTATCTAATTATTTGTGAGTTCCTCTCAAGGACAGGATTAAATTTCATAAATAGTTTTAGAGAATAGACATATGTGTTAAGATTTGATGATAACACCATAAGATTGACAGGATAGTTTGTAAGGCATCCTACTGTGTTTCTTTGGAATCTTCTTGTGCATTTCCATTCAAACTCTTTTTCCCAATGGAATAGGCACTGGTTGAATGTTTGTTATACAAACATCTTTCTATCATCAAGCACAAAATAATCATTACCAGTTCTTTAATTCTTTTTAAGTTCATGCTCACTGTAAAAAGGACTATATCCAAGTGGTACAATTCATGTTTGGTGATTCCTTAAAGAAAGAATCAGAGGTTAACCTTCCTCGAGTTGTACTCATAAAAAGAAGAAGGATTCACATTCTTATCTCCATTGTTCATGCTGTTACATTTGTAATTTCCTTTGTCATATTCTATAACACATTGTTCTTAGCTATCTATAGAATCATCTTTCATTGAAGTAGTTTTGAGTAACACAATAGCATGACAGTGAAGACCTAATCCACCAATAAAAAGCTTACTTGAAACAAAGTAACCTATTCATAGGCAATACCCACCTGAGTCCTATGGAGCTCAAAGAAAAAGGGGGATCTTATCCAATCCTCATCAATTAGGCTTTTCTTGCAAACTTGGAGTCCTTTTTAACTGAGAACTAAGCCCATATTTCAGCCAAGTTTGACCCTACAAGAAAAATCCCTAACATGTTGATTTCATGTTTCATGTTTATGTGGATTTTCATTTTAGTAATTAAGTATTTAAGTTAAGTTTGAGAAAATAAGTTTAAAGATTAAATACAATGAACATTGATTCACCCCCCCCCCCCTCTCAGTGTTCCCATTCCTAATAGTCTTATCAATACCAAAATGTCCATCCAAACCACTACTATTTTTCTCCTTTATCAAATTAGTTCTCATTGATCCCCTAGGTATACACAAATGAATAGCTTTAAACAACATACCTCCTTGAATGAAATATTCTTCCCATTTTGTACTTGGTTGATCTTGAATAGGTTCTTTGGACTTTCTCCATGGCTCAAAAATATTAGGATTAGTTTCATACAAATCTCTCATGTCATCAAAACCAAGAACTTCAATTCTCATCTCGGTCATAAAAAATCTTCTTCTAGTCAATGCATCAACAACTCTATTAGTGACTCTACTCTTATTCTTAATCACAAATGTATAACTCTGCAAATACTCAACCAATTTCATATGCCTTTGATTCAACTTATTCTGACTACCCAAATACTGTAAAGCTTTATGATCAGTATACAACACAAATTCACTCAGTATCAAATAATGTGTCTATTTCTTTAGGGCTTGAACAATACAATAGAATTCTTGATCATACACAAAATATTTCCATTTTGCATCATTCAACTTTTCACTAAAGAAAGGAACAAGTTTACCTTCTTGACTCAACACAAATCCTATTGCACTACCACTTGCATCACATTCCACTTGAAGTACTTTATTAAAATCAGAAAATACTAACACAGGAAATTTAACAACCTTCTTCTTTTGAGTCTCAAAACTTTTATCAGCTCCATGTGTCCATTTAAATTTTCTTTTATCTCCTCTCATAGTCTCAGTCATAGAATTACAAATTGAACTGAAATTCCTAATGAATATTCAGTAAAAACATGCCAAACTATGGAATGATCTTACCTCACCAGCATTCTCAGGTGTAGGCCAATTCAAAATAGCTTCAAACTTTTCAAGATCCATTTTCAAACCATCAGCTGAAATCACAAATCCCAAATACACAATATCTTCTTGCATGAAGGAACACTTTTTTAGATTTATCAGTAACTTTTCTTCTTTCAACCTCTGCAATACTTGTTTAACATGCAAAAAATGCTCTTATCTTGTTTAACCAACTATCATAATATCATCTAAGTATACAATCATAAATTTACCTAATAATTTCTTCAAAACTTCATTCATCAATCTAATAAAAAGGTGCATTAGTTAAACCAAAAAGCATAACCAACTACTCATACAAACCTTACTTTGTCTTAAAAGTAGTCTTCCACTCATCACCTTCTCTGATTCAGATCTGATGATATCCACTTTTGAAATCAATTTGGGTAAAATATTTTTCTATAGTCGAACTATCCATTATGTCATCGATTCTCAGTATACAAAACCTATTTTTCACTATTTTCTTGTTGATTTCTCTAGAATCCATACACATTCTCCATTCTCCATTCTTCTTAAGTGCCAATATAGTAGGTACTATACGAAGACACAAAATTTATTAGATCAAACATTTCTGCAACAATTCTTGAATTTGTCGGTTGAATACCTGATTCTCGGTAGGTGTCAACCAATTTTGTGCCTTATTCGGTAAACTAGCTCCGGGGATAAGATCCATACAATGATCAATACTTCTCTTCAATGGAAAAAAATCAGTTCAATTATTAGAAATGATCTCTCTATACTTGGTGAGTAACTTATCAATCTCTTCAGGTATGCTATCCTATGTTATCTTACTTGGTTTGTTAGGAATAACAACAAAACATGCATCATTCTTCTTCAAATCCTTAACAAACTTTCTTCCTTCCATCAAACAAACTTTCATAGATTTACAAACACTACTAATAGGTTCTTCAGTCAAAGGTAACAAGATCTATCTTCTCCCATCATCTAAAATAGTATATTTATGCAATCTCCCATCATATGTAGCATGCCTATCATATTGCCAAGGTCTACCCAACAAAATATGACAAAAATCCATGGGCATGATATCACACAATACATTATCATAGTACTTTCCAATTTTCAAATTCACATAACATTGTTCACTTATCAAGAGTGTATGCTCATCCTTGATCCATGTAATTTGATAGGGCTTCAGGTGTTCCAGCCTTTTCAACTACAACTTTGTAACCATTTCTTCAAATGCCAAGTTCTCTGAGATTCCACTATCAATGATTACCTTCCACTCTTCTTCAAAAACTCTACATTTGGTCTTGAACAAAATTTTCCTTGCCTGATCTTCCTAGTTACTTTCACTCCAAATTGCTCTCCTTACCATCAAGTTCTTTTCCTTATCAGGCTCATTTGGTGACTTTTCTTGCACTAAAGCATTTATACTACTATGACCTTCTTACTTGCATGTGTACATTCAAATGATCTATGTCCTTCTTCTCCATAATTATAAAAAGTTCCCTAGAAACTACCTCTATTATAACAACCTCGATAGTTATTGCCTCTTCCTTTAGATGAACTTTCACCTTTCCACTCGGTCTTGTCTTTATCCTGATTTGTTTTAGCTAGATCAGATCTATTTTTTTCACCATAAGATCTACTTCTTCCTCTAGGGAATATACCATCTTTACCCCTTTGTCTTTTCTCATGTCTTTTGATCAATTTCTCCTCATCTTTCAAGGAAAATGGATAAGCTTCTTCAATGCTTTCCAACTTAACCATACTGATTTCTTCTTCGATGGAAACTCTCAATCCATTCAAGTACCTAGAAATTAATTCCACTTCATCTTTATCATGTCCAGATCTGATATCTAATCTATATAATTCCTCAATATAATCTTTTACCGAGGTATCTTTCTGCCTCAAACTTTGGATTTTCCTAACTAGGTTAATCTGATAATCACAAGGTAAAAAAATTTTATTCAACTTATTTACCATCTTATTCAATACCTTAATTTTTTCTTTTCCTTTCCTCTTTCTATCCAACTATAGATGTTCCCACCACAAGGATGCATGACTCTTCAATTTTGTTCTTGCAATTTTTACCTTCTTTTCCTTAGGAACATTTTCATATTCAAAGTACTTTTCCGTCTTGGTGATCTAGTCCACCAATTCATCTAAATCTAACTTTCCACTATACTCAGGAGGATTGAAATGTGGTGTAGACTTCATATTTCTCAAAGCCTTCAACAATCTTTCCTCACCTTGATCCATCATGGGTGTCGGTTCTACATCACCTTGTTCTTCCTTAATTTCATCATCTTTAACATCTTCAAGATGTCTTCCTCTTTGCTAGGCTATCTCAAAAGCTTCTAATCTAGCAGCAAGTTGTCTCAACATGTCTACCTATGCTGGATCTACATCTCACCTCCCGTGAACCATCTTAAAACCCTCTATAATCATAGGCCAAATCACAATCTTCTACCCCACAAAAAATCAACTAGGGTTTCACAAGAAGGAACCCTCAAACCTAGATTCATAAACGTAGATCCATATCTCACCTCACTCTGATACCAACTGATGCAAATGAGGATGGGGAAAGGGGCCAAAGGTACACCCTAACCAAATCCACCTTGCATAGATCACACACGAAAGCAACAACACAGAAGTGAGAGAGAGAAAACAAATCAACTTCTTTATATTTCATCAAATAGATATTTCATACAAGATGGGATGTAAGGCCTTCCTGGTTAGGGCCAAATATTACAATTCTAGTAAAAATGTCCTCCAACATGCGAGGATCTGAAACTATCTTCAAACTTCTAACTTCTATCTTCTACGAAAACTTACTTCCCAGAAATTGACACCTAAACTATAACTAAAGACTACAATATATACAGGAGGCTAATAAGTCATCCTTTAGATCCACTATTAAAGGGAAGGAATGACTAGATCTAAGTCTACACACTTCCCAATGATAGATACCAGCACTAAATCCATGACCATAATTAATTTCACAAGTTAGCCTCAATAGGAAACTAAAACAAACAACTCGGTAAGCAAGGGTAACCGACCGATAGGAAAGATAACCGAGCACTAGAGAATTAACAGACCAACTTGGTTAAAGAAGGAAACTGAGAAACTACCAATCCAACTCGGTCAATGAAGGAACCAAGTACAACAAAAAATTCAAACTTCTTTTTGGTTATACATGATTGCTAAGGACCTGACATGCTCCTGCATCAATGTGAGATATACATATCTTCATACAATGAATCTTGTTACAATGATTTCCTAGTAGTGATACTTTCACTATAAAATCCATCTTAAGTTGTGATCTTATATTTGAGTGTAATTTTATTCATGGTTGTACCACTAAAGTATTTTCAACATAATTTAGGCAGTTCATTAGATTTATGGTTGTTTCAATTTCACATTTTTATCGTTCTAAAGTTAAATATTAAAGTAAGTATGGTAGAACAAATTAACAATGGTGTTCATTTTTAAATTTTATTGACAAGTAATTCCCACCATCCCTCTTGATATTCTTTCATATTCAACAATTGGCATCATAGATGTGATTCCTTAGATAATATATTAACCACTTGATGAGATCCTCATGGCATACAAATTAACATTACTTACTTTTCATGGAATAGACTATCACTTTAGAAATTACAAATGTGAAGATATTTGATATCTCAAACTGAAAAGACAAGTTGTAGAAAATCATTATGTGAGACCAAAAATAATACTACATACTATGGATGACATGGAGGCATGTGAAGACAATAGAAGAGTGGGGTATGAAATTTTCAGTGCTTCCACTAAATGTGAATTGAGTTGGGTTGTGTCTTCAGAAATTCATGTTGATCTTTAGAAAAGTTTAAAAGTACATATGAGGGAAATGATATGATTAAAATAGATACAACGTATAATAGAAAGGTGAAATATGAAGGTTTGCAGATGAAAGAAGAAGACACTATAACAACATACATGCAAAATATTGATGATTTGGTAAATAAGATCAGAAGTCTTTGCAACACACTAGAAGAAAATAATGTGGTATTTAATATATACTAAGAAACCTTACTAAAAATATAGTTCAAATTTTTCTTCTATTAAAGAGACATATTTTGAATAAGTATTATAGAGAATAGATTTATAGTGCATTGTTTTCTT
This sequence comes from Chamaecyparis obtusa, assembly GCA_027943335.1. Lineage (NCBI taxonomy): Eukaryota > Viridiplantae > Streptophyta > Pinopsida > Cupressales > Cupressaceae > Chamaecyparis > Chamaecyparis obtusa. Next base: position 271,104 of record BSBK01011338.1, read on the forward strand.
TTGAGGTGAGAGAATTTTGTAATACCGGCATAACAAAATAAAATTATTTTAAGAATATGAAACTAGGAAAGGAGGAAGAATCATGTGAAGACAACTAGGATGAGATGGACAAAAACATCCTGAGAAGTATGAAGACAGGCACCATAAATGTATAGTTAAGTAACCTTTTAAATGATTTCACTATGGAAATATCTAGTTTATTATACTTGATGTCCTAACATAACTTCAAATCAAAAGAAATGAGAGTAAAGAAATGTTCAATAATAAATCTTACTATGTTAGAGAAGATATAAGAATTTTATAATTATGAATCTGCTTATGAGGAAGATGATGAATGCACATTTCTAGCAATAAAATAATACATTCTTACTTGTAAACTTATTTGTGCTATGGAAGTAAAAGAAAAATGTACAAATTCTAAGATCTTTTTTTATATGTCAGAAGGAACATAGATCAATTGTTCATTTGTATTGGATTATCTATTCATATGATTGATGATAAAAGAAAATTTGCAAAACTTGGAAAGTATGATGGAGAATGTTTTACATTTGGAGGTGAAAAATAAGGTAGAATAGTTGGAATTGGTTCTCTTATTTATGATGGAAAACATAACACTAACAATTCTTACTATGTAAAAGTCTTGAACCATAATATATTTATTGTTAGAAAGATGTGTGGGAATGGATATGGTCTTTTAGTTTAGGAAGATGGTTGAGAGATAAGAAATCTAGAACAACAATTGGTACTAGAAAGAATACTAGAAGAAACATATACTAGTTGAATATTGTGAGTGGATACTATTTGATTTCTTAGATCAATAAGAGATGGTTGTGGAAGCAAAGGATGTTCCAAATAAAATTTTATAATATGATAAGGATCAATTGTTTCATGTGGTGAGAGATATATGTATTGATGAATATGTGAGTTTGTGTAACCAATGGAAGACTATAATATCATTCCTATGTTGTGTATTTTTGGTGGTAAATATTTTAGTTGTTCATTCCTTTTATTTCTTATATTTTTGTAGTGAGACCCTTTGTATTTGTAATGAGTCATATTATTTCTGAGTAATTAGGCCAATTGGTAGTGATCCTACTGATAGTGAGCCTTAACTATAGTAAGAAAATAGATACTCAGTCCTTAAACATTACCACTTTAACTAATATTAAATTCATGAGAATTAGTTTTTCTATGGTTTCTCAAATTGGATTTCCATCTAAATTTTGGTGTTCAATGTAATTGGTATTTAGTGATTTCATATTTGTATATGTTATAAGTTTCTCATTGCTTTAATTATTTACAAACTTATTAAAAATTAAGGAAATTATTTGATGAATAACTAATTCAAAACCCTCTTAGTTATTTATCTTGTTCAACAATAGATATTAGAGAATTGGTTCCTTAGTGAGAGCATAGCCACTTGAGGAAGATCCAATGGAGAAAAATTTGTATATTTCTATGTTTGACATATCCCATTATAGTTTTGGAAAGAACAGAGGAGAAAATACATAATTTTAAACAATTACACTACTTGGAATTCTATGGAAACAAAGTATGTTGCACCTCAGAATGACCGTACTAATTAAGATGAAAGATATGTAATTTTTAGCGCTTTATCAAAAATTCAATTGACTAAGGTTATTTAAGTAAATATTACTTTTGAAGTTTGTGAAAGTTGAAAGAGATCTATAAAGGAAATGATAGAGTTGAGTTATCTAAGAATATAATAGTTTCAATATGAGAACATCAGAATGAAAGAAGGTGAAGATACTACAAGTTACTTTCAAAGGGTTGATAGTATAGTTTAAATGAAGTTAAGAATAAAGGAGGTAATATTCACGATGAAACTATTATAGACAAGATTTTAATGAACTTACAAAAGAGATACAGTGAAAATATCTTGACTATTAAGGAAGTTTATGATGTAAATAAATTTAACAAAGAATATTTTTTGGAACCCTACCTATATTTTAGTTGAGGTAATTTAGTAAAGGCAAGAACAAATCTAAGATAACCTTTCAAGAAAAAAGAAAAAGGAAGATCTAGAGCATGATGATTCAGATGAGATGGAAGTAACATTTTCAAAGAAGCTAAAGAAAGGTACTGGAAAATGAAAATGAGTATCTTACCTCTTAAATTATTTATATTCAATAATTGGTCATTTATCTACTATGCATTTATAGAAAGGACCTCAGAAAAAGTTTATGAAGATAAATAAGAAGGCCTACTATGTTTATGTAGATGATAGTATATTAGATGATGGATTAGATTCAAAGGAAATTTTTTTTTTCATTAAAACAAGAAAAGCCTAGACTTGATATTTCTAACATTTTCTTCTAGAATTTGGTGATAATACCAATACTACATTATTTTTTAGAAGGAATAAGAATGAATGGTTGATTGATAGTGGTGATTCAAATCATATAAATTTAAATAAAATAAAAAAAAATTTAATTTGAGAAATATGATGGAGGTCCAGTTAGATTTTCTTATGATAAGGTAACATATATTGTTTAAATTAGTTCTATTACTTTTTATGAAAAAGAATAAAATTGATATGGTTTATTATTTGAAGGGTTTTTGTCATAATATTTTGATTTTTTGATAGATGTGTGATAATTTATATGATGTATTCAAGAATGAATTTTATGAGAATTGGAAGAATTCTAAGATATTTATTATAGTTGAAAAAAGAATAAGAAATACCTTATGTCAACTTGAAAGAGATATAGAGAGTTATTTTCTTATCTTGGCTTGATGACACCTATCTTTCGCACTATAGGATACAAAAGATCAATTTTGAAAACTTGGTAAGCATAAGATCAAAAAGTATTGTAAGAGATTTACCAAGACTATATAAACTAGATAGCATTATCTGGAAGAAATGTTAGGAAGGCAAGTAGCTAAGAGAATCATTCAAGGAAAAAGATCATTGATCTACTGGTTTGTTGGATCTAATGTACATTCACCTATTTGGTCCTACTATAAAAATAATCTTATGAGGTGTGAGATATTTCATACTTTTCATTGATGATTATTCCATATTAGCTTGGGTTGTATTTTAAGTACACAAATCAGAAGTGTTTGAAAAATTAAAGATATTTAAAGAAAGAGTTAAGAATGAATTTGGAAAAGAGAATAAATGTTTGATATATATATATAGAGGAGGAGAGTTCAATTCTAATTAATTTAAATGGTTCTATGAGAAATAAGGAATTAAAAGACAATTATAAACCCCTAAGACATTACAACAAAATGGTGTAGTATAAAGAATGATTAAAATAATGAAGGAAACATCAAGGATAATGACCAACAAAGAATATTTATCGAAATTTTAGTAGCGAAAAAAAATTCATATAATAGAATTTACTCTTAATAGAGTTCTTCACAAAAATAAGTATGTGAAGACATCATATGAGGTATGGCATGGAAGGGAACCTACAATGAAATACTTCAAGATTTCAGAAAGAAGAAACTATATTTAGAGAGATTAAGACAAACTTGGAAAGTTTGACATCAAAGATGATGAAGATATATTTCTCAGGTATTCTACAAAGAAGAGGTGTTACTAGTGTTATAACAAAAGACTGAACAAAATAGTTGAAAGTGAGAGTGTGAAGGTTGATGAGGAAATTTAGAAAACTCCAACATTTATTTTTGAATATGTATATGATATAGAGGATTGTTGCTGCCCAAAAATGATGGATCAGATTCGGCCAACTAATAGGTACAAATTAGTACCTCTACAATTTTGGCTTAATCAAGCCAAGGCTAGTAGGCCTAAATTCACTTTATAATATCAGATTCTCTGTGTCACACAACTGCATGCACACAAAAAAATTCCTCCAAAGGTGGTAAATGATCCTTTGAGGAGATCAACAAATGTACTAAAAATATCTACTATATAAAAGTTGACTAAAATGATGATACTAAAGACTAAAAAGTAAAGCTGTTGAAATATTGATTTAATGATCTACAAATTATAAATGAACTTAATGTGACAATTTCAAATTAGAGATGAGATAAGTTCCTTCTAAGATTTGGGTTATAGAGTCAAAACGCTTTCAATCCTATGTACAATTAGAGATTGTTTTAACAACTTGCTTTAATAAGCCAAGACCATCACTTCATAGTGTTCCACTTGACTTATAATTTAAATCAGTCTATATAGATATTCTTATCAAATTTAACTCAAACTAAGAGACTGATAAAAACAAGAGAAGATACACAAATCTTCCAATTGATATTTAAACTATATATATTAATTTTGAATTATGAGAGTCACATAATTCAATACAGTGAAACACTCTATTTAATAGAATATCTGAAAGACTAGTCGAAAGCATACAAACAGCTAATAACCATAAATAAAAGAAATGGAACTTATCTTTCTATATGTTGAAAAATGGTACCTAAAAGTCCACAGTTGCAATTCTAAATTGAATCCTTCTCAAGAGTCTCTAAAAATATTTTCTAATCTAATGAATGCATCTTTTAAATGTTAAATGACTCAATATTTATATCAGTTTCAATAGTTTTCAATGAAAGGTCATACCTTTTCACAAATACCTAATCTTACAAATACCCTAAACAATTATAACAAATTAACCATATATAGTTTTAGGGAATAAAATATTTCCCGCATTTACAAATAATATTTGCCACATCTATGGATAATTTACTCAGTTGTCATCACTTGTTTATGATATAAAAATCCTGCACACCAAATCCAAAATTAGATAACCTTAAATGAATTTCAATTTAGATCTTCATTATAATTTAATAATATTCTCAAATCTCTAAAATGATCCCTATATTAAAAATTAGTTTTAATAATTACTAATATATCAAAATAAATCATTAAGAGGGGCATAACATAAGAATATTTGTCACAATATATATAAATATTTCTTTGATAAAATAAGCCAATGACCAATAATATTTAAAATTATTATCAAAGGTACCCCTTTACATTTGCCAAAGCACAAAAATCATATTAATAAGACAAACCCTAAAATCCATTTATACACAATAACATATTAATAGGAAAGGATAATATAATCTTTTTAAATGAATTTTTATTTTCAAATTTTAAACATAATACATTCCCCTTTAAAACACTTTTTCAAAATGTGAAATAATATTTTCCTCATATAAATATAAATATGTTTCTAAAATCTAGGGTAGAATAGTTATAAACATCTTAATTCACCCTAAAAAATAAAAAGTGAAAACTTACCCTAAACTGATAACTCAAAAGATTTACATAGGGTAATACTGTTAATATTTAGAAAGAGGATAACTTTTAAAAGTAATCCTACCATTATGAAATTCACTCTAATACATGTTTCTCAAAATAACCATGCTAAAAAAAAAAAAAAAGTCTTTACAATTCATTCTATGGAAATAAAAGAAAATCTTGATTTTAGGGCAGATTAATTACTTTAAGAAAACATACATTAAGAAGAACCTACTATTTCCTTTTTCTAAAAGTAAAGATTTTTAGAGCACAAAAACTTATTCCTTAGCAAGTGTTTTCACATTATTTTCAAACATTAACATAAAGTAGGAATATTGAAAAAACACATTAATGAATCAAGATTTTAAGAATACATTAGTCAAAATATATTTATGTATTCTTTTAAGATATCTTTAAGAATTTTACATTTTAAAATGAAAAATCCTAATTAATTATGCATCTTTATAAAATAAATTTAAAACATAATAAAAGAAGCATGTGCATTTAAATCACCTAGTAAATATTTTCAATAAACGAGTAAGGTGAAATATACAAATCAAACATAATAATAAGATAAAAGAAATTCAACTACACTTTCTTACCCTAATAATTGATTCCTAAAATTACTAGAGGGTATAAAATGATCTAAATATATCCGTTCTCTTCTACCCATATTCCCAAGAAATATAATAGGATAATTGGTTAGGGGAGGATGGGTAGTTAGAATAGGAAAAGGGTGGGTTGAGAGTTCGAGTGTTCAACTCCCTCTCCCCACTCTTTTTCTCAGTAATATTTTATGAATAATATATATGCAAAGAATAATCATATTGAAAATTAAAATTCCTTTTGCTACAATATACTCCCCGTGTGAAAATTTGCTTTGATTTTCTTACTTGCACATGAAAACATAAATAAATTAATTCCAGTCCAAACCCTCTCAAGGAATAACAATAGACTAATTGGTTAGGGAGGGAATGGGTAGGTAGGTAGGAAAGGAGGATAGGCTTTAGAGGTTGAGTGTTCAACTCCCTCTCGCCATCCATTTTTCAAAAAGGAATATTTTATTTTAAATTACCCCTTTTATTAAAACTTTTAATTTTGATTCAATTCAACAATATTATATAAAAAAATTTCCCAAACTATTTAAATAAAAATATTATTACATCCCTATTCCATTTATTTAAGGTAATCAAACAAGAATAATTATTTTATAATTTCAAATTTTCAACATAGCATTAGAATATAAATAAATTTTAGAACTATGTTATTTGAAAAATGTATTTAAAATTATGATTATTACTCAAGTATCTTATCCTAAATATTTCTCATGTGTAAGTGCATGATAAAGATTAGGGTTTATAATAATTTGGGATAAAAGAGCACAAAATATCTAAGTGTTGAAATACTTCATGTTAAATTTTGGTCTTGCAAAATTAGGTGTCAATAATGGCTCCAATTGGGCATGTCCATTCATGCCTAGATGCAACGAGAATCTAGTTATCTCTGGAAGAACTAGACCATATTAAGAAAAGAGTCATGAAACTAGAAAAAATAATGTACAAGTTTAGAGAATAATTCTTTTTTTAAAGAGATAAAAGGCTTCAAATACTAACCACGAGTTAGGAACTCCTGAATAGTTTCATCAGTATCTTGTAAATGGTAAGAATTTTCACCTACTTTTGAGATGACCATGTAGGCTCCTAGCCATAATGCGTTGAACATACCACGCTTTCCTTTACCTTGATCTCTTCCATTCCATTTTAGTACCCAATCACCTTCTCTGAATGGCCTGTCTGATGCTCTCTTGTCATGAAGGGTCTTAATTTGTCATTGTTGTCGAAGATTTGTTTCTTGTTCTCTTCTTCTCATCTCATTTAGCTTTGATAATTGGCTCAACCTGTCCTCCATAAAATTTATGTCCTCAATCTCTTCTTCCTGAATGAATCTATAAACTGGCAATAGATTTTCTAATGGTAACCTTGCTTGTTTCCCATAAACCAGTTCATAAGGAGAAAAAATTGTTGATCTTTTTATTGTCACCATATCTGCCCACAAAGCCAAGCTTATTTTTGAATCCCATTCCTTCTTATTATTTCTCATTATTGTCCTGATAATCTTTATGATATTCTTATTGCTCGATTCTGCTTGACCATTCCCTTTTGGATGGTATGGGGAAGAATATGATAGATTGATACCATATTTATTGAAAAATTCTGAAAATTCCTTAAATTTGAAATACATACCATTGTCAAAAAGGATCTTTCAAGGTATTCCAAATTTGGTAAGTATGTTGTCTATCAAAAACTTGATGACCATCTTACTTGTAGCTTGTCTCGTAGGTATAGCTTCAACCTATTTTGTAAAATAGTTTGTTACAAAAAATATCCATTTATGACCTCCACTTGAAGCATCTAAAATCTCCCTAATAAAGTCTATTCCCAACATTTTCAAATGTTCCTCAGTTTGTAAAGGAATAAGGGGTAATGTGCCATTGCATTTCAGTTTTTTGGAGAACTTCTAACAAGATTCACACTTTTTAACATATTAATAATAATCCTTGAATACATGGGGCCAATAATACCCAACTTGAACTATCTTATGAGTTGTTGTCTTACGTGAAAAGTGACCACCACATACCCCATCATGTAACTCTTTTGTAACAAACTTAGCCTGATAGGTGTCTAGACAAAATAAAAGGATACCATCATTATTTTTCTAATACAAATCTCCTTGAATTAGTACATACCTTGATGCTTCCAACTTTATAGTTATTTTCTAATTATCACTTAAACCTTCTTGACACTTCTCATAATTTAAGAACTAGACTATGTCTATGTACCATGGACAATGCTCAATTATAGCTTATAACTTTTTCAGATCTACTTGGTTTATTTGGGTTATATCTAAATTTGTCTCTGCCATGAGCCTAGACAACCCTTGTCCTCTTACTAACTTAGTGATTTGAATCTCAATGTCAAATTCCTAAACCTAATTAATCCATCGATATCTTTTTCCTCTAACTTCTGATTGCCTCAATATGTCTTTAGTTGCTGCATTAGGTACATATGCCACAATCTTAGCTCAAACTAGGTAAGGCCTAAATTACTTTACTGCTTTAACTAATGCATAAACCTATTTCTCATATATATAATAGTTTAGCTTGGAGGATTTTAAGGTTTTATTGAAAAATGCTATTGGTTTCTCACGTCTTTATCATTTTTCTATAATAGAATAGTTGCAATGGTGTAAAAAGAAACAAAAGAGAACTATTGAAATGGTTTAGAGAAATTAGGAGATTTCAAAACTGGACCTTATTTGATTTCTTTCTTAATGGTAGCATTCTTCTTTAGCATCTTTGCAATAAGCTTGACAATATCTAAAAAAATTGAGACAAACCTCCTCACAAGGTTGATTTGTCCAAAGAAATATTGAATCCCCTTAACATTCCTAGGAATCTAAATATTATGAATTGCTTCAATCCTTTCTCAGTCTATTCTTACTCCTTCTCTACATACAATATGACCAAGAAGTTTATCCTTAGTTACCCCAAAGTCACATTTCTTTGGGTTTAAGGATACTCCATACTCAAGGGCTCTTTTGAAAAATTGTTCTAAATGCTTACAATGGTCTTATGCCCTCTTGGAATAAGCTGTGATGTCATCCTGATATATTACCATAATAAAATCAATGAAATCCTCAAAGGCCACATCCATGGCTCTCTGAAATGTAGCCTCGACATTCGTAAGTCTAAATGGAATCCTTGCATAAAAGTATGTACCCTATGGCATAGTGAATGTTGTTTTATGCTGTTCTTCCTCTTTAACCTTCACTTGATCGTACTTGGAGAGCCCATCCATCATGGATAACAATTCATTCCTAGTAACCTTTTGTAATAATGCATCCATATTAGGTAGTGCATAATTGTCCTTCAATGAACATAAGTTTAGGTTCCTAAAATCCACAAAAAGTCTGATATCTCCATTTTTCTTCCTAACAAGTATAGAGTTTGAAACCTAAGTAGAGTACCTAATTGGCTTGATGATACCGACATCCCTCATCTTGATTAGTTCCTCCTTCATCTTAGGAGAAAAAGTTATATTTATCGGTCTTTGCCTTTGTCTAAAGGGATTTGCATAAGGTCTTAGGAGTATTTCATGTTGGAACAAGTCTTCTCTATATGCCTTAAGATCATTGTAAGACAAAGAAAATAGATGTATGTACTTTCTTACTAAACAAATAATATCTTCTCTAATTTTAGGAGTTAGTTTCTTACCTTGAAAACCTCTTTAGAGGTATGTTCATTTCCCAAATTTATCTTCTCTATCCTCTACACTAGTATTATCAATTTTAACTCTACTATTAGAATTTTTATTATCAAACATTCTCTCTAATGCCACAAGGCCCTTTGGGATTTTATTAATCTTAAGTTGAATTACTTCTTTTCCAAATAGAGTATCATTTTCTTCTATTGTTTCAACATAAGGATTCAAATCAATAAACTGATTTTCATACCTTTCTTCACATGAAAGGAATTTTATGACGTCTCTATCATTCTCAAAGACTTGCTAATTATGAATGTTATCAGGTATCGTTGGTCATGATTTGATCTCTACGTGTGCAATACATGAGATATCGTTATGATTAACTGCTAAGTTAGCCATAAAATCAAAAAGAATGTTTTTAGACCTATTTATCCAAGTTATTGAAAAGGTATCGAAACACTCTATGGAATCCCAAACCTCATTTTTGTACCTTTTTAGATTTTGATTCTTAGTAAAAAACTTATCTAGAATTTCAGATACAACCAATTCAGAATCCCTATAAACCAAAAGAAGTTTGATACCATGTTTACCTATTATTTTTAGACCTAGTAAGAGTGCTTCATACTCTGCAGTATTGTTAGTACAATCAAAAGCCAACAAAAAAGATATTTCAAAGATTTCCCATTTGGGGATATGAAAACTACACCTGCTCGATTATGACTTTTTCTACATGACCCATCCAATTTTTTTTCCAAATGAGATCACTATTTAACTTAGGATATATTTCAACAACATATTTATGAAAACTTACCTATAAATTCACCATATTTGTATGGAAGAAATATGCAATCTGACTTGGATCAACTTCTTCAATGATATAAGTACACCTTGGTTCTGTGTGCATCCTAAAATGGCCGCCTATACTTTGGGCCCCCATTCTTCAATTTATGAAATAATGGAACCAATTTATCAATTTCCCAAATCAATACCTTACAATATTTTCAATTCAAATCAATTTCCTTGATCAAATCGTAATTAATTCACTTATTTCCAATATTTTCCTAAAGTTTGACCACTTTATCCTAAGCCATATTTAATTAAAAGAATAAACCCCTTTTAAATAAATAAAAAATTATTTTCATTAAATAATGGAAACCACTTTTTTAAAACTAATAAAAAAGAAAGAAAAAAAAGTGCACTTTCCAATGAGATAGAATCTTTTGACTTTTTGAAAAAGCTTTTTGCCTCTTTATCTCAACCACTCGTTGTTTTGCCTCCTGAGAATGTTGAGCACATAGATCAACCAAGATTTAATCTCCATCATTTCTCATTTCTTTTTTTGCCTTTTAATCTTGACCATCCATTTTTCTTTATAAGGAGCCATCTCCTTCTCATTTTAAAGGATAGAAGATTTTATGTATTGTTATGCTACTAGTTTGGAGAATGATTTTGGAGAAGAGTTTTGACCACTTGAGCTTGAACATTGCAACTTATCTTTTCTTGTCTTCTTCTCTCATGCCCCATGGAAATCCATTTAGATTAATCTTGCACTTGCATATCATATTAGATTCATATTTCCTTTCATAGAATAATCTTGCATAAGCATTTCCTTTAATAGATTATTTTTCTTTCATGGTTTGTTATCATATAGAATAGCTTTCATTTTCATTTGCATGCATACTTGATGATCATGGAGACTAGAATTCTTTCTTTTCCTCTTTGAATCTCTTGTTTTATGGTGTACTTGCATGGGCACAAACTAGGTCTAAACTAAGGGCCTTCATCATAAACCCTTGTACTCAATGAATATAGAGCTATGAGTCACCATTTGAGACCTCATTCCTGAGAAATCTTGGATTTAATGACTCATAGAAGTGTGTCAACATTTTAGAACACATTTTTGGCACCCACCATGTGGCCAAATATTCCATTTCTATCCTCATTTTATTTTATTTTATTTTTCTGACAATTTTTATGCACTGTTTGTACTTATGTGCGTGTCTACTATAGATTCTTGGGTGAAGTTTCTCGATGTATTGTGTGAAGTTGTGCTAGCAGTAGCACATATGCGCATGAAAAAGGTGTTTTCTTTCATGGTTCTATGTACTTTCTCATGCAGAATCAAGTACTATCTCATGCAAAATTCTGACAGCAGAGACCTAAAATTTGTAGATTTACTTTTTTCTCACTATTTTCTGACATTTAATGGTTGTGATTATTTCCTTGATTCTATTTTCTAAGGTGGCATAGTAGCGAGGTGTGTTGCTTTGGACTTGATGTATTTTTTGCATCTCAATAACATTTGTATTTTGGGAATAAAATGAATCTCTTATGAGTTTAGCTTGAGTTTTTCTTGCTTTCATAGATCACAATTTGATTTTGGGCTTTAAAAAAGGATCTAGATTTACTTTCTTGCATATATGTCCCACATAGTAATTAGGCCCTTTGAACACTATTTGTGGCATTCTTGAGAGAGTGGACTTCTTTCACTTATCTTACATGTGAAGCTCTTCATGACGATAGAACCCCTTCTAGGTAGGAAGGATATTATTATTATCTCATGATCTTACATGGTTTAGTCCTCAACTTTGATCAGTATGTTCTCTTTTGGACCCACTTAGAGAGATTGGTAAATGTTTCTTTTGACATCATGAACCTTGTTGAGGTGGTTTGAGTCTTAGTGTGTTAATGAATGTTCTTGCTATGTTTGAGTGAGGTGAAGAGGCTAGAGGATTATGTTGTATTCCCTTTTGGGAAACATCAGAAAATTAGATCCTTTAATCCAAGCTAAGTCCACATGTGGTCATTTTTGTGAGTATCCTTTTTAGAGAGGGTTAACCATAGTGGACACTCCCTTCATTGGGTAAACCATGTGGATGAAACCTCAAGCGGTAATATCCATTTTCACCATGGTAGCAACAACCACTATATAAATGTTCTTGTGGAAGAAATCTCCACAGGTGTGGTTTCTTGTTGGGTTGTGAGATCTCCTTAGCATCTCTGATTGATTAAATTCTCAAAATCTGTCAAAACCCTAGTGCACCTACATTGGAATTCACTCACTTGAGATTGCAAAAGTTACAGAGTTGACCATTACTAAGAACCATAGTGCAATGAACTTTTTCTTTGCTAGGACAATGTGTGTGACTGAAAAACATTTTGAGAACATACACAAGTAGAATTTTTAGGGAGTAGAATACTATGTCACTATTCTTGTTCATGCACAAGGTTTCTTTGTCCCTTGCTCATTGTTTGAAGAAAATTGTTTTCTTGAACTCCTTGATTACTGTCGTGTGTGCCTGATTAATGATAAAAATTTGTTAATGTATCTAGTTGGTCATTTAAAATGAACAAAAACTGAGTTCCTGAGTTTACAACTTGCTACAAAGCAGTCTGATTTTTTTTTGTCATGTGGTCATGTGTCCTCTCTCGTGCAAGCTTTCATTCTCACACGCGAACCTGCCATTTTCACATGTGGGATTTCATATCCTCACGTGACGTTTCACTATAGTCCCATCATAAACCTTTTCCATGTTTTTAGTTTGATCTGGTGTTTCTTTGCACAAGCCTGGCATTTTCTTGTGCAAGCCTTGACATTTCTTCACATGGGACTGCACTTCCTCATGCAAAAATGTCCCACATCCTATCAAAATAGTGTGTTGATTCCTATTATTTCCAATCTTCCTTGGTCGATCTAGATTATATTAGGTCAGTTATCCCGCTATTAGAATCATGTTTACAACTTGGGTTCCTATGTCTTGACCACTTGAACTAGTAATATTTGATTTCACAAGTGACCTTTCTTGGAGTCAGTAAGTTAGAAGCTTTCTTTTTTGAGAAGATAAACATTTGGATTCTTTGATAACACGCTTAGAGATTTTTAGTAATCTCTTGTCCATTCACTTCAATACAATTCAAATTCAATGAATGTAACTTGGGTAAATCATCCTCTTGATCCATATGTGTTAGGGTACTCACCCATTCATTGGGAACCTTTGTGGCAATGTTGGTCTATGCCTCTTGAAAAAATTCTATCTTATCGCCTCTCTTTTGGACAAGTGAGTGCTTTAACTATCTTAGTTTGGTACCAATATTTCTTAGGGTCGTCTTATCACCTAGTACCTTTTCTTTCATGTTGGTTACAATAATATATCAAGTAAATTAGGGAAAGTGGCCTCAAGTAGTCTTTGACCAATTATCCTTACTTCAAACTTGCAAAAATTATAAGGGAAAAGAGCCCATCTTTGATCAATCACCTAGGAACAACTCATATGTTTGGTTTGATCCCAAGAGAAATCTTAGTGAGTTGAGTACACCCTTAGCATCTTCTTGCTCAAATATGGATATGAGTTAGACAATGACTCAACGAGAGAGGGAAGAAATGGATAAAATCCTTGATAACATATTGGAAAGACATAGAGATACTATTCTATTTGGCAGTTCCTCTCATGAAAATAGGCCAATCTCCCCCCTTATATCAACTAGATATTTGGATGCACACCAAAGGGCTAAAAGAGATAAGAAGCAAGCCTATCAAGAAGAGCAATCACAACATGAAAGCCAAGATGAGGAACCTTATGACACTCATGTCAATGCAACATACACCAATGACTTATTTCAGAATTCAAGACCAAGTTCACCACTTAAAATAACTTCAAAATACACGCGCGAAAGACTTAAGAGAATTGAGCATGAAGAGAAAGTCTTGCTAGATGAACAAGCTAAAAAGGAAGAGAAATTTAGACTCCTAGAGTCAAAGAGACAAGCCTTGTTGGAGATATAAAGGAGAACCTCACAAGAAGAGTAGGATAGAATCTTGGCTCAACAACTTAATGATCAATTCAATAACATGTGTGTTGGTGGTGGAAACAACTCCCCTCCACCCACCCCTCCTAACAATCCACAAAGTGGAAGACGTTCAAGAACACTTTCATGATCTCCTAGCCCTAGAGGATGAAAGGCTTCACAACATGATCATTATAGGAGACAAACACCTCCTAGGAACTCAAGACAACCTTCACAACATGCTCACCATGGTTCATAATATGGGGGCAATAGCTCAAGCTTTGAACTCAATTCCTAAGAATTCATGAAAATACAACAAGAAACACACTTCCATTAGTATGTGGAGAGATACTTGGAACAAAACAAAGACAAGTTCTAAGAAATTTTAATGAACAAAGGTGCCAAGGTCACTTATATTTTATGATTTTTGAGTTCCATCAAGATGACTCATACCTTGTTGTTAATCTCTATTTGAGCATTCAAGGTTGTTATTAGTATCAAATGATATCAAAGAGATTGGTCAGTAACTTATATTGAGTTGGTTGGTAACTTGAAGAAAGACAGAGTAGTTGGTAAAGCCTTTACACCGAGAAATACTTGGTTTACTGAGCACTAGCAAACACTAACACTAATAGTCAGTAAACATCGAGCATCGCAGTATACATCGGGCAGTTTATACAGTGTTTATCGATGATCACAGAAAATAGCATAGTAATCTGAAATGGCACATTCTTCTATGCAAACAGTTACAACAGATTGTAGAATAGTTTACCAAGATCGAAGAGCATTTATTGTAAAAGACATTCATTAAATACAATGCTTATCTTATTTGTAATAGTTGATCTAGATTATTTTGCACCATAGATCTTAGGGTTATGACTATTTTTGTAACCTAATTTTTGCTTAAGCAGTAAAAGAGAACACTATATATTTTGTATGTTCACTTTATTTTTATATATTGAAGAGGAATTCAAACTGATATATATGTAATACGGAGCACTTGAAGTAATTGCCTAACTTCAAGTCAGTTAGTTTGAAAAGAAGAACAAAGCACAAAAGTTATTAGATTAAGCAGAATCAAAGAAGGCAACCAAGCAAGAACAGAGCAGAATTTCATCACAGACAACATGATATTTATGAGCACTTGTAGATTTGTATCAGACAATAGAGTTGTCAACTACCATATAATTTCATATTACGTTCTAACAATTGTAATAGAGCTTTGGATAAATCTCTTAACAGAGTAGACTTAACAGTCTTATATGAATCTCTTAACTAAGTGCACACTTTAGTAGTGTTGCTAAAATCCTATAACTAGGTAGATCTAGCTGATCTAACATGTCACTCCTAATAGGGTGAGATCACCAGAAGTGATCAAAACTTGTAGCCCTAACAGGAAAACCTTTTCTATCTGCAGTAGTGAAGAATTTGTGGGTGTCATCCCCACTGCAGTTTTTACCTTCTTACAAGGGTTTCTGCGCTACCAAAATACTTGTGTTATTTATTTGTCATGTTGATTTCATGTTGTTACATTTATATGTCAACTAAATGAATGTTACATGCAACTTTATTTCAAGTTATTTTGGTTGGTTATTACAGTCCACAAATTTAGATCAAAAAGGTTTAAGAGTGAAATTTTAGAAAGCACTTATTCACCCCTCCCCTCTTAGTACCTATCTCTCCTAATTCCAACAATTGGTATCAAAGCGCAGTTCTCTTGCTAAATAGTTTAACCACTGAAGGGTAAAGATCTAAGTCATGGAGAGATACAAGCTTGACAAGACTATTGAGAATTAGAAGTTACAAATGCAGATGTTTGTGGAACGGTATAAACTAGCTAAGGAAGAACTGAAGAAGTTACTGGTTGAAAGGAAAAATCTTGCAATCCTGTAGAATGAAATCAGTTATCATGAAGAACCTATTGATGATTTATTTGATCATAATGGATCAAGTTCTGGAAGCATCTCTGATAGATCTGAAAGCATAATCTCAGACTTATCTAAAAAGACTGAGCATATATCTAAGAAAGTAAAGGCCCTTCAAATAAGTCAAGAATCCTAGATGGTAAGAATGGTAGAAATCATGAACAATGCTAGACAAGATGAAGAAGATCAGAATATGGCTACTGAAGACCGAAGACTGATGACTGAAAAAATCCAAGAAAAATAAAATGAAATATAAAGACTCACTAATCGCAACTTCCAAGTATCAAACCAAATGGTGAATGTCAATCAAGAAATGAACCAAGTAAATGGAGAACTATCAAGAAGACTTGAAGATGTTGCAATACTCAGAGTAGACAATGAAAAATTAAGAAATGAGATAAAGACACAAAAGAAAAACAATGAAATGATGAATATAGCTAAGGATAGTTCCAAAAAGATTGATGATTTTCTAACTAATCAGAGAAGATGTGGAAATAAATCTGGTATAGGCTACACTGGTGAAGGAGAATCATCACAACAAGTTGAATAGGTCAACATTAATCAAAATTAGAAACTGAAAGTGTTAGGATGTTATCACTATGGGAAACAAAGACATACATCAAATGTGTGTAGAAGAAAAGCACAAGGTAAGCTTCTTGTCACTCCTAAGTTTAATGGATACTGTTACTCCTGTGGAAAGTTTGGACATCCTTGTTATGAGTGTAGAGTAAAAATATAGGATCTTGCTAATAATACCACTATGGAGAAAATATGCTATACTTGTAACAAGCATGGGCACACTGCACGGGAATGTAATGCAAAAATGAAACAAGTCTAGACACCTAAGGAGAAACCACAACGAAAGTCTTATCAACTGAGGAAACAAGGTAACTCATATGTTTGGGATTATAATACATGGACTAATTGTGTTGTATGTGGTCAGTATGGACACATTACAGAAAAATATTATAGAAAGGGTTGTACTAGACACTCAAGAAGCTAGAAAAACATTGGAATGGCATGTATGCACTATCACAAGGTCACTCACTTGAGCAAAAATTGTAGAGACCAAGCACCTGACGAGAATCATATATTTGAAAGTGGATATACTATTGCAGATATCACAATGTTGAGAAACACTATGTGGAAGAAGGCATCTAGTGAGAATGCTAAGTCAAATAACATCATCAGTGAAACCTCATCCGCTAGATTGGGTGACATTGGTACTTCCACCTAGAATGACAAAGGTATGTATGGAACTGACATCTCAAATGATCACATTTTACATACAGCTCCTTATATAAGATGTGCAAATACCAAATCTACATAAATAAAGATGTACTATGGTTTACACGTTCTGAGCTAACAATGACATATAGTCATTAAATAAGAAACAAGACTTGACTACCCATCGGTAATCACTATACAAGGTTAATTGACAAATGGAGAAATCCTATATTAACCAAGTAGAGGAAAGTGTAGACGTCACCGAGCTAACAACTATTTCATAATGAAAGTTAGGTGGCCCATTTAATGCATGAAAGTTTGAGCAGGAATATGAAAAAGGTCTATATAATGCGGAAACAAAGTTCTATTGTTACATTGCAATTTCAAAGAAGTGAAGATTTTACAAAGTAGAGTTCGAGCTAAGATTTCTTAGAAAGATTCGAAGAAACTTGAGATCGAATCGACAATATTCTTCGACTGCACCGAGTAAGTTTATTTTCTATTTGTATACCTATTATCCTTCTACTTGCTGAAACCCCTAGAAATAATTTATGGCATCAACATCGGCTGCAAGAAAATATAATATCATTGAGGAGGAAGTTGAATTGATTGCTAGAACTAACTTCAGCGAAGGAGAATTTAAACCTCATCCGAAGGTTGCAGCGCAAAAGGATGACATGGGTGCATTTTCAAGTATTCTAGATAGGGATTTGTTGAAAGAAGACATAAGGGCCTATATTCACTACAAGATCATTGAAATAGGTGATTTTGAGACCATTGGTGCTTACCAAAAGGTTTGTGGACCAGATGGAAGATTGAAGACTGAATATCAGAAAATGGAGAACTTAGGGTTATCACATTTCAAACACCTCCCAAAGTCATTTAGCACAGATTGGATAAGAATTGTGCTAAGTAGATTTCATGATGGAAGATTTTGGTTGGATAGACCTAAGGAGATCACAAAGAAAGTTATTAGTAGGGTTACTGGGTTCCCTACAACCGCTAAGGCAAAAGCCTTTCGCAGTTCATCTCATCCCGAGGTTGAGAAGAACATTGGAGCACAATGGGATGATAGAACATTAAAGATTTCTACAATCAAAGACCCAGCGGTGAAATTTTCAGCTCATGTCATTGGGTATAAGATATTTCAATCTAGCAGATTAAACAGTGTACACTACAACGCCATTGACATGGCTTATAAGATTGTGAAGAAAGATCACGAGGTAGATCTTGCCAAAGTTCTATTACACCAACTACAAGAGAATATTAAAACAATAAGGTAAAAGAAGTCTAATACATGTAAGTACAGATCTCTACTTGTATGTATATTCCTCTATTTAGAAAAATATGTACCTGGTATCGGTGAAGTAAAATGGAAAACTAATAAACTAATAACTGCACAAATCAAAGAAATGATGAAAAGTTTGGGAAAGAACTTGAATAAGGAATTTGATGCATACTTGAAAGAGTTTAAAACCAAAATGCATCAAAGAAGTTGAATTCGTAGGGAATTAGTGGATAAATTTGAAAATGATATATGTTTTGTAGTAAGTACTTATCACACAATGATAAAGGCAGTTAAACCAAGAATAAAATGGCTGGCACCAATGGGATACAAAATGGACTATGATTTTGCCTTGAAATATATTAATGGATTGTTGGCATTACCGATCGACATTACTGCCACCAGATTCGGTACTTATGAGGAAGCCAAGTTAAGGATCACAACAAATATAGAGATCGGTAAAATGTCTCAAAAAGCAATAAGAATGAAGAAAGATCTCATAGCTAGATATGGAAAAGCATCAAACTCATCAGAGGAATCACCGGTTAAAGGTACAACTGAAGGTTAGCCAATGTTAGTTGACAAGCCCTATGACGGTGAGGAAACCAAGTCTGACAAAGAAAAGAAGACAACACCGGTTCCTCTTTCTACCGATGAATAGGAAAAGTAGTCACAAGAACAAATAGGCATGAAGACAAGATCATCTATTGCAGCCTCATCAACTCCAAAACAAGAAGAAATAAAAATACAAAAACTGAGGGCAGCTACACTGACAAGGAAATATTCTAAAAGAAAGAACAAACCTATAGCTAAGGCTCAAAAGAAAAGAAGGAGATTAATAAGAAGTAAAGAAGATATTGAAGAAACAGATAAAGAAGATGATATAAATCAGTTCAAGGTAGTCAAACAAAAGGACAGTACAATAGATGAGATAATTGAAGATATAATTAAGAATGAAAAACTTATAGATCCAGGCATGGGCAAATTTGACACAATGTTAATTGCAGATAAGACAAAGCTGGAACATGTTGTCATCCAGATGATGATTAAATTTAAAATGTTGCCAATGGAGTTTGCATGTCAATTACCAAAGGAACTAGATGGCAGAATAAATGCAAGATGGGCTGAAGCATTAGACACAGAGAAAAATAAAAGAGAAAGATCATTAGTTCGGTTAGCCACTCACTTCAGCTATGATGTTGTAAGTGAATACTTGACAAGATATCAAGCAATATTTTTAGTCAAGAATCGGGCACTACAGATATTGGATGAGACTATGGGTGACATGAATGTCACATGTGATTCTTTATGGGCATCAATTCTAAAAGTAGAAGAAAGAGCTAAACACGAAGCATTCCTGAAACTGTCTAAGAAGAGACACAATTCTAAAGATAAAGGTAAAAGTATATACACTGATGATGACAAAGGAAAGAAAGAAATGGACATTGGTATATCAGTTACCGAGGTAATTGATATCACTAAAAGAAAAGGAAGATGTAAGAATTTCATAGGATGCACTGGATCATGTAGAGATCCAACTGGAAAAGAAAACCGATGACGATGTACTCATTAAGGAAATCACAAATGGTGATCCTAATGGTAAAGATGATGAAGATGTGATGATTGCACCATATAAAGATGAAACACTAGACACTAATAGTGTGGTCAATTCTCTACCAAGTGAACTTCTTGTACTTGAAGAGATAGCAGAAACACTTTCACAAGTACAGCCCGATGCTTCTCTTCCTGAGTAAAATATAGATACAACAAGAATACAAACACCTAAGAAACCTATAGATATAAATGAGCCTAAAAAAATAGAGACACAGTCCACAGATTCTAAGGAACCAAAAGAAATAAAGTCGATCAAGGTGAACCCCATTGACATGAAAATCGAGACTCCCACACCATCTACCAAGGAGCAAAAGAAGGATGATACAGTGTCGATTGGGAAGGATAATCGGAAAAGTGAAATAAAATCCATTGTTATTAGTGAGAAGCATTCACCTCTTATATTAAAGAAGAAGAACAAGAAAGGAAAAGGACCGGTCACCATTGATGAAATAATCATAATACCAGAGTGTGACCTGAGGACTCTAAGCCCCGAGGAGTTAATGAAATATGGAGAATTATGTTCAAGGAAAGTGGCACAAGAGAAATTGAGGCAAGAACACAAAAAGAAAGAAGTATTAAATGATGTATGGGATATTCTTCAATAGATAGTACTGGAGATAGACATTGATGAGAATACTCCTATTATAGAACAAGTTGCCACACTCACCGAAAAAATCAATGCTCCTGATACAGAAGCAGATAAAATAATTGAAGAACAGGCAGAATCAAAGATTTAGAATAAACTGGTAGAAAATATTAGTAATGAAGTGGCACTTAAAAAGGTCAAATTATCTGAGGTCATTACCGAGGCAAAATCTCTCACCTAGATAATCTGTCAGTTACTAATCAAGCTTTGTACTTTAGAAACCTTCACTACAGAGGTCAGTGAAAAGATAAAAGGCTTAGAAGAGAAAATCAAGTTGAGTACACAAGCAGCTATAACTGAGTCAAATGCTTTCCTAAAGCATATTCACTAAGTTCAGGAACTCCAGCGATTGATAGAAAATCTCAGAAAATAGGAAGAGCGAATCATTGATCAGGTCACAAAGTTACAAACAGAACTCACTACTTACCTAAAAATATTTTAGGCACACATTGTCAAAGCTAAGAAACTCATAGCAACACCAAAAATTTTGGTGTTAGATAACATCTTTGACATGCAGGCCCAAGTTGGTCTTGAGCACATTGCTCTCACCAACTTGAAAGAGGAGTGGGATAACCTCTTGAAATCTTTGGAGAAAACCCACCTGTGCATTTTTTATAAGATGTAAGTATACATTATATAATTTTTCTGGTATTTGGCATTACTATCAAAAAGGGGCAAATCATATATATGCCAAATAGTATACTTTGATGTGTATATTACATACTACCAGAAGCTTACACTAAGGGGGAGTACTTTTGTACTTAGCAATTTTTTTTTGAAGTTTTGATACTAATGCCAAAGGGGGAGATTGTTAATCTCTATTTGAGCATTCAAGGTTGTCATTAGTATCAAAAGATACCAAAGAGATCAGTCGGTAACTTATATTGAGTTGGTCAGTAACTAGAAGAAAGATAGAGCAGTCAGTAAAGCCTTTACACCAAACAATACTAAGTTTATCGAGCACCAGCAAACACTGACACCAACAGTCAATAAACACCAAGAATCGTAGTATACACTGGGTAGTTTATACAGTGTTTACCGATGATCATAGAAAACAACATAGTAATCTGAAATGGCACATTCTTCTATGTAAACAATTACAATAGATTGTAAAATGGTTTACCAAGATCAAAGAGCATTTATTGTAAAAGATATTCATTAAATACAATGCTTATCTTATTTGTAATAGTTGATCTAGATTATTTTGCACCGTAGATCTTAGGGTTATGACTATTTTTGTAACCTAATTTTTGCTTAAGTGGCAAAACAAAACACTATATATTTTGTATGTTCACTTCATTTTTATATATTGAAGAGGAAGTCAAACTGATATATATGTAATAAGGAGCACTTGAAGTAATTGCCTAACTTCAAGTTAATTATTTTGAAAAGTATAATAGAGCACATAAGTTATCAGATTAAGCAGAATCAAAGAAGGCAACCAAGAAAGAACATAGCAGAATTTCATCATAGACAAGGTGATATTTATGAGCACTTGTAGATCTGTATCAGATAGTAGAGTTGTCAACTAGTAGATAATTGCATATTACTTTCTAACAATTGTAATAGAGCTTTAGATAAATCTCTTAATAGAGTAGACTTAATAGTCTTATATGAATCTCTTAATTGAGTGCACACTTTAGTAGTGTGTTGCTAAAATCCTATAACTAGGTAGATCTAGCTAATCTAACATATCACTCCTAACAGGGTGAGATCACCAGAAGTGATCAAAACTTGTAGCCCTAATAGGAAAACCTTTTCTATTTGCAGTAGTGAAGAATTTGTGGGTGTCATCCCCACCGTAGTTTCTACCTTCTTACAAGGGTTTCTGTGTTACCCAAATAGTTGTGTTATTTATTTATCATGTTGATTTCATGTTGTTACATTTATATGTCAACTAAATGAATGTTACATGCAACTTTATTTCAAGTTATTTTGGTCGGTTATTACAATCTACAAATTTAGATCAGAAAGGTTTAAGAGTGAAATTTTAGAAAGCACTGATTCACCCCTCCCCTCTCAGTACCTATCTCTCCTAATTCCAACACTTATGAGATTTTTCCAAAGGAATCTTAAGGGTCAAGTGATAGAATGGTTCACCAACATAACTCCCCTCATCAAGACTTTCAAAGAGCTCATGCATATATTTGTCCAACACTTTGCATACAGCCTTTCAAGATCTGTCACCATGATGGATTTATGAAACTTAAAGAAAAGTCAAGGGGAATACTTTGTCACTTTCTTGCAAAGGTGGAGATGACAATTCTCTCTCTACTCTAGGACCATTCCTGAAAAATGAGAAGATTGACATCTTGGTTTGCAACTTAGTTCCTAAAATGTAGTATGAAGTTAGGAAAATGGTTTTTTATTCCTTTGAAACCATGGTTGAAACCACATGTAGGATTGAGGATGTTTTGAGAGAACAAGGAATTTTGACCAAATATAGAAACAACAACAACAATGGTAAAAATAACAGCAACCTGAACAAGGATAAAGGAAAGAACTCACATTGGAATAGGAACAAGAAAGTGGTCAATGATGGAGTTGTGGAGTCCTCTCAACCCAAAGATCAAGTCATTCTTTACTTGTCTAGTGTTTTTCAATCCATGAATCTCATTGCATCTCATCAATAAGCGAGCAAGCTAAGATACCAAGATAAGCATAAGAAAGAGAGGCACCAGTTTTCAAAACTTCGTGATTCATATGAGGATGTCCTAAAAACATTCATTGTCAACAACCTTGTGCATCCTAAATATCTCACAAATCATTATATACCTGACATTAAGCCACATTGGTGGGATGAGAAAGCCTTTTGACAATTTCATAATCGCATTGGACATGTCATTGAAAACTACTAGAAACCTAAACATATTGTCTAAGATCTCATTAGATGGATTAAACACCAATGCTAATCATAAGGAATTCAAAGAACCTATGCCAAAGTATGAGAAGGGGGAAACCACTAAACCTAAGAATGGTAAGGCTGAGATCAATTACACTTACATAGGTATGGAGAATGTTGTCAACATTCTTGAAGTTGTAGAAGAAAATGTCAACATGATGAGGAACAAAGATCCCTATGGTTATGATCTAGAAATGGACTCTCCTCCTATCTTTGATGAAGAAATTTTCATTGTTCTAAGGGGTCCTAACTCTAGAATGTCATCCCAAGCTCTCAATGTTGTCACACAAAGTCAAGGTCCCATTGTGACTAGAGGATCCAATTCAAGTCATCCTAGTAAACCAAAGCAAGTGGCATCCAAGAATGTCACCTCAAAACTAGAAGTTAATCCTAAGTTGAGCTATAATCTTGATGATCAGTTGCAAAGAACCCCAACTTAGATTTCAATTTTTGAGCTCTTAGAGTTGTCCCTGAGATGCAAGTCCTTGAGGATGCTTTGCATACAATGAATATCCATAACAACTTAGACCTTGATAAATTCTACAAAATAGTTAACAATATTTCCAGCCCTCGTTACCTTACCTTTTCAGAGGATGATGATTAAGATTTAAGCTACCCACACAATCCCACCCTTCATATTCAAGTCATGATCCACATAACCCATGTTAGGTGTGTGTTGATTGATAGGGGTGTTGTGCTTAATATTTATTCATCAAGTCTTTTAAAGACATTTGGTTATCCTAAACAAGTCATAGGTACCAGAAAGAAGATCAATATCAAAGCCTATGATGAGGTGAAAAGAAGTTCCATGGGGTTGGTCGTCCTTCCTGTCAAGATTGGCCCTGTTGAGAAGGATGTTTTATTTCAAATTATTTATGTTGGTCCCCTTTCCTACAATATCTTACTTGGTAGAACATGGATTCATTATATGAAAATAGTGCCATCTACCTATCATCAGTGTGTTAAGTTCCACTACAATGGAGTATATATTTGTATACCTGGGCATAAAACTTTATCTGTTAACTAAATTTCAGAAAGTGCTCATGTTCCCCTCAATAGAGAAGCATAAGACTTTAATACGACCTTAGTAGAATGTAACGACAAGTTCAAGTCAGTATACCTTGACATGGGGGGGTATCAACTCAACTCCCTCATAATGTTACCAATTTCACCTAGGTCTTATAGTAGGCCTTCACAAGAAATGAGACCTTCCTATCCAACTATGACTTTATTTGACACATTTGTAGAGTCCTCAGTGCCTATTCAAGATGAGAAAGAAGAGGTGGTTGTTAAAGACTGGATTTATAGAGATTAAAAGCAAATGCACAATGAGAAATTCTCTCCCTCTCCTAAGGCTTATGGAAGAGGGTATGATTTTGTCAAAAAAGATGGGCTATCCTGGACATGGCCCTCTTAGTCATAGATTGGATGCTATAGTTGAACCTCTTGATCATTCTCTTTTTTTGGTGCAAGTCTAAGAGGACAGATGACCTAGGATTTATGAATCATAACAAGAACACTGATCCTATCCTTGATAAGTTGGATAGTGAAGATGAACCATAATACATACCTAATTTGACAAATTAGAAAGACATGTGTGAAGATTGGGTCCATTCCACTAATCTCCTTTAGGAATATTCAGAAAGTCCAGTCACTCATGTGATAGTTTCCACCCTAGATCAAGATGAATCAGATGTAGAAGATCTTATCAAAGAACATCAACATAAGAATATTATTTATTTGATGGAGAGAGGTGTTACCCTTGATGATATTAGAGCTTCCACATAAATACGTCCCAAACCTTCATGGTGCAAACATCGTAGTTGGGATTCATAAACAAATTCAAATGAGTATGAATGAGACTCCATCTCAAATCCTTCTATAGTTGACATGGATGTTTATGTCATCCATACGTATAGCTCTCAACCCAAGGTAGATGAAGATTCATGTGTAGGATTAGAGGATTTGAACCAACATGTTGCCTTAGTGGATGATTCTTCACTTGTTGGGATGAATCCTTATTTGGGTAGCTTAGAAGGATACTTGATGAACATTGACTCTTTGGTCACCAGAGATGATATCATTTACATTCACAACCTTGAAATAGTCATTTAATTATCTCTTGTTCATCCTTACCACATTGATTGGTCCCAATGCTATCAAGAACCTGATCTTTTAACATTTCAAAATGATTATGAGATAACCCATTACTTGAATGCCATTGAACTTGTAGTCTCTTCCACCAGTGAACCGGCTACCAACATGACAGAACGAGACATCAAGTACCTTAGTCACAAAATAAAAATAAAATAAAATCAAAAGAATAAGAATTTTGATGGAAAAAACCACTGTGTGGTAGTATCAGAACCAAAGAAAGTAAAAATAAATGACGTATACAAGGGTGAAAACCTCTCTGAGGGTCCTAAGGATGAGGTACTTGATCATCTCCCTAGCTACTTTTAAGAAAGATCTTCAGTGATTATCGAGCCAATACAAACAATCAATTGGGATATAGATGAGGCTCCACAGATAGGATACTTGGCTGAGTCATTGTTACCACAAGAAAAAGAAGCTTACACTAAGTTCTTATGGAAAAAAAAAATCAACTTTTTTAGGACTTATTCAGATATGCCAGGGTTGGACACTAATCTTATCATGCATCACTTGTCTGTAGCTCTGGGTGTCAAACCAGTCAAAGAGAAATTGAGAAAGATGCATCCTCAGATAGCTCTCCTAGTCAAAGGAGACTTAGAGAAAATCCTTGGTGCAGGATTCATAAGATATATTGACTATGTTGTTTGGATATCAAACATTGTACCAGTTTCCAAACATGACAAATCCATTCAAATTTGCACAGATTTTAGAGATGTCAATAGAGTATGGCCAAAGGATGAGTTTTCACTTTCTATTATAGACATGATAGTGGACATGACTGTGGGTTATGAGATTTATTCCTTGATGGATGGTTTTTCTAGATATAATCAGATTAAGATAGCTCCTAAAGATCAAGAAAAGACTGCATTCACTTGTACATGGGGTAGCTATTGTTGGAACGTTATTCCTTTTGGATTAAAAAATATAGGAGCTACCTATCAATGATCTATGAAAAACTTTTTTCATGACATGATGCATAAAAAACATGGAAGATTATGTGGATGACACTTTGGTCAAGTCTAAGAAAAGAGACACACACTTAGATGATTTAGAACTCATTCTAGATCACACAGAACAATTTCATCTAAGGTTAAATCTTAAAAAGTGTGCATTTGGTGTTACCTCTGGTAAACTACTAGGATTTATCATTTTAGAAAAAGGAATAGAGGTAGACCATGAAAAATTCCAAGGAATTATAGATATGCTACCTCCTAGAAACATTAGTCAAATGAGGAGTCTTCAAAGACATCTTCAATCCATAAAGAGGTTTATTTCATAGTTGGCAAATAGAGAGCAACCTTTCAATTAGAACATACACAAAGGAGTCAAATGTGTTTGGAATGAGGATTATCAAAGGAGCGTGGATCAAATAAAAAAATACTTGGCAAATCCTCCCATTTTAATGCCTCCTATTCTAGGGAAGCTACTTATTCTATACATTTCAGTGACATAATCTTCCTTGGGGGCATTACTAGCTCAACTTGATGAACACGGGAAGGAAAGAGAAATATACTACATTAGTTGTACTCTTGTTTCATTTGAGGTTAACTACACCAGCATTGAGAAATCTTGCTCTGCAGTTGTGTTTTCTTCCCAAAAGTTGTGACATTACATGCTTGCACACACAATACACCTCATAGAAAAAATAGATCTACTCAAGTATTTGCTAGGTAAGGCTGCCCTCAAAGGTATACTTTCAAAATGGATGATGATCCTTTCAGAGTTTGACATAGAGTAAATTGAGCATAAAGCAATCAAAGTATAATCCATAGTAGATCAATTAGCTAGTTTCCCAATTCAAGATAATGCACCTATTCAAGTTGACTTCCCAGATGAGCACCTCATATATATCACTGAAAGATCATGGAAGATGTTCTTTGATGGATCCTTTATGTTAAATGGTTTGGGAGTTGGTGTGTTGCTTTTTTCTCCTCATGGGTACATAATTCCTAAGTCTTACAAATTATTGTTTCCATGTACAAACAACATTTTCGAGCATGAAGCTTTAACAAATGTCTTAGAAGCTAGATAGATTATGACTGCTCATCTCATTGTAAAATCATTTGAAGTTAGGATCATCATATTTTGATTGCTCAAACTCTGTTGTAATTGGAGGAATGTTATCTCCAAATTGTAAATTGAGCACTAATATTTTATCGATATAAGTCATATTGTAAATATCGATAATCAACTATTTTGTATTTAGCGATGATTTCGGGTTTTCTTATTGGTCCTTTCCTGGTTGAGTTTTTTTGAATCATCTTATTTTAAAATAATATATTCAGTGGCTTGTACACTTTTGCCAAAGAAAAAAAACAAATGGACTTAAGATAGCCATAGAATAAAGAATCAAAAAGTTACACATCTTTGGGTATTCATAGTTGATAATCAAGCAATTCAATGATGAATATCAAACAAAAGATGAGAAACTAGTACCTTATAAGAAAATGGTTGATTCCTTGAAATGATATTTCACATTTGTCATGTTTTAGAAAATCCCTAGAGCAGAAAAAAAAATAGCTAATTCTATGGCTATGCTTACTTCACTCCTTCAATTAGAGAAACATGAATCTAGATTTGAATTCCTAGTAGAAGAGCCACATCAACCTATCTATGGCTCCCAGGAAAGTCATGTTATTTGTACCATTTTTGGTCATGATTCATCCCATTATGGTACCATTTACTCATACCTTTGTGATGGTATTATCCCTGAAACCTTTAATCAATCTAAACACAAAAACCTTACCCAAAATTCCTCTCACCATTCTGTTATCTCTAGTGATTTGTATATGATGGGTCTAGATGGAACACTTCTTAGATTCTTAGAAAAGAAAGAATTCGACCAAGCATTATTTAACATTCATGAGTGCATCTGTGGGGGACATTTCAATGGTCTTTCCATGGCTTGAAGTTTGCTTAGGGTAGGGTACTATTGGCCTATGATGCAGATTGATGCAGTAGATTTTGCAAAGTCATGTGAAAAGTGTCAAAAATATGGTAATCTGATACATGCTCTAGGCAAGGAGCTCATTCCTTCTATATCTCATTGGCCATTTCAGTGTTGGGTTTTTGATCTTGTTGGGTAGATTAATTCCAACTCATCAGGTGGACACAAGTTTATTATAACTTCTACTAATTACATCACTAAATGTGTAGAAGTTGTCCCACTTTCTATTTCCTCGGGCAAGAAAAACTCTCTATTCATTCTGAACCATATCATCTGTCGATATGGAGTGCCTTCTAAGATTATCACTAACAACGGAGGCTAGTTCAAAAATAAGGACCTTAAGCAACTCTGCAAGAAATTCAAGATTAAGAAACATTGGTCCTCCATTTACTTCCCACAAGGAAATAGTCAAGCAGAGGCATCAAACAAAACCATTCTTAAAATCCTACATAGAATAGTTTGTAAGAATGGTAGAGATTGGCATTTATAGATAAGTCCAACTTTGTTAGCTTATAGAATGAGTATTCATACTCCTACTGGGGCTACTCCTTTTTCCATTACATATGGTGTTGAATTAGTATTACCTTTAGAGGTTGAGATTCCTTCACTTAGAGTTTCCCTCAAAGGTCTAGTTACAGATGAAGAATCTCGCACCATGAGACTTCAAGAGTTAGAACTTCTAGATGAGAAATGTCAAGCATCATTTGACCATATGGGGGTTTATCAAAAGAACATGTCCAAAGCCTTCAACAAAAAGGTTTGTCCTAGAGAATTCCAAGTGGGAGATCTTGTCCTATGTGAAAATCCTAAGAATCAACAACATAGAGATCAAAAGTGAAAATTTGAACCTAATTGGCTTGGACATTACATTATTATAGAAGATTTTGGCACATTTGATTATTTATTATCTACTATAGAGGGAGAGTAGCTCCCTGACCATATTAATGTCTTGCACCTAAAGAAGTTCTATCTATGATGCCTATTTTGTTTGGGGGCATCCTTTGTACATACTTATTGATCCTAAAAAAATTTAAAAAATGACATATTGTCAAAAATTCTAAAAATCTGAAAATGTCCTGAAAAATGACATCTTAGTGAAAACCTAGCAATAGGTGCTTTGATGTATCTCCAAAAAAATTAAATATTTCAAAAATACAAAAAAAAAAAAAAATTCAAAAAAATAAAAAAGTAGAAAAAGTGCCTTGGTGAAAACTTGGAAACAGGCGCCTTGGTAGAAAAAATACAACAAAATTATAAAAAGTCCTAAAAAAAATAATTATAACAAAATCCAAGTGGTGAAAACTAGGAAACAGGAGCTACTTGGGGCCTTTGCACCCGTATTTCTTAGTGTGTGTCCTTGACACTTAGCCTTTCTCCATCATGCCTTGTCCTTGTTGCCTTGGTTTGGAATTCATCTTTGTCTTTGTCTAGGGGGCATAAATGTGTTAGCTTTGGTCTCTTGGATGTGTTAGTATTTAGGACACCTCACAAATGGTGTTTTTCAACACCACCCCAACTGTGTTTTTTAACACAACCCCTGGAATCGAGTATTTTTCAATACTTCTCAGCTTTGTGTTACCTAGTTTTTCATGTGATCTTACCTGCTTGCAAGCATTCAATCCTTGTCCTTGGAAATCAGTATCAGTTAACACACTTAAATTTTTAAACACAACACTTAATGTTTGAGCTATGTCATGAGCTTTTCTTTGTGTGTTGACTATTATTGATTTTCATTGAGTGTCCTTGTCTAATAAGTCTCTCTAAAATGCATAGCTAGAGGACTTGGGGCATGGGGCATGTTTTTATTTTCTTTCTTCTTGTGGGTGTGGTCTTCAACCTCTAGAGAGTCTCTTTTTGTCTCCTTGAAACACTTAAGCGATTTGAGGCATCATCCTTGACTATTTTTGGACAACCGTTCTTACGGTCATCCCAACATCTATGCCTTGGTAGGAGCATGGTTTTGCTACATTAAATTGGGTAAGATAACATCAAAGTCATCTTGACCTTTATGTCTTTGATGCTTATGTTACAATCTTTCCACTTCCAATCTCATATAAATCACATTCATATCTTCATAGTTGTGCTTGTGACTGGTGATGATTGTTTGATTTTTTGATGTTCGTTAATAATGGCCCAATGATGAAAATAAGTTCCTTAACATTCTCTAATGAATAATGAACACAAAAATCCTATGTTATAGTTTATCTATTGCAAGTACACCTTTGAATTTTCATGTAGCTTGCATTGTTAGACTTCATGTTAATTTCCACTTTAGGGTGCATTAGGAGTTTGAGAGGGTTTTTCCTTCGTCTTTATTTTGGACTTTTAATCAACTGTGATCATGTTTTGATCTTCATTTCCTTGTCTTCTCTTTTCATCTCAATCAAAATTTTCTATCTTAAACAGTTGATTGATTTTGGGGCATTCTCTTTCTTGAGGCAAATCATCTTTCTTCTCTCCATTTCTTTCCACCTCTTCCAAACTTCTATCTTCCATTCTCTTTCAACCCACTTCTTTTCTTCTAATTCAACCTTGGGGCATAATCTTTCATGCTTGGAAATTTACCTTGGTTATGTGATCCTTATATCTTTCATCTTACATCGAGAACATTTTTTCAATTTGATTTGATTAAATTTATCAATTTGTTGTTTCTCCTCTGTCTAATTTTGATTTCGATCATGAGGGGTAGTACCTATCAAACTTCAATCCTTGATTTAGCTTTATTAAACTTATCAATTTCTTCGCTTGGGGAAACCTTGCTGGAGACTTGACAATTACCTATTTATAGGGGTGTTGCCCTTATCTTTTTCAACCATCTTATCTTTGTCCTGATGTGTTATTGTCTGTCGATCACACGTCTGGGTTGTTTTGTGATCCCAAATCGATCTCACATTTCAACTTCATTCTTTGACTACATGTGTTCCAATGAACATCACACATTACCCAAAGAGGGGAAAATGTATGCACTCTAAAATGGTCACCTAGACTTTGAGCTCCCATTCTTCAATTTATCAAATGATGGAACCAATTTATCAATTTCTTGAATCAACACCTTGCAATATTTTCAATTCAAATCAATTTCCCTGATCAAATCATAATTGATTCAATTATTTCTAATATTTTCCTAAAGTCTAACCACTTTATGCTAAGACACATTTAATTAAAAGAACAAATCCCTTTTAAATAAAAAAAATAAAATCTTTTAATTAAATAATGGAAACCATTTTGCTAAAAATAATAAAATAAAAGTAAAAAGAAAAGTGCACTTTCCAAAGAGATGGAATCTTTTGACTTTTTGAAAAAGGTTCTTGCCTCTTTATCTCAACCCCTCATTGTTTTTCCTCTTAAGCATGCCTTTTTTATTTTGCCTCTTGGGAATCTTGAGCACATGGATCAACCAATATTTAATCTCTACAATTGCTCATTTCTTTTTTTTCCTCTTAATCTTGACCGTCCATTTCTCTTTATAAGGAGCCCTCTCCTTCTTATTTCAAAGGATAGAATATTTTATGTATTGTTATGCTGCAGGTTTAGAGAGCGATTTGGCAGAAGAGTTTTAAGCACTTGAGATTAATCATTACAACTTTTCTTTTCTTTTCTTCTTCTCTCATGCACCATAGAAATTCATTTATATTAATCTTGCACTTGTGTATTAGATTAGATTCATATTTCCTTTCATAGAATAATCTTGTATAATATTTTATTTCATAGATTAGTTTGATTTCATGCATTCTTATCATATAGAATAGCTTTCATTTTCATTTGCATGCATACTTGATGATCATGGAGACTAGCATTCTTGATTCTCCTCTTTGATTCTCTCATTTTATGGTGTAATTGCATGGGCACAAACTAGGTCTAAACTGAGGGCCTTCATCATAAACTCTTGCACTCCATGAATAGAGATATACGAGTTGTCATTTGAGACCTCATTCTTGAGAAATATTGGATTTAATGACTCATAAAAGGGTGTCAACATTTTATCACTAAGTTCCTTGTCAAGCCTTATAATCATGTCATTCATTGGGATAGAAGCATAAGATAAATCTATTTGGACATTACCGCCTACCAAATTAGACCACTATCTAGACAATAGCATCCCATAACTAGGTGGTGCCTCTACAATAGTAATATAAATTTTATAATACTTCTCAGGACAAGAAGGAAACTTGAATTCAACATTTTTCATTTTTCCAATAACTAGGATAGATCTATTATCCATAGCATAGCATTTTCCATAATTAGTATCCTCATTCATTCCTAATTCTGTCATTACTCCATGAGGCATAATATTAACTGTTGCTCTACAGTCTAACATATAATTTTAAACTAATTTATTATTTATCAACAAAGTAAAAAAGAAAGGGTCTAATTTAGTAGCATCTTCATTAATAGAAGTTCCCAGATAAATAACTAGTAACTCTTCATTATCCTTTTGTTCTTTTGAATCTTTTTTAATAACATCATTTATTATTTTGAGCGTTTCATTCTTGCAATCAATTAATTTCATCATTTCCATTAGAGGGACATAAAGTTTTACCTAAGATAATGCTTGAGACATGAATGAAGCACAGTTAGAAATTTTCTTACCATTGGTTTGGTTGTCCATTGGTTTTCTTATCTTTAATGGTTGATCAACTTGCCTTTTAGGGATCTATGCATTTCCTTTCTTTATCTCATCACTCTTGTTTGAAATTTTAAACATTCCTACCACCTTTTGATTACTTGAATTTATAGTTTAGTTCCTTAGGTAATAGTTTCTATGGGGTGAACCCACAATAGTTGGTTACACTTTTTTGCCTGAACGGACACCGTACTCTAAATTTTGAATAAAACTTTTAGATTCAAATGCATATTGTCGTTAAACCATTAAGAATCAGAAAATGTAGTAAATTAGTGTCTTTTAGGACTTTATATCTAGACTCTAAATTTATTTTTTATTTTTATTTTTGAATTGCTTTGATTGTTTTTTTTCTTTCTCCCACAAAAATTGGTATGTTGCTAAAAACATCATTTTCAAAGAGTTACATTGTTTTCATAGAGCATAACTTTTTTAATAAAATAGATATCAATGTGATTCTTCAAAATTTAGTTTTTTAACATCCATATGGAGGGAATTCAATTGGTTTTATGAAATTATTATGATTATTTCATATTTTATTAACGTTTGAAGTTGACTAAGCCATAATTTTGACATACCTTGACTACATAGCTTATAACGTTTTGTGTATTTGTCCAATTTTATTTTTATTTTTTTTGATAGAAAGATAACTTCAATACCTAGGGAATAGATATTTTTTAGAATTTTTATATCTCATTTATTATTTTTCCATAAGCATCGAACATAGAGGTGGATATATGGTGAAATATCTATGTTTAGTAAAACTAAAAATACAAAGTCATAATAAACTTAATATATATTAACATTATAATAATTGGAAAGATTTTTCTCAGTAGTACCTTACTACATAGATAGGTTTTTCGAATGGATTCATTTGATTTGCCAAAAGATAAAGCCAAAGTGATTTTTTATCAACATTTTAATAGGTGCGAAGGAGACTCCATTTTAGGTATGAATGAGGAGTATATATGTTATATCAATGATTTTTTAATATAAGAGGCTTTGAACTAACCATTTCTAATTAATTCCTTCAAATTGAACCTCTCAAGGCTTAAATAATCATATTTTATTAAAAATGTGTCATTTCAGCAAAAATCAGCATGTCTAAAAAAGTGTAACCCACTATTGCGGGGTAACTCTATGAACCTGTTCTAGTGCTACCACAGTGTATGCCTCATTTTTTATTTTTTTTGTCCCTCTAATGTCTGGATTCTCATCACTATCTGAAAAAACTTGCCTCTCCTATTGGTATTCCAACCTTCTATAATATTCATCTGAAAAAGGGGTAGATGAAAATGCATTTATCATAGGTCTCTCCTCACACCTGTGATGTTCTTCTTCCATAATTGTTTATGCTAAAAGGCATTTTTTCTTGTGGGTGGGGCAACTTGCAAATATCACACCAAAGCTCATCCTCTATAAAATGATTATTCTTCTTAACTGGATCTAGAGTGTCCATTTGTTTCTTCAAAGGCTTTCCATCATTCCAATTAGTATGATAGGGCATGTCTTGTAACTTGTACCTATAATTTGTATTAAAATTTGTGTAATTTTTTGCTGCTCGAAAATGGTTTTTATTTGGATGTAAATTTTTCACCAAACTTACTAATTCATCCATCTTATCGCTTTCATCATTCCTTTTCAGGGTTGTAGGGTTGAAAAGCTTAGGATCATTTCTCTTATCCATCCTCCTGGCAGCTATTCTATTACTTTCAATAGTTAATGCAATTTTAAAGGCTTGTTGTAATTGTATCGGGTTAAGAGACCTTATCTCATAGTTTGTCTTGAAATCAAAAGCTATCAAATAAAAGGTTATTGAAAAGGAATCCACAAGGATAATATCTTTTGGAATTTTATTTAATACCCTTTTAAACCTTTTGTTGAATTATTTTACTATATCATTCACATTCTATTTTATGCTAGTTAATTCGTCAGATGCAAAAGACAGATCTCTGTGATCCCCAAATTCTTCAATAAACTAATTCACAAAACTTTGTCAACAATTAATAGATCTGTCAGGTGAATTCCTATAGCAATCATTTGCACTATCTTTGAGAGTCTGCACAAACAACTTCATAAGCACATCTTCGTAAGCTATATCAAATTCATTTACAAATTTTTTGACATTGATAACATGTTGTTCTGCTAACTGTGATCCATCACTGGTAAACTTAGGAATAGCATAATTCAATTTATTTGGTATCGGGTCAAGAAAACATAAAATATTTGAAAAATCCAACTATTTGTATCTCTCATTTTCTATTGGAAATCTGACATTCACTTGATTTCTAATCTGGTCATTATTTTGAAAAATTTAATTTTGTAAAATAGGGTTACCTCTCTGATTTTGATTTCCTTGATTTGCATATTGGCGTATATGTGGTTGCATCATACCTCCAAGTTGTTGATGTTGTTGTTGCATTAAATATGCAAATTGTTGGTTCCTGCCAATATCATATTGTTTTGCATAGTGTTGTGTCAAATTATTATGATGACAATAGGGTATGTGCAAGATCATGGTATGCCAAACTAGGCCCTTAAGTGGGAATGAAAATTTAGAAAATGAGGTTTAGGCAAGTTGACATAAAAATTTGAACAAGTTATAAATATTATATCAAAAATATGTAAGAAGAGAATCTGTAGAAAATGAAATTTAGTTTCTAAGATACTATGCATTTTTTGAAAAACAATTATTCTACTTATTAAAAATTTAAAATTTCAATGTAGTTTTACAAAAATTTCAGGAAAAAAATAGAAGTAGGTGTATGTCTGACCACCTTAAACACAATCAAATGATAATTTTTTTAACAAGATTCTAGATATAAGCAGCATGCTCATGTCTGGATGTGACACATATTTTTTAGTAATTTTTTTCCAAGTAAATAGTTAATTATGATTTTTCTTCTAAAGTTTTTCTAGATTACAAAAACTCTCGTGTCTGACCATGTTAACTTAGTCTAAAATTTATCAAATTCATTTTATTTTTTATTTTTCTTGTAGTACAAAAAACATAGAATCTGACACATTTTTTGGATTTCAAAAATGTTATACAGTTTGAAAGTTATAGGTATTTTTCAATAAGTCTATCAATCAGGACTAGAAAGATAACAAGTAGGTGTATGTCTGACCACATTAAACAAAATCAAATAATATTATTTATTTATAAGATTCTAGATATAAGTAGTAGACTCATGTTCGGATGTGATGTATATTTTTTTGAATTTTTTTTCTAAGTAAATAATCAATTATGATTTTTCTTCTATAAATTTTCCTGAATATAAAAACTCTTGTGTCTGACCACCTTAACTTAGTCTAAACTTCATCAATTTGAAAGAATTATTTATATTTATTGTATTAGGTAAAGCATAGAATGTGATGTATATTTTAGATTTCAAAAATGTAATATTGTTTGAAAGTTATAGTTGTTTTCCAAAGAATTTATCAATCAGGAATTCTTTTTCATATCGCCACTTCTTGGCATACCATGATCCTACACATACTTAACTGTATTGGTCTTGGTCTCCACCCAGATGAACTGAACCTTTGCCTTTTTTTGTGTGTAATGAGATTGCATGGGACTTCTATAGTGTTTTTCATGATGTTCTCCATATTCATAATGTGTTAGTCCTCCAAGGTGATGCACCTGTTGTTGCTGATGATTCAGATTATCCTATAACTACATATTATGCATATATTTTTTTTATCATAATTATTGTGTTGATGGCCATGATTTTGATTTTGTTGTGGTATGTTCTGTTG
The DNA here is from genome assembly GCA_027943335.1 of Chamaecyparis obtusa. NCBI lineage: Eukaryota > Viridiplantae > Streptophyta > Pinopsida > Cupressales > Cupressaceae > Chamaecyparis > Chamaecyparis obtusa. The sequence continues at coordinate 308,470 of BSBK01011338.1, forward strand.
GCTTTGCACATGATACTAGTACATAAGGTTTCCACCATTATGGTTAAAATGGGTATATCCATTTTGTGTATTATGATATCTCTCACTTTTACCTTGCATATCATGGTGATTATGCATGTTGTCATCTTGATTATGTAAATTTTGGACATGGCTATCTGGAACATGCATGTGGCTCTACATATGTTCATTGTTTACATTATTTTCTTATGTATCATGCATATTTTGTATGCTTTGGGCATGGTCTAAGTTAATATTTCTTTTCCGACCATTGTTATCTAGGACCTGCACATTACAATAATGATATTCATCATGATTTAAATCATGCAGTCATTTTGTGCACGTGTATGCAGATAATTTTCCGTTTAATCCATTCTCTTCATGTGCATTTTTATAATCTCCAATATTAAAATGCTTTAGCTCGTATCTGCCTCATGTTTTGTCACATCCATGTGTATCATTATTCTAGTCATTTTGAATCTACATATTTTGAGTTTAAACCTACTATATCCTCCATTATCTCATAGATTATCATGGTTTTGGATATTTCCCTACATGTGGTGCTATGTGAGACATCCCAGGAAATGTGCCTGATTGTATTGTTGATCATCTTTTATTTTCTGGTCATGTGTATCCCTATGAAATGGTGCATGGAGGTGTCTATAGTTTTCTTCCTCATGCGTGTATTAATCTGGCCATACATATCCATTCTCCATGCCACACATAGGGATATGCTAGGCATTGTGTTTTCAAAAATATATTTCTTCATTCTATAGGCCATGTGCATACTCATCTGGTTGCTCACCTTCGCACTTCCATCCATTATTGATGTGATGGTCATCTATCTCTCTATATTGCCACACATTTGCATATTTCCTTCCTACTTTATCAAACCGGTTTTGTGGATGCTGAGTGTGATTAAAAATATGCTGATGCTTACCATCACTAAGAAAAGTGTGCATATCCCTATTTTGCAGGTGATTATTTACTTCATAGTGCATGCTTTCACTATGCAAGCCACTCACATTTTTAGGTTGTTGTGTGCCAAAGGTATCATCATATGGCTATGTATTTTTTTCATTTATCTCCAGTATCAATGTGTTGATCACGTTGTTTACTTTGTGCAATACAACTATGCACATGTTTGTATTCTTGTGCTTGACCTCTGTACTTACCATACTATTGTGTTTGATCTCCATAAGGCTGATTTAAATGATTTCCATCATTATTTTGATACGTATTATCTTGACATCTAAACTATTTATGTTGATCATGCATGTGGAGATTCATTCCACTGTTGTGGTCATGCTGTTCTCTATCACTCCTTCATTCCCAATGATTTTTCTCTCCCCAATCATTGTTGTTTCTCACAATCCCTCCATTTTCTAGTTCAAACAAGGGATTGGTATGATCATTGTTAAATATATACCCACCATTCTGCCTATGAGGAGGGCTATAAAATTCATTTCTATCATCCTTAGGGGCCTTTTTATCTCTGGGAGATTGGATTGTATTTCTTGTTATTCCTATTTTTCTTAGTATCTGTTATGGCTGCCTTTCAAGGGCCATAACCATTTATTTCTCTTCTAATCCACCTTCAACTATTTCATGAAATATAGTTTCCCATTTGTTAATTCTTTTTTATCTCTCAGTCATTTCTTGATCTAGATCATACAAGGGCACATGTATTCATTTATTACTTTAAAAAAGGGATTATAGTTTTCATCACTACTTTCTCGACTATGATGGCTTGAATTAGGGAATTATTCACAAGAAAACTCTTGAACATCCTTGTCATGCTACATTTTGGATAGCACATACAACATCTTCCTTTCTGAATTCTTATTCCTCCTTATTGGTTCTAATTCAACAAATATATTATTTTTTAGAGATCTTCTCCCTAACATAGGTTTTTCTCAATCTTTCTGAAACAAAATTTTAGAGTCTCCACCTCAATTTCTGTGAGGAATTAAAATGTCCTGAGTCAACTTTCCCAGTAGAGTCCTTTTGAATTTTACAACTGTAACCAAAGATTTTGCAAATATCTTTCACAGATAGCTATCCCCAGTGGAGTTGCCAATATGTTGGTGCCCAAAAATGATGGATCGAATTTGGCCAACTAACATACAAATTGATACCTCTACAATTCTAGCTTAATCAAGCCAAGGTTGGTAGGCCTAATTTCACTTTGAACTATCAAATTCTCTATGTCACACAACTACGTACATAAAAATAAATAAAAAATCCTCCCAAGGTGGTGAATGATCCTTGGAGGAAAGAAACAAATCCTCTGATAATCTCTACTCTATAAATCTTGACTAAAGTGGATTAAACTAAGGACTCAAAAGTAATTTTTTTGAAATAATGATTATATAATCTACAAACCACAAAGTATGAAGCAAATGACAATTTCCAAATAATAGTTAGATCTGTGCCTTCTAAATACTTGGGCTATAGAGTCATAAAATTTTCAATCATACGTATGGTCAAAGACAGTTTTAAAAGAAACTTTCTTTAATAAGACAAGACCATCATTTCAGAGGCTTCCACTTAAAGTATAATTCAAATCAGATTATACAACTAGTTCTATTAAATTTAACTCTATTTAAGAGAACAATAGAAATAGAAGAAAGACTTACACAAACCTTTCTACTGATATTTGAACTGTATAGTTGTTTTGAATTATAACACTTAGCGAATTTAACACAATCAAAGACTCTATTAAATAGAATATCTGAAAGACTAATTGAAAACATATAACTTATAATCGCAAATAAAAAGAAGAACACTTATCTTTATTAATGTTGAAAAATTAGTACATTAGAGTTCATATTGTAGTTATGATCGAATTATATCCTATAAAAATATGAATTGTATTTTCTCTTTATATTTTACATTATGTATATATATATATATATATATATATATATATATATATATATATATATATATATATATATGTGTGTGTGTGTGTGTGTGTGTGTGTGTGTGTGTGTGTGTGTGTGTGTGTGTGTGTGTGTGTGTGTGTGTGTGTGTGTGTGTTTGAGTGGATTTCACACCTCTTTAGGATGAAAAGACACAACCCTTATTACAGATTATTTTGAAAAATAATAAACTAACTAAAAAATAACTACTTAACTTTCAAACATGGGTCTAGTCGAAAAACCAAAACACCTCATGGAAAGATAATATTTTTACTACAGATAGGAAATTTGATTTCCTAAATTGGATCATTTTTAGATTTTTAAAACTAAACTATCTTCAACCTTTATTGGTATCATCTTTGCAGCAGGTCGAAATTCCAGCATTTTCTGAAGGCTTTGATCATAGAATTTTGATTGTTCCTATCGCAGAGCTTCCTTTGTTAATCCCTCAACTTTTAATTAAAAATTAATATAATTCTTTATCTCATTTCATGTACTGCATCATTGATTATTGGTTGTGGAGTTTAAGAGGCCATTTTTTAGGGTTTTATCACTATATAGGACTCCACATTTTGCCCAAAATTTAGAGCTCCAACAAGGATAAAGGAAAAAAGACAAGAAACAAGACAAAGGAAAAAAAGTAGGCCCAAAAATATATAAATAAGACCCCAAGATATGTAAAAAGAAATCAATTGGAGAGTAAGATTATAGAAGATATGAACAAATGTATCGTTAAGAGAAGTACAACAACACAAGAGCTTGTATTATTATGTTTACTCTTAGAGATTGAACTAAAAATTATGGAATAAGCATGTAATGATAAGAAAAAAAAGATGGATAAAAATAGAAAGGTAATGAGAAATGAAGCAAGACTAGTTTTGAAGGGCCCCACAAAAATTCAAGCTATCAATTTTAATGAAACTTATGCCCCTATTGCTCAAGTGGAGACAATCCCAATATTCTTAGCATATGCAACATTTAAAGATTTCACAGTTTAACAAATGGATGTTATGTTAACATTCTTGAATGGAGACCTAAAAGAATAAGTATACATTGAACAACCAAAGACATTAAAATCTAGAAAGGATTTGGATGTTGCTTTCAAGTTGAAGAAAACATTGTATGGATTGAAGAAGGAACCTAGAGCCTAGTATGCTAGATTGAGTAAATATTTGATTGGAAAAGGATTTTAGAAGGGATCTATTCATATTAATTTATAATATAGAGTTCATTTAGATCATATATTCATTTTTTTTGTTTATGTTGATGAAATAATCCTTTGAGGAAAAGATGATTTTTGTATTAAATTTTTAGAAGAGATGTAAAATAAATTTTTGATGTCCATGATTGGTAAGTTGAGTATTTTCCTTAGATTCTAGGTAAATCATAATACTAAAGGAATTTTCATTTCTCATTCCAAGTATACTACAGAGTTATTGAAGAAGTTTAGATTGGAAAACTCTACACTATTATGCATGCCTATTATTACTTAATGTAATTTGACTATAGAAGATGATTCACCAAAAGATGATGCAAGTAAGTACATATAAATAATTAGGGGATTATTGTATTTGACTGATACTAGACTAGATACTATGTATGTCATATGTATATGAGCCATATTTTAAATGAACCAAATGAGTCACATGTTACAAGAATAAAGAGGATCTTTATATATTTGAATAGATATCTATATAACTAGTGGCGTACTATCGGTGGATCTTATTTCCTTGGCTCCTTGATTATTGCTTGGCCAATAAGAAAATATTATTATGTAACATTATATTCTACTAAATCATAATGCATTGCAACATCCTTTTGTTGTACTCATGTCTTATAGATAAAACAAACTTTGAAGGATATTGGTATAAAATTTGTTGAAATGATCTTAATAATTTATGATAATTCTATTTCTATAAATATTTCTAAAAATAAAATAAAACCTTCAAAAACAAAATACATATCTATCAAAATATAATTTCTTAAGAGAAGGTGTTGGAAAATGTGGTTTGACTTGAATATTTAGGTACAAAGGAGAAAATTATAGATATCTATATGAACCATTTTGCAATGACACTTTTAAGTATCTCAGGAAATACATGAGGATTGTGCCCCTTTTTAGTGGTTAATAAGTGCACCAGTGTGTGTATTGGTCTAGTGTATTTCATACTTAAATCTTTTCCTGGATCAATGCTTGGTTGCTTCACCTTAGGGGGAGGAGAGTAAGTTTGTAAGGGGGATTTTTGACCCTTTGTCATTTTTGTCAAAGGGGGAGAATAATACAAGAGATTTAAAACTATTTTTTGATGTTGATATCTTTTGATAGTTAGTCCGTTTCTTTGTTATTGATGAATATTTCCATCAATGACAAAGGGGGTAATTGTTGAATCATGTCATTCTTGGTATCATTATTGATTTTAATAATGATTGTCATTGATATCAACATATCCTATGCTTAGATGTGGATTAGATGATTTGGTGATCCAATAGAGTGTGCTTGAGATGATGCATCATCAAGTTTTATATTTATTTACATTCATGTTAAAATCCCATTTATCTTGCAACATATTATGATTCATTTGATTAGGTATATTCCTATCTTGAAACTAGTTGTTGTTCTTTGGTTCAAGTATTTTAATTGTAACATTTAGATCCTAATTTTCATTTTGAAGATCTCAATGATTATATAGCATGCTATTATGTGTGAGGCATGTTGTATTGAGAATGGTGGTCCATGTTTCAATCCCTACCAGTGTAGGAATTATCCTGTATGACCAATTTCAAATTATAATAGAGAAATAGTACTACTCATTGTGGACAATGCTTGTACCTAAGAAGTATGAAAAGTGAACACAAATACAACTAGGGAAGGTATATGTATTAATAAAAATATGAGTTTTTGAAATCAATAGCTGACTGTAATATCATTCATATATTGTTGATTGCTGGTAAAAAAGATTTCAGTAGTGGATTATTTTAATCTCTTATATTCTAGAAGTGAGCCCATTTGTATTTGTAGTGAGCCTCATTATTTTTTTAGGTTAATCTAACTGATAGTGAGCCTTATCTATAGTGAGAAAATTTACAATGTGCCCTTTATAAAAATAGCCTTAACGAGTGTCTCCTTAATCAATATTATATTCATGAGAATTAATCTCTATGTAATTTTTCCCATGTTGCATTTCCAAGTAATTTTTGGTTTCATAGTGTTTAGTGCTTTCATGTTTGTATCTATCATCATTTTATGGTTTCTTGATGTATTTAACATATTAAAAAAGTTTAAGGAAATTATTTTATTAATAACTGATTCAACCCCTTCTCAATTATTCAACCTCTTCAACAATTTTCTTTGCTAAGAACAATTAAAATAAGAATAGTTTGTTTTCGTAGTATAATTTTGTGAATAAGATGAAACTTGTATTGGTTAAGTTGTAATTGAATACAAAGATCATTTTAAAATGGATTCTAAAATTTTATCAATGAGAGCATAAAATTTATATAGTTTTGTTGGTTGATAAGTTTAGTAGGTAGATATTGTAAGATGTTTGATAATATATAATACAATGAGATTAATGGTTTCTAAGATGTCATGAATTGTGTTATTTTTTTTGTGTTGTACAGAAATATTCATATGAAGGAAATATAGAGTAATTTTTTCTTTCATCAATCTATATTTTGGATTTTGTTTATCTTTTCTACATTCTTTCAAGAAAGGAATTAAAATTTCATAAAATAATAACAGTGAATATAGATATATAGTATGAGTGTCATGGGTATTCATTTATGATCTTGATCTACATAAATGCAAGACATTATAAATTGATCAAGTCATGAGTTTTCATGAAAATTATTCATATGGTTGAGTACGACTTATAGTATTTTGACTTTCTTGCTTTATTGGTTAGCCAGTTGTCTAAGATGTGAAGAGATACATTTTAGAAAGCTATATATTTTTAAAATTGAAATAATTTAATTTTATGTTATTAGAGTAGGTTAAATACAATTTTTTTCTTAGTATCATATTGAGCCATAATGGGATCTTGTGTTGGGACCGTAAATTATAAAACCACATTACATTAATTTGAGAATTTCTACTAGTAGACATCTAGTTTTGTTTTTAAAGGTTCATTATAGTGTATAAAATTTAATATAAATGAAATACCCTTATGACAAAGGTGGAGTTCAAAGTGAAGAAGGCTTAATGCCTTGTTGTAGTTACATTTTCTTGTCTTCAATTAGTTAATGGGCTTGCCTCTACTATTTAATTTCTTAAAGTTTGTAGTCCAAGTTTCATGAATTTAATTAAGGATTGAGGGTAGAAAGAAAAATTGATAACACAATGGACATAACTTCCATTTTCTCTAAAATAATGAAATGAACAATAAGTTTGGAGACTATGTGCTTAACCCTACATTAGGTCACACCTTTTATCTAGGTAGGAGAGAAGAGCTCAATAGACATCGATCAATAGAAGGGATGGTTGACAAAGTTAAATTTGTTGAACAAAATTATAGACATGCCTATGTCAGTTATATCATAAAATATTGTTCATGATTGAACATTTTCACATTTCTTAGCTTTAGCAAATTTGTAGATCATTTTTATTTGACAAATGAATATAATTTTTATAATTCCATGAAACATTTTTCCTAGATATGCAATAATTAATTCAATTAATGTAATTATATTTCTTTTAGCTTGATGCAAGGTAGGGGTAAAAAGGAGCCAAACAATGGCACACCCTAATGATTGAAGCCTTCTCAACACACGCGAAAGCTAACAAACACAACAGTGAGAGAGAGAATGTAGGATTTTTCATTAAGTTTCATTATATAAAATCATACATGCTGGGCTGTAAGGCCTTCCTAGTTTTGGCCTGATATTACAATGAATCTCAGAAGTCCTCAAACATGCGAAGATCTATTACAAATCACCACTCTAATGTCTACCATCTACCATCTACCAAAAACTGCCTAAACTCTAACCTAACAACTACATTTATACAAGAGTCTACCAAACTGAGTAGGCCTTCAGATCCTTAATCAATGGAAGAAACAGTTAGATATGGGACCAAACACCCCCCAATCATGGATTCCCATATTAAATCCATGAACTATAATAAATGCACAAGTCAGCCCAACAAGAACTCAAAATAAACTACTTGGTAAGCAAGGATGACCGAGTAATAGACAAGAAATGCCAAGTGTAGTGAAACAACTGACCACCCAGGAGATGATTGACCACACTCGGTAACCAAAGGAAACCAACCAAATGCTGACCAACTCAGTCAAAGAAGAAACTAAACAACATAGAAAACTTCAAACATATTTTTGGTGACACAAGATTGCCAAGGACCCAAGATGCTCCTACATCTGACACCTAGGGTTATTTTGAAATGATTCTTCAAATCATTTAGTAGGTATGATCTGAGCTGCATCCAACATAGACTATGAAATCCATGAACTTTCTTCCATTGGTCTATTCTTCCACTTTACCAGATATGCCATATATTATTTTCGTCTTGTTCTCTTGCCAACTCTTTCTTTCAAAATCTGCTCCACTTCTTCATTCTACTTCTTAGGATACTCCACTGGTACTACCATTTCTTCATCAGATTCATGATATTCTTTTAAATTAGCAATGTTGAAAATAGGTGATATGTCCATATCATCAGGTAACTCAATCTCATATGCATTTCCACTATCAAATTTCTTCAAAATCTTGCAAGGTCCAAATTTCTTCATCTTCAGCTTTCCATATGTGCCAACAGGAAACTGGCCTTTCTTCAAATAAACCATCACTTCATCACCAATGTCAAAAGTCTTATGTCTTCTAGATTTATTAGCTCTATCTTTGTATTTATGATTACTCTCTTCTAGCTTTAGTTTCACATCTTTATGCAATGTCTTCATGTACTCAGCAAATTTGACTCCTTCAGCACTACTCTTATTCTCATCATCAATGTCTCTCAAATCAGATATACCTCTCAGTTGTGTGTCATTCACAATTGAAAATGGTGTCTTTCCAATACTCCTATTCACTAAATTATTGCATGCAAACTCTTCTTGTGCTAACATGGAATCCCAACTACTCGGTGTGTCTCCAACTAAGCATCTCAAAAGATTACCCAAAGTTCTATTCACAACCTCTGTCTATCCATCAGTTTGTGGGTGAAATGTAGAACTATATTTCAACTCAGTGCCAAAAATTTTCGAAAGGGTCTTCCAAAAATATCCAACAAATTTATCATCTCAATTAGAGATAATACTCCTCAGTAACCCATGCAATCTCACAATTTCCTTAAAGAAAAGATCTACTACATGTACTGCATCTGATATCTTTCTACATGGTATGAAATGTACCATCTTAGAAAAACTATCCACAACAACAAATATAGAATCATTACCTCTTACTATCTTCGGTAGGCCAAGAACAAAATCCATAGTGATGTCAATCCAAGGTTTGTTAGGTACAATAATCGGTACACACAAACCAGTATTTTGACTTACTCCTTTTGCAACTTGACAAATTTCACAAATTTTTGAACATCTATATACAACTGCAGCCAAAAGTACTTTTCTTCACCAAATTCCATGTTTTATCAATGCTAAAATGTCCAACCAAACAACTACTATGCTTTTCTTTTATCAAATTAGTTCTCATTACTCCTCTCGGTATACACAACTGAATACCTTTGAACAACATACCTTCCTGAATAAAATATTCATCCCATGTAGTATCTTGTTGATCTTGTATAGGTGCTCTGCACTTTCTCCATGGCTCAAAAAAATTAGGATCATCCTCATAAGAATCTTTCATCTCATCAAAACCAAGAACTTGAATTTTCATCTCGGTCATCAAAGATCTCCTTCTACTTAATGCATCAACAACTTGGTTAGTGACTCCACTCTTATGTTTTATCACAAATGTATAACTCTGTAAATACTCAACCCATTTCATATGTCTCTAATTCAACTTATTCTGACTACCCAAATATTACAAAGTCTTATGATCAGTATACAACACAAATTCACTCGGTATCAAATAATGTATACTTTTCTTCAGTGCTTGAACAATAGCATAGAACTCTTGATCATATAGAGAATATTTCCTTCTAGCATCATTCAACTTTTTGATGAAGGGTGCTCCCCTTAATATCACAAACACATACAGAAACAAAGAAACAACAATAATTTGCAAGAACAAAAAATGGGCTTCTTATTATTTCCACAAATGTGGAATTTCAAATTTCAAAAATCTTACATGCAAAGCCACATGGGCATTTTCCTTTACAATATTCTGTAGGCCAAAGCCTCAAATCAAAACTCAGATCTACTACCCAGAACTGCCTAAGACAACACTACGGGCCTTCTTTATATAGGCAATTTCTACCACCCGAGAAGGTTCCAAAAAATTAGCCCTTAAGGCCGACGATCCTAAGAATTAATTTCTTTTCTTTTCTTTTTACATAGGGTCGGCTAAGAAAATATACAAAAAAATACTTTTAGGTAGCCCAACTTCTAGAGGCCATAGCTTTTTAACTGTAGCTCCGATTTTCTATTATAACCACTTTTCAAAAATGCCATGTCGAGATCTACAGTACCTGACTTGCGCAAGCTCCAGTCAGCTGGGGGTCGACCATGATCCGGAGCCTCTAAGGCCTTCAAAATTGACCTGAAAGATTTCATACTTGGAAACCTCAACAACTTCACCAATACAGATGATGTGGCAATGAAACTCAATTGGTAGGCTGATATGACTATGATGAACCTCCACCTGTGAAATCAAAACATTCTGAGATCATATGACCAACTTACTAAAAATAGTAAGTTTCCATAAATAGTAGCTCCGCACAAGATAGCCCTTATTGAAAAGCAAAAAGAAATATTTTTGGGTGATGCAAGATTGCTCTTACACCTAGGATGCTCCTGCATTAGACACCCGGGGTAATTTGAAAAGTGACCTTGTCACGACTCAGGTGTGCAGAGGAAAACCAAGAAGGTTAACCTCCTCCTTTGTTAGCCATGATGAATCCTCAACAGGTCATCCTTTCCACTTGACCAAATACTCTTCATATGTTCTGTTCCTTGTGCTTCTGCCAACACGACTATCTAGTATGTCCTCAATTTCCTTAGTATCTGAACTAGTTGCTGGAATACTCCACTGTACTGCTGTGATCTCATCTTCCACACATCCTTCATGATACTCTGTCAAATTTGAAATGTTAAACACTGGCGAAATATTCAGCTCAGTAGACAATTCTACCTCATATGCATTTCCTGAATCATGCTTCTTCAATATCTTACATGGTCCAAATTTCTTCATTTTCAACTTGTTATATGTACCAACTGAAAATCTTTCCTTTCGCAAATGAACCATGACTTGATCTCCAGCCTGGAATTCCTTATGCCTCCTTTTCTCATCTGCCTTAGCCTTATACTGTGTATTCATTTTGGTAATGTGCTTCCTTACTTCCTCATGAATGTTATTCAAGTGTTCTGCAAAATCCTCAGCTTCAGCACTACTTATTTCTCCTTTATTTATCTTTCTCAATTCATATGCATTTCTTGGACTACTTCCATATACAATCTGGAATGGTGATTTACCAGTGCTCCTATTGACAGAATTATTGTATGCAAATTCTGCATGTGGTAAAATCAAATCCCATCCTGTTGTCTTGTCTCCAACCAAACATCTCAATAAATTTCCCAAAATCCTATTCACCACCTCTGTCTGTCCATCAGTCTGTGGATGATGTGATGAACTGAACTTCAAATTTGTCTTCAGCTTCTTCCACAATGTACGCCAGAAATATCCAACAAACTTCGTGTCCCGATTTGAAACTATGGTCTTTGGCAAACCATGTAGTCTCACTACCTCTCTGAAAAACAATTCTGCTACATGAACAGCATTAGTAGTCTTTTTGCAGGGAATGAAATGTGTCATCTTCAAAAATTTATCAACCACCACAAAAATTGAATCATGTCCCCGCTGAGTCCTCGGTAAACCAAGAATAAAGTCCATGCTAATATCCTCCCAAGGCTTCTCTGGTATAGGTAATGGTTGATACAACCCTGTATTCTGCTTCACTCCTTTCACCATCTGACATACTCTGCAACTCTGTACAAACTTCTTCACATCTTGCTGCAACTGTGGCCAATAATAATTTTCACTAACCAAAGCAAGAGTTTTATCATGACCAAAATGTCTAGCCAATCCTCCGCTATGCTTTTCCTTGATGAGATTCTCCCTCATAGAACTTTTTGGAATGCACAACTGACTCCCTCTGAACAACATATCATCCTGAATGATGAAATCCAGCCACTTCATTCTGTCTAGAGTAACAAGTTCTTTACAAGCTTTCCAAGCTTCACCAAAATCAGGATCCTCTGGATACAAATTCTTGAGTTCCTTGAACCCAACCACCTCAATCTGCATTTCTGTCAGCAATAGTTGCCTTCTGCTAAGAGCATCTGCAACCCTATTAGACTTTCCACTCTTGTGTTTCAAAATAAATGTATAACTCTGCAAAAAATCAACCTATTTCAAATGCCTTTGATTCAACTTTCTTTGACTATTCAAATATTGCAAAGCTTGATGATTAGTATACAAAACAAACTCTTTAGGAAGCAAATAGTGTCTCCACTTCTTCAATGCCTGAACTATAGCATAAAATTCCTGATCATAAACAGAATATTTTCTCTTGGCCTCATTCAACTTCTCACTAAAATAAGCAATAGGTTTACCTTCTTGGCTCATGACAGCTCCTATTGCAGTACCACTAGCATCACAATCTACTTGAAACACCTTATTAAAATCTGGAAGTGCTAAAACAGGTTGTTCTGTAACTTTTTGTTTCAACAATTAAAAAAAAATTTCTGCCCCATTAGTCGACTTAAAATCTTTTCTATCCCCTCTCATTGTTTCAGTCAAGGGTCCACAAATACTGCTAAAATTTCTGATAAACTTTCTGTAAAAGCTAGCTAGACCATGAAAAGATCTTACCTCAGTAGCATTCCTTAGAGTAGGCCATTCAAGGATAGCCTGTACCTTCTCTGGGTCCATTTTCAAACCTTCTGCTGAAACTACAAATCCCAAATACACTAACTCTTTCTTTACAAAATTGCACTTCTTCAGATTAATCAACAATTTCTCTTCTCTCAGCTTCTCAAACACCATACAAATATGCATCATATGCTCCTCCAATGTCTTACTAAAGATCAAAATATCATCTAGGTAAACAATGACAAACTTACCTAGAAATTCTTTTAGAACCTCTTTCATGAGCTGCATGAAAGTGCTTGGTGCATTGGTTAGCCCAAAACGCATGACTAACCACTCATACAGTCCTTCCTTTGTCTTGAAGGCAGTCTTCCATTCATCTCCTTCTCTGATCTGAATCTTATGATATCCACTCTTCAAATCTATCTTTGAGAAATATATAGCTCCACTCAAACAGTCCATAATATCATCCATTCATGGCAATGGAAACATGTACTTGATTGTGATCTTGTTTATTGCTCTGGAATCTGTACACATCCTCCATTCTCCATTTTTCTTTGGTGCTAATATGGTTGGTACAGCACAGGGACTCAGACTCTCACAGATCAATCCTTTCTATAACAACTCATGTACTTGTCTGTTCAACTCCTCACTTTCTGCAGGTGTCATTCTGTGTGCTGCCTTATTCGGCAAACTCGCTCTTGGGATCAAGTCCATCTGATGACTGATCTTCCTGACTGGTGGTAATCCATCAGGCACGTTATCGGATACAATATCCTGAAACTCATTCAACAAATCTACAACTTTTACAAGAACATCTTCTACTTCCTCTTTACCAGCTTTTGGAATTAAAGCAAAACATACATGCTCATGCCTCATACCATCTAGAAAATTTCTTCCATCAACAAAAGTTATTCTTGCGTTACTACATACCTTTTCTTCAGTCTCCTTCAATGGTTTTAGCTTATATCGCACTCCATCCTTTGTCAGGGAATAGGTATTCGCACGACCATCATGTATAGCACATCTGTCAAACTGCCATGGTCTACCCAACAACATATGACATGCATCCATAGATATGATATCACACAATACCTCATCTTGGTATCCGCCAACCTTGAACTTCACTAGGCATTGTTCATTGACCATGACCTTGTGGTCATCCTGTACCTAGGCAATCCGATATGGATGTGGGTGTTTCTGTCTCTTGAGCTTCAACTTTGTCACCATCTCTTCTGACATCAAATTGTCAGTGCTTCCACTATTAATAATCACATCATAGCATTTACCTTCACACTTGCACCTGGTGTGAAATAGGCTCCTCCTTTGCTCAGGTTCATTCTCACCACTCAACAGGACTCTTCTGTTAATCAATGTTTCTCCTCTTTCAGCATCTTCATCTACATGCGCAACTCTGGCCTGGCCTTCATTTCTCTTGTCTATTCTTCCTTGGTGTTGAGGACATTCAAATGCCCTATGACCTTCTTCTCCACAGTGAAAATATGTTCCACGGAAGCCACCTCTTCCAGATCCTTGTCCTCTTCCTCTTCCTCTCTGATCTCTATTATTCTGATCCTGGAAGTGATTGGAATTATTTCCTCGTTGATTCTGACTGCTACTAGCCTCATCCTTCTTTTTTGGATCTTCATTTCGGCCACCATATGACTATCCACCAGATCATCCACCTCGACCTCTTCCATTTTGTCTACTCTCAAACTTCTTGTTCAACTTTTCCTCTACTTTTAGGGCAAACTGGTATGCCTCTTCAATACTATTCATTTGAACTAGATTCAGCTCCTCCTGAATGCTCAGCCTCAACCCATTAAGGTAATGGGCAACTTTCTCCTTATTAGCTTCTGCATGGCCCGTTCTGATGAGGAGTCGATAGAACTCCTCTGTATACTCCTGAATAGATCTTCCTGCTTGCTTCAAACTTTGCATTTTCTTTAGTAGGTCAAGCTCATAATCAACAGGAATGAACTGTCGCTTCAATTTATCCACCATCCGATCCCATCTTGTGATTTTATCTTTCCCTCTTCTATTTCACTCTAATTGAACCTCTTTCCACCAGATCTTCGCATGACCTTTCAGTCTGGCCTTCACAAATTTGACCCTATCAGGATCCTCAACATCTTCATACTCAAAATATTCCTCACATTCATTGATCTAGTCGATCAATTCTTCTAGGTTAAGATTTCCTGAAAATGTAGGAACCTCGATCTTAGGTCTCTTCCTGATCTTGGAAAGGGCTCAAAAAAGCCTTTCTTCTTTTGGGTTCAGAAGTTCACCTTCTCCTTCCTAATCAAAATTTTCTTCCGCTTCATCATCACTTTCTTCTCTTACATTAAGATTCATTTCTCTGCGAATCTCTTCTTGCAATGCTCGCACTTGTCTCTGCAGCTCTCTAACCTCAGGTGTCACAACACCAACCCTTCCGCCACGTTCTCTTCGTGGAGGCATTTTTGTGATGCACGCTGAAACTCTAACCACGGTCCTGGTGCAAACTACCTCACAGTCGGTGATCTGTTTACACACTCAGGAACTCCTTCTCTGATACCACTTGATGAAGGGCACTCCCCTTAATACCACAAACACATACAAAAACAAAGAAACAACAGTAATTTGCAAGAATAGAAAATGAGCTTCTTATTATCTCCACAAATGTGGAATTTCAAATTTCAAAAATCTTACATGCAAAGCCACATGGGCATTTTCCTTTACAATATTCTGTAGGCGAAAGCCTCGAATCAAAACTCAGATCTACTACCCAGAACTGCCTAAGATAACACTACAGGCCTTCTTTATATAGGCAATTTCCACCGCCCGAGAAGGTTCCAGAAAATTAGCCCTTAAGGCCGACGATCCTAAGAATTAATTTATTTTCTTTTCTTTTTACATAGGGTCGGCTAAGAAAATATACAAAAAAATACTTTTAGGTAGCCCAACTTCTGGAGGCCATAACTTTTTAACCGTAGCTCCAATTTTCTATTATAACCACTTTTCGGAAATGCCATGTCAAGATCTACAGTGCCTGACTCGTGCATGCTCCATTCAGCCGGGGGTCGACCGCGATCCAGAGCCTCTAAGGCCTTCAAAATTGACCTAAAAGATTTCATACCTGGAAACCTCAATAACTTCACCAATACAGATGATGTGGCAATGAAACTCAATTGGTAGGCTGATATGACTATGATGAACCTCCACCTGTGAAATCAAAACATTCTGAGATCATATGACCAACTTACTAAAAATAGTAAGTTTCCATAAATAGTAGCTCCGCACAAGATAGCCTTTATTGAAAAGCAAAAAGAAATATTTTTGGGTGATGCAAGATTGCTCTTACACCTAGGATGCTCCTGCATCACTTTTCACTAAAGAAAACAACAAGTTTACCTTCTTGACTAACCATAGCTCTAATTGCACTTCCACTTGCATCACATTCTACTTGAAATACTTTACTAAAATCAGGTAATGCCAAAATAGGTAATTCAGCAACTTTCTTCTTTAGAATCTCAAAAATTTTATCAGCTCCATGTGTCCACTTGAATACTCTTTTGTCTCCTCTCATGGTCTCAGTCATAGCATTAAAAATTGTACTAAAATTTCTAATGAACTTCCTGTAAAAAATTTTCAGTCCATGAAATGATCTTACCTCACTACCATTTTTAGGTGTAGGCTAATTCAAAATAGCTTCAACCTTTTCAAGATCCATCTTCAAACCATCAGCTGAAATAAAAAATCACAAATATATAATCTCTTCTTTCATGAATGAACACTTTTTTAGATTTATTAGCAACTTTTCCTCTTTCAATATCTGCAAAACTTGTCTAACATGAAACAAATGTTCTTCTCTGGTCTTACTAAATATCAGAATATCATCAAGATACACAATCACAAACTTACCCAAAAATTTCTTCAAAACTTCATTCATCAACCTCATAAAAGTACTCGATACATTAGTTAAACCAAAAGGCATAACCAAACACTCATAAAAACCTTCTTTCCTCTTCAAATAAGTCTTCCATTCATCACCTTCCCTGATTCTAATATGATGATATCCACTTTTCAAATCAATTTTGGTGAAATATTTTTCTCTAGTCAAACTATCCATGATGTCATCCATTCTCGGTATACGAAACCTATATTTCACCATTATCTTGTTGATTTCTCTAGAATAAGTACACATTCTCCATTCCCCATTCTTCTTTGGTGCCACTACAAGAGGTACTGCATAGGGACTCAAACTTTCTTTGATCAAACCTTTCTCTAGAAACTCTTGAATCTATCGGTTCAATTCCTGATTCTTGGTAGGTGTTAACCGATGAGGTGCCTTATTTGGTAAACTAGCTCCATGGATTAGATCCATTCAATGATCAATACTTCTCTTCGGTGGAAAACCATCAGGTACATTGTTAGAAATGATTACACTATACTTTTTGAGTAAATTATCAATCTGTTCAGGAACACTATCCTCAGTTTTCTTACTCGGCTTGTTAGGGATTACAACAAAAGATACATCATTCCTCTTTAAATCTTTGAAAATAATTCTTCCTTCCATCAAGAAAACTTTCATAGATGTGACAACATTACTAACAAGTTCTTCAATCAAAGGTAAAAAGATTTGATTCTTTCCATCAGCCACAATAGTATACTTTGTTGGCAATTTGGTTCAGGTCAATGGAGAGATTGATTGGCATTTTGGCTTAAGTAAGGAGATTGTTATGGATGCATGGATGTTGTCATTGTGGCAACATATGTTTTTTAGTTTTCAGTTATTATACATGTTGTTTAGATGATATGTTTACAAGGATCAGATGTCAGATATGTTTTTCAGATATCACATGATTGCAGGTGTTATATATGTTTTCAGTACTTACATGTTGAATTTCAATGAATTAATAGGAAAATAGAGGACTATTTTGATCATAAATGATTGTATATTGAAGATTGGCTTATGCAAAGTTAATGGAAGCTAGAATATGAAGTTATTTATCTTTAGTTAATAGCGCAAGTCTCTATCTATTGTGGATTGAGAGATAAAGGTGATTTAGTGAAGTTCAGTGACAGACAGGCAGTCAGAGTACCTAATGGAAGATGTTTTGTAAGTAATTATTCTGATGAAATCAGACTTTTCAGAATTGAATATATTATCTTTAGGATGTATTTGAGCTATGGCTAACAGCGCATAAAGATTGGAGTTCATATGTATTAGTTACAAGCTTTTTGGTGAAGACAGTATATCAGAACAGTGTTCCTGAAGAGCAGTTTCGGTAAATTGATTATATCTTTTTACTGGGATGATATTTTTGTTTGCAGAGTTAGATGAAGCATCTAGACACCTTGAAGATACCTCATCTCAGAGCGTATAAAGTTTTTTTGTGTACGAAAGAAGTTATTTTGAGATTATTGAAGACAGTTTGAGGCCGACAGAACAGTATACATGACATCATTTGGCAAAGAGTTTAAAAAGTTATTTAATGATATTTTGGGATGACATATTATGGAATTATAATATGGAAGCTGACCAAAATGTTTATGTAATTTAGTCATGTATAAAGGTAATAACTTGTACCTTGTAATATGAAGGAATATGAAGTAAGAAAGAAGTGTATTGTAACTTGTAAGAGAAATTGTAAAAGTTGATGTAAATTGTGATAGTGGTAAAGGCTATGTATGCGAAGTTGAATTCAATCCTACAGTGATCAGAAAACAACTATATTACCTGGTTGGGTAGTGAGCTCATCTGGTAATCAGCATTACATGGTTGGGCAGTGAGCTCATCTTGTAATCAGATCTGGTACTTGTAACCTTTAACAGGGTTAAGGCTTTTAACAGGGCCTAAAGTCCTTTAACAGGGACAGATCAGCTATATGTATTGTAATTGACTCCTAACAGGGTCACAACATCCCTAATAGGATACATTTGATTAGTGATCTCATTTGTGGGTACCATCCCCACCAGGGTTTTTCCCTTGATTGGGTTTCCTTGAAAACAAATCATGTGTTATGAGTTATCTTAATATTGTGCTATGTTTGTTTATTAGTTTGATCATCTTTATATGCAACAAAGTAATTTTTAATATCCATAAGTGGGCAAAAGTTTTTGAAATACTGATTCACCCCCCCCTCTCAGTATTTCCCATTTCTAACAATTGGTATCAGAGCACAGTTACTCAGAAGGAAGGAAGGCTTAATAGCTTGAGTAAGATCTCTATGGATATGGATCAGTTGCAGAAGAATCTTGAAGAAGCACTTGAACAAATTGACCTACTTACTGAAGAAAGAAATTCTTACAAAGGAAAGTATGAAGATGCAAAAGGTCTTATGGACAAATTGAAAGGTAAGATCAAAGATCTCAAATCTGAAAAAGAATCTAAAATACTTGTTGAAGGTTAAGATGATATAGAAAAAGAAAATGTGATTCTTAAGCATGAATTGAATTTAGCAAACTTGAAGCTTAGCATGAGAGATGGAAAAGAAAATCTTAGATCTGAAAATGAAACTTTGAAAAGTGAAAATAAAGATTTAGTAGCCAAGCTTGAAAAGATGAATTCTGAGTATGACAAAGTCAAAAAGGAGTATGATGAACTTGATAAGTACAACAAGATAGTAAAAGGTGAACTAAATCAGTCAAAGAAGCAACTTGAGATGTTATATTCCAATAGTGATAAGATCTATGAGTAGATAAATTATGGAAAACCCTGTTATGATAAAACTGGTATTGGATATAGTATATTCTCTGAAAGCAAAAAGTTAGATCCGGAAGCTACTGGAGAACCTGAAGTTAAGATGATAGAATCAGATATAAAAGATCTATCCAAACAAGAATCTGAATCGAAAGAAGGAGAATCATCAAAGCAAGAAGAAGGAGAATCATCTAAACAAGAAGGAGAAACTTTGAAGCAAGAAGAACCATCTAAAGGTATGCAATTTAAAGGTAAATGCTTTACATGTAATACTTTTGGACACATGAAGAAAGATTGTACTATTAGGAAATTTAGACCTCTTAATGGATATTGTTATAATTATCATGGATTTGGACATAGAGCTATAGAATGTAAAAATACTAAGATTATTGAAAATAGAATATCTAGGAGTACTAACATTGTAGATCAGAGAACATCTGATGGCATGAAGGGAAGAAATGTGACAGTTTGTTATAGATGCAACAAGGTTGGACACATTGCAAGGAATTGCAGAACTCAACTGAATCATCAAGGATCTAGATTTGTACCAAATGGAATGATTTGTCAAATATGTGATAAGATTGGACACACAGCAAGATTTTGAAGAATGAACACTAGAAGGTATGATCAAAACCCTAACCCTAGAAACTTTGAAAGAAGAAATAGAAATGCAAAAAATACAGTGAAAACATGTTGTAAAAATGAATGTGAAGTGAAATTTGTTAAAGCTAAAAGTCAAGAAAGTTTATTTAGTGTGGAAAGTAGTAGGAAAGGAAATGTAGGTGATAAGATTGAATCTTTATCTAACTGTTCTTTAAGCACTTAATTCTGTTATTTTTAGTATTGTAAGGAACTTAGAATTAGTATAACTTTGAATCTTGGATGAATTAAGTTTTACGGTCTTAGATGTAGATTTTTTATGGTGTACTAATGCTCCAGTTAAGAGCGCAAAAAGTTTTATGATGTTTTGCAAGATAGAAAGAAGATTTACTATTACAGACTCAGAAAACCAGCTTTCTAGCATTTTAGCGGCAAAATGGTTAAATGCGATGTCAGATTGAGTAAATGATAAATGATAAAAGGTTGAAATCAGATTATTTGTGGACACAAAGTGATTGGAAGTGATTTGAAAGCGCAATAAGAATTTTTGAAGTGATTTGCAGTCAAGAACTCAGTGATTTGCAGTTTCGAACCCTAGTCTGCGAATTTGAGGTATTTATTTTATCAAAGTGATTTGAAGAAGATTATCAGCTAGATAAGATGGATGCAAGCATGATTCATAATGTTAAGGATAAGAATAGAACTAAGATAAAGAAAGAACCAGTAAAGCCTATGGATATAGATGAAAACCTAGCATTGTCAGTTGTACCTGACGGAGTTTTACACTTAGAGAATGTTCAGAGTTATTTGGGATGTAAAATTGAAAATTTGAAAGAGCATGATCTGAATGGTGATTACAAATCAGTGTACAATGATGATATGACTATTAAACCAGGTTATGAGCACATTGAAAATAATGATATTATCAAGTATTCCCTGTGTCATGAATTTACTGATGAAGAATGCACTAAGATTATTTTGAGTAGGATTCATGATGGTAAGTTTTGGATGGAAGACAGAGTCATTGACATAACTATAGATTTGATTCATGATGTGACTGGTTTATCAAAAGAAGGTGAGATGCCCTTACAAGAGAAGAACATCAAGAACTTAGTCCTAGAAAACACAGGATCATCTTATAATGGCAGAGGCATAGTGATAAGCAAGATTAAACAAAATGATGTGAGATATTTATGCAAGATTTTAACTACTAAATTCTGTGCTAACTCTAGAGAAGATGACATGGCAGCTGGCATGGTTCATGCAGCTTACTTAATGTGTGTAGAGAAGAAGAAAATAGACCTATGTGAAATATTGAGAATACAATTATTTGAGAACCTTGAAAAGATTAGGAAAGTAAAGAATTCTCGGTTCATATTTTCATCATTGATTACATACATATTCTTTCATATTTATAGAAGATTTCCCTTTACTACTGATTGGAATGATGGAGATTTCACAATGAATAGGATAAACACTATCTATCAGAGAAAATTGATTGAAAAAGTGAATGAAAGTGTGACATTGGTTTTGAAAACTTTTCAGAAGGAATGCAAGATCAAAACAAGGATTCCTCAATCCTTAGTAGAGAAGTATAAAGATGAGATTTGTTTTATGGTGGATACTAATTTTACTTATATTGAAGCAGTAGAACCCAGAGTTGATTTCATAGACCCTCTTGGCTATGAGATATCAGAAAATGAGGTTAATGGATATGTTGGTAAATTGATAAAGAGCAAGATTGATGAACATGCAAAAAGACTTGGAACATTTGATGAAGTTTACAGTATGTCAGTTGGTGCAAGGGAAGAGAAACAATCTAAGAGGAGAGTTGAGGCTACAATGAAGAAGATATTGAAGGAAAGTGGAATTAGTAAGCATGAGTATGAGGTGGCAAAGAAAATTGTAGAGGCAATCAGATTAACTGAAGCAGTGGTTGATATACCTACAGAAAGCTTAGTTCCAGCTCCTTTACCAGTGAAACTGAAAGTTGAACAACCTGATGTGGCACAAGAAGAACAATCATCTCCTACAACCAAAAAGAGAGTGAAGGTCAGTGCAACTGGACCTGGAAAAAGATACAAATGTATTGTTCCACTTGTACCTAGAGAGAAACCTATTGAAGTCAAAGATGATGAGTCATAAAAGAAGAAGAAAACATGGAGACCCAGAATTGAAAGAGTAAATGAAGACATTTACTTGCATGGTGATTTCACTAAAGTAAAAAAATTCTATGATTTGTTCAATTATTCAGACAAGATGAACATAGAAAATTCTATTGTAACACTTTTAGTTAAAATAGACAAGAAGTTTGACTCTATAAAAGGTAAGATTCCAGATGAAATGTATGAGAGAATGGTAAAAAGGAGTCAGAAAGCTCATGGAGAAGACATGAAAATGAGAGAATGTATTCTGAGACAATTTTGTACTATTACTGATGATGATCATTTGAAGAGGTTACTTGCACCTCTTGGAACCCTATTAAGGACCAAGAGAAGAATTGTCTTGATCATGGGAGGTAGATATGAAGAAGTAAGGAAAGAGATAGAACTTGCAGTCATGCAAGTAGCGACAGATATTGTGGCAGAAACAGAGAAGGATTCTAGTTCTAAAGCTCAGGCACATTCACAAATTGATATTGGCAAGGAGTCTATGGATGTAGAAGGAGTAAGAGTAACATTAGAATCTGATGATGTAATGTTCAGTTAGCTCGGTAACATTGTTGACAATTTGGGCCTTGACGATCAATTGAAACAAGCAGAGAAAGAGAAAGCAGAATAGCAAGCACAACCTGAGGTAGACCCAGCAGTAACAGAGCACATAACAGAGCAATCAACAGTAGAGAAGTTACCACAGCAAGAAACCCCTATGCAGGCAGAAAAAGAGAAAGGTAAAGAAGTTCTTTCTGTACCTGAAAAGACACCCACTAAAGCTACTTCTATTTTTTATGAATTTTCAAAGGATATTGATAATGATGATCAACTTAATTTGATATCATCTTTGAATAAGATTATTAGTAAAAACAAGAAGGTCAAGGACCTTGAGGTTAAGTTATCAGAATTGACAGATAGATTACAGAGCATAATCAGCACTAAGGTTGATGAATCAGAAATTAATGAGAAAACAAATAAGGTAATGAGCATTTTTTATTTTGAATTTACAAATTTGAAGGATATAGCTAAAGAGAAAGCTCAGGCAGAGTATAAGGTTGAAGTTTTGCAGACAATAAGTTCTAACATAAAAAGTGACATAATAAGTCTTGATGTGAGCATTAAGAATTTAAGGAAAGTTTATGAGATAGGCAAGACTTTGTATGTAGATTGTGTAAAATCAGTTACATTGGTTGAAGATGAAGAGATCAAGAAGAAAGAAGAAGAGATTTTGGCAGCTACTAACATTTTGATGAGTCCAAATGTAAAGATCATGTCGGTTGAGAGGACAGTTAGACAGCTGAAATCAGAAGTCAGAACTTTGTATGCAAAAAGAGAGCACAAATTGAACAAAATAAGCATTCTCTGAGAACATGTAACTACAAAGTTATCAATAATTAAAGAACAATTAGAGGAGTGCTTGAAGGCAAAGTTGGCTTATGAGAAATTTGGTTTTGATTCACTTCAAGCTTGTCAAATTGTAGCATACGAACTAAGCACACTGCTTAGTGTATCAGACTCAGTGAGGAATGCATGGGATTCAGATTTTGCAGCATGGAAGATTGAATATGCAGATTGTGTGGAGAGTTTGGCAGCTTTTTAGTAGATAGTAGAATCTTTGGACATTTTTTTGTCATTGATGTCAAAGGGGGAGAGAAAGAAATAAAATTGTCTATGTATATCTTTGTAAAGAGTCAGTTTGTAAAGTGAGAAGTTTGTATATATGAGAAGGATAATCTAAGGGGGAGTTATGCAATACAATGTAATTACTCTTATGATAAATAAAAATATCTTTTCAGCTCAATCTTTTGTGATACAATTTCTTTTGATTTTTTAAGCTTTTTTACACTTAGCCAATTTTTTTCATATGTTGCCATCAATGACAAAGGGGGAGATTGTTGGCAATTTGGTTTAGGTCAATGGAGAGATTGATTGGCATTTTGGCTTAAGTAAGGAGATTGTTATGGATGCATGGATGTTGTCATTGTGGCAACATATGTTTTTCAGTTTTCAGTTATTATACATGTTGTTTAGATGATATGTTTACAAGGATCAGATGTTAGATATGTTTTTCAGATATCTTACATGTCATATATTTCTGATATCACATGATTGCAGGTGTTATATATGTTTTCAGTACTTACATGTTGAATTTCAGTGAATTAACAGGAAAATAGAGGACTATTTTGATCATAAATGATTGTATATTAAAGATTGGATTATGCAGAGTTAATGGAAGCTATAATATGATGTTATTTATCTTTAGTTAACAATGCAAGTCTCTATCTATTGCGGATTGAGAGATAAAGGTGATTTAGTGAAGTTCAGTGACAGACAGGCAGTCGGAGTACCTAATGGAAGATGTTTTGTAAGTAATTATTCTGATGAAATCAGACTTTTCAGAATTGAATATATTATCTTTAGGATGTATTTGAGCTATGGATAACAACACATAAATATTGGAGTTCATATGTATTAGTTACAAGCTTTTTGGTGAAGACAGTATATCAGAACAGTGTTCCTGAAGAGCAGTTTCGGTAAATTGATTATATCTTTTTACTAGGATGATATTTTCATTTGTGAAGTTAGATGAAGCATCTAGACACCTTGAAGATACCTCATCTCAGAGCGCATAAATTTTTGTTGTGTACAGACGAAGTTATTTCAAGATTATTGAAGACAGTTTGAGGCCGATAGAACAGTAAACAGGACATCATTTGGCAAAGAGTTTAAAAAGTTATTTAATGATATTTTGGGATGACATATGATGGAATTATAATATGGAAGCTGACCAAAATGTTTATGTAATTTAGTCATGTATAAAGGTAGTAACTTGTACCTTGTAATATGAAGGAATATGAAGTAAGAAAGAAGTGTATTGTAACTTGTAAGCAAAATTGTAAAAGTTGATGTAAATTGTGATAGCGGTAAAGGCTATGTATGTGAAGTTGAATTGAATCCTACAGTGATCAGAAAACAACTGTATTACCTGGTTGGGTAGTGAGCTCATCTGGTAATCAACATTACATGGTTGGGCAGTGAGCTCATCTTGTAATCAGATCTGGTACTTATAACCTTTAACAGGGTTAAGGCTTTTAACAAGGCCTAAAGTCCTTTAATAGGGACAGATCAACTATATGTATTGTAATTGACTCCTAACAGGGTCACAACATCCCTAACAGGATACATTTGATTAGTGATCTCATTTGTGGGTACCATCCTGACAGGGGTTTTTCCCTTGATTGGGTTTCCTCGAAAACAAATCATGTCTTATGAGTTATCTTAATATTTTTCTATGTTTGTTTATTAGTTTGATCATCTTTATATGCAACAAAGTAATTTGTAATATCCATAAGTGGGTAAAAGTTTTTGAAATACTGATTCACCCCCCCCTCTCAGTATTTCCCATTTCTAACATACTTATGTAATCTCCCATCATATATAGCATGTCTATCATATTGCCAAGGTCTACCCAATAAAATATGATAACAATCCATAGGCATGATATCACACAACACCTTATCATAGTATTTTCCAATCTTCAAATTCACATAACATTATTGACTTACCAGGAGTGTATGCTCATCTTTGATCCATGAAATCTGATAGGGCTTTCGATGTTCCAATGTTTTCAATTGCAATTTAGTGACCATCTCTTTAGATGCCGGATCATCCGAGCTACCACTATTAATGATTACCTTCCAAACTTTATTAAAAACTCTACATCTGGTCTTGAACAAATTTTTTCTTACCAGATCTTCCTTTATGCTTTCATTCCACAGTTCTCTCCTTACCATCAGGTTACTTTCCTTATCAAGTTCATTCAATGACTCTTCTTGCACCAATGCATCTCTACTGCTACCAGCATTCTTAGTTACTTGTGTACATTCAAATGACTATGTCCTTCTTCTCCAGAATTATAACAAGCTCCTTAAAAAATTCCTCTACTATAACCACCTCGGTAGTTATTGCTTCTACCTCTGGATGAACTTTCACCTTTCCACTTGGTCTTGCCTTTGTCCATATTTGTCTTCTCAGATTCAGATCTACCATTTTCACCATTAGATCTACCTCTTCCTCTTGGGAATCTACCACCTTGACCTCTCTATCTTTTCTCATGTCTCTTGTTCAATTTCTCCTTGGCTTTCAATGTAAACTGATAGGCCCCTTCAATGCTTTCTAACTTAACCAAGTTGCTCTTCTCTTTGATGGAAACTCTCAAACCATTAAGGTATCTACCAATTCTTGCCACATCATCTTCATCATGTCCAGATCTAATATCTAGTCTATAGAAATCCTTAGTATACTCTTTTACCAAGCTATCTTTCTTCTTCAAACTTTGCATTCACCTAACTAGGTTAATCTGATAATCACAAGGTAAAAATTTTCCTTAGAATTTATTTACCATCTTATTCCATACCTTGATTTTGTCTTTTCCTTTCCTCTTCCTATCCAATTGTAGATGTTCCCACCATAGGGATGCATGACTTTTCAACTTAGTTCTTGCAATATTCACCTTCTTGTCTTCAGATATGTTTTCATATTCAAAATACTTTTCCATCATAGTGATCTAGTCCACCAATTCATCCAAATCCAATTTTCCACCATACTCAGGAGGATTGAAATGTGGTGTAGACTTCAGACTTGTTAAATCCTTCAAAAATATTTCCTCACCCTAATCCATAATAGGTGAAGGTTTTGCATTTGCCCATTCTTCTTCAACTTCATCATCACTAACATCTTCAAGATGTTTGCCTCTTCTTTTGGTTGTTTCAACTACTTATAGCCTTGCAACAATCTGCCTTAGCATATCTTCCAATCCTAGATCTTCATCTCACCTCCCATGAACCATCTTGACAACCCTCTGCAATTGCAGGCTAGATCACAATCTGCTACCCCACAACAATCAACTATGGCTTCAAGAGGAACCAAAAAAACCTAGATCAAGATCTCACCTCACTCTGATACCACCTAATGCAAGGTAGGGGTCAAAAGGGGCCAAAAGATGTGTACACCTTGATGATCCAAGCCTGCTCAACACACATGGAAGCTAAAAAACACAATAGTGAGAGAGAGAATGCAAGAATTTTCATTAACTTGCATCATATAAAATCATACATGTCGGGCTACAAGGCCTTCTTAGTTTTGGCTTGATATTACAATGAATCTTAGAAGTCCTCAAACATATGAGGATCTATTACAAATCACCACTCTAATGTCTACCATCTACCATCTACCAAAAATTGCCTAAACTCTAACCCAATAACTACATTTATACAAGAGTCTACCAAACTGAGTCAGCCTTCAAATCCATAATCAAGGGAAGGAATGGTCAGATCTGGGACCACTTTCCTACCAATGATGGATTCCAACATTAAATCTATGACCCATAATAAATGAACAAGTCAGCCCAACAAGAACTCAAAATAAACTACTTGGTAAGCAAGGATAACCGAGCAACAGACAAGCAATGTCGAGTGCCATTGAACAACCGACTTCCCAGGAGATGACTGACCACACTCGGTAACTAAAGGAAACTGACTAACTACCAACCAACTCAGTCAAAAAAGAAACTAAGAAACATAGAAAACTTCAAACATATTTTTGGTGACACAGGATTACCAAAGACCCAAGATTCTCTTGCATCATAGCTACATTCCATAATTATGTCTCTAGGTCATAACATTTGAAATGGATTCAAATACCCCATCATCAAAGAATTCAAAATAAATTACTTTAGAGCCCCAAATTAATTCCATGCTGACTGGTGTTTCTCTTGCTACCAAATAAATTAGTTGAATGTCTTTCTCATATGTTGTGAATTGCAAAATCCCATTAGAAATTTTTAAGCCACCCATTTCAGAAGACTTTAATAACTACTAGGCTATAATAGCATTAGAGGTATTCCAAATAAAATTTTCTTTATACTTTCTTAGTTTCCAATATTATTTTTGGAAAATTTCAAGTTCTATAGCCAATTAAGGGTTCTTGAATAAGAATTCCATGTGTACTAAATTGTAGGATTTTTAATCTATGAATTTATCTAGGGTGGCATTTGAGCTGTCTGATAAGTTTATATTTTTTGTGGAGAATTAGCAACTATTTGATCAAAGATGACATGTTTGAAGAATATTTTCAAGAACAAACAGTTTTGAAATTAAATGCGCACATGTTATTTATTGATAGGTAAGAGATATTTTTCATAGGAAGTCAAATTGTGATATTGCTATAAAGATTCAATTGTGTATATTTTTTATTCAAACTCATTAACCAATGTTTCATTAGTAGTGTTTCACATGAACACATGTCTAATAAGAATGAATGGAACAATTAATGTTCATTTCATCAAGGTGATCTACTCATAGAGAAGAAGCATTAGGAATTTACTAGAGCTCACCCATCCCATTACTACTCTATCTTGAGGTAACTATAGAGTTTCCTGTATGGTTAAACCCACTCTCATTCACCTCTCGAGATGGGTGAAGTGCACTCGAGATGGAGTAGTACTTAAATGAGTGACCTCCAAAGAAATATTGGTGCTTTACCTTTATGAGACTAGCCTATATGTATTGAGTTTGAAGTGCTCCATTCATTTTGATGAGAGATGGGTTTATGTGAACCACAAGTCAAGAAACATGAGTCAATGAGTATCAAAATTTAATTTCTTTGGAAATATCTCCTACTTATAAATTGATGATCTTAAGGATCTTTTTAATTAATGGTTCATAAGGTGCAACACTTGTTGAAGGTTTTGAAAATAGGGTTGCAAGTAGAGTGGGTTTAACCATAGAGGAGACTCTATGGTTAAGTGCACACAAGCTAGTAGTACTAGGATGGGTGACCTCTCATGAATTCCAAGTGGTTCACCTCTATAAGAATGAACTAGATGGAATTATTGTTAAGTTTTCCATTCAATCTCATGAGAGATGGGTTCATGTGAGCCACTACTCATGAAACATGGTTGAATGAGTTTGAGTTAAAAAAATATGTAGTTATATCTTGATAGCAATATTATAATATTTCTTTCTATACAAAATATATCCTACTTATAAACTAATAGATTAAGGGGATTTCTAATGAATGGTTCATAAGGAATAACATTTTTTGAGGGTTTCTCAAATGAGTTTTCAAGAAAAGTTGGTTTAATCATGGAGGAAGCTCTATACTTAAGTCCACTCGAGATAGAGTTATATTGGGATGGGTGACCTCCTAGGGAGTTATTGCGCCTCACCTTTGTGATAATAAGCTAGATGAAATGAGGGTCAAGTGTTATATTCATTCTCATGAGAGATGTTTTACTCATGAAACATGGGTCAATGAGTTAGAATTAAAAAACTAGATAGTTGAATTTTCATAGCAATATCATAATTTGACTTGCTCCAGAAAATATTGTTGATATTATATGGTAGTTAAAAATTAAAAGAGGAAGGGGGTGAATTATTATTTTTTAATACCTTTAACTTCAAACCTATAAACCTTAAAATCCTTAAATTTGTGTATCCTTAAATCTGATCTGAATAAATAGAATATAAAAAATGCATGCATAAACAAATTAGAAAGACATCCACACAATTTGAGTCAACATTCTTATCATGCAAACCTTCCCAAGGGAAAAACCATAGTGGTGTTTATTATCCACAATAAGTAAATACCTTTCTAGAAGTAAAAGTCTATTATAATATATGGTAATACACCTACATTTGGGTTTACTTCCTAGATATCACTAATCAAACAAAAACCCTCAACCTCTAACCTGAAAGAAGGATCACTACCTTACAATATGATCCCTAGAATGATACAAAAACAAATATGAACTATGAGTGTGACATCTTCCTCATGTCTGATAAAAATCCAATGTAGTACAATATAGATAATTATTCAACCTCTTTCTAAACCTCTTATGATCATCTCTCAATCATACTCCTCCTCTACTAGCACCATCGATCCTCTACATCCATGATTTGCAATTAGATTTTCCCTAATTCATCTTCTTACATTTAGAAATAGGTCTACAAACCCTAACTCATATTTCTTTCAAACCACCATACCAAATATTATGTTCAAATTGATCTCTAACAATCAAAGCCAAATAGTACCACTTAGAAAACACCCACATATCATAAATCTCTTATATTTTATGGTTTACTAGTTTTGTTAACATGATTTACCAACCTAGTCGGCCAAGAATAAGAATAATAATAAAAATGTTATCCTTGACTAAAAATTCAACAAATCTAATCATTTAAATCTATCAATATTTCCAACTCATAAAGAAGATACATCAAGAACATCTTGTAGCATCATTAAAAATAATCAAGTATACAAATCCACTGCAGGTGGATTTACCAACCCTTTTACTCATGTTCCTCATGAACACTTACTCTAACCTATGAGACAAAACAATTATGTCATTGATAACTGTAAAGTATTAACTCTTTAAATTGAGGACACTTGATTACATTCTAAACACACTTCTAAGTGCGCTCCAATAGATTAAATATTGGTTTAGCAAATGACACCCTTTTTTTTTTCCTTCATGTCAACACATATTTTTATCTTGTTTGTTAGTCACTAATTCTAGCCTTGAAACATACTAAAATCTTCATGCCATCATCTCAAACTTGGATTAAACTATTTATTGACCTTCATCAACTATATCCCATTTTATAAACTTCATATCTTCAATATCCACACCTCACCGAACCTCTTGACAACCTGTTCTATTGGAATTCCTACAATAGTTTAGTTAGCATCTAAAAAATGGATGTTCTAATCAATTCTTCATATCCTTATAATATGCTGACATCCCTTTGATTCCTCTGATATCTTGACATCAATGAAAAAACATCCAAAATTTGAATTTCAAACCATCTCCCCCTTTGGCATTGATTACAAAATGCTATGGAAAAAACATTTTAATGAAATTAGAAACCAACTGTCTCATCTTGAGACTAGTCAGTCAATAATTTTGTTTGATAGAGTTTCTCTAAGTCAATGTCTTTACTAATTATCTCCCTTTTGAATCTATCTTCCCTCCGACTCAAACTCTTGTTGGAAATTTCATTGAGGTATGTACGTAGATGTTGTTATTATGGAAACATATGTTCCCTATGTAGATCACATAAGCTGGAAAGTAAGTATGGAAGATCGCAGACTAAAATTGTCTAAGTATGAAACAGTGATTTTGACAGAGCACCCGAGATAGTTTGTTTTGGTGACGTTCACTGGAGCATAATCAAAGTTTTCACAATTGAACATAGACTCTATGATGTCTAAGGATACTCCATCTCAGTGCGCAAAATGTTTCAGATAGTACAGAAAAAGTTCTGAAGGTTTTACCAATGACAGTGTATAAGCCGACAGAGCAGTTTTGAAGACAGAACTTGTAAATGAATTAAGGGATTATTTTGCTTGTCAAAATAATGACTTAATATTATAGAGAGCCAACATTTTAAGATGTTTACTCTTGGATTATGATGTGCAAGCTGATAGAAGGAAGATTTTATGTTTGTACCTTGTATAAAGATGTGAAGTTGTAATGACCGAATAGATGATGTAGTACATACTTGAAATGTAACTTGCGATAGTCGTATATTGTGATAGCAATGAAAGTTGTTGATACGAAGTTATAAGCAGTACCATATTGTAATCAGTAATCAATTGTATTAATTTTTTGGGCAATGGGCTCATCTGGTAATTAGGTTTTGTATCTACAACTCCTAATAGGGTTGAGGCTTCTAACAAGGCCTATAGTCCCTTAACCAGGACTGATACACTATATGATTGTAATTGGCTCCTAACAGGGTCAACATCCTTAAGAGGATATCTTTTGATTAGTGGATCTTTGTGGGTTCCATCCCCACTGGGGTTTTCCCTTGGCTAGGGTTTCCTCGAGAACATATCATGTGTTATGAGTTCTTTACATTTACTACTATGCATGCTATTTAGTTTCTTATGCTTTGTATGCATTAAAGTAATCTGTTATATCCATAAGTGGGAAAAAGTAAAAGTTTGTGAAATACTGATTCACCCCCCCTCTCAGTATTTCCTATTTCTAACAATTGGTATCAGAGCTTAGTTACTCGGAGAAGGAACATTCAAGGAAAGCCTAGCAGCTTGAGTAAGATCTCTATGGATATGGATCAGTTACAAAAGAATCTTGAAGAAGCTCTTGAACAGATTGATATGCTTACTGATGAAAGAAACACTCTAAATAGAAGGTATGATTAAGAAAAGAATACTATTGAAAAATTGAAAGGTAAGATAGAAGATCTGAAGTCTAAAAAGGAATCTAAAATTCTTATTGAAGATTGTGATGATTTAGAAAAAGAAAATGTAATCCTTAAGCATGAATTGAAGATAGAAAATCTGAAGCTTAGCTTGAAAGATGGAAATGACAATCTGAGATCTAAGAATGAAAGTTTAAAGAATGAGAATGAAGATCTAAAATCTAAACTTGGCAAGGTAACATCTGAATTTGATAAAGTAAAATTGCAGTATGATGAACTTGAGAAATACAACAAGATAGTGAAAGGTGAATTGACACAATCTAAACAACAACTTGAGAGGCTATATTCAAATAGTGAGAAGATTTATGAGCAAGTATCTTATGGGAAACCATTCTATGACAAAACTAGTCTTGGATTTAGCACATTGAAGATAGTTAGTGAAAGAAAGAAACCAGATCTGAATATATGTGAAAGCAGCGAAGAAATGAAGTCAGATGAGAACAAATCTGAAGAATCACTAAAAGAAGAAGAATCACTAAAAGTAGAAGAATCACCAAGGCAAGAAGAACCACCTAGAGGTATGCAAAGGGAATTCAAAGGTAGATGTTTTGCTTGTAATACAATTGGTCATATGAAAAGAGATTGTACAGGTAAGCAATTCAAACCTCTTAATGGATATTGTTATAATTGTCATGGTTTTGGACATAGAGCTATTGAATGTAGAAGACCTAGAGTTATTGAGAATAATTATAATAGTAGAATGCCTAGGAATACTAACAATGCAAATCAGAGATCAACTAAAGACATGAAAAGAGGAAATGGAATAATATGTTACAAATGCAACAAGATTGGACATATTGCTAGAAATTGCAGGACTCAATTCAATCAGCAAGCACCTAGATATGGAACAAATGGAATCATATGTCAGATATGTAACAATATTGGACACACCGCCAAATTTTGCAGAATGAACAATGGAGGTTATCATCATAACCCTAACCCTAGAAACTATGCAAGAAGGAATGAGAATGCAGGAAATAAAGAGAAAGGATGTTGTAGCAATAAAGATGAAGTAAAGTTTGTTAAAGGCACATATCAAGGAGACATATTCAGCACTACAGGTAATCAGGAAGGTAATGTATCTGATGGTAAGAATGAATCTTTACCTAACCCTTCTTTAAGTACTTAAATTATGTGAATTTCTATAGTTTAGGAACTTAGAATTAGTGTAGAATTAGATTTTGGAAGAGTTAAGTTTTTCGTAGTTAGATAAAGGTTTGTTATGTTATACTAATGCTATGGTTAAGTGCACAAAAATAAATATTGTGTTTTGTGAGTTCGCAAGAAGATTCATGATTACAAGTTTATAGAAACATCTTTTTGGCATTTTAGAGGCAAAAGAATTTAATGTGATGTCAGATTGAGTAAATGTTAAGTGTTAAAAGGTTGAAATCAAATCTACTATGATTATCAAGCGATCAGAAGTGACTTGGAAAGTGAAGGAAGAAATTTGGAAGTGATTTGCAGAAGTTTGTAGCTCCGATCAAGAAAAAACCCTAATTTTGTGAATCTGAGGTATTTATCCGATCAAGATCTTAAATTAGTATTTAGAATCAGTTGTAATCATGGATGTGTCATTGGTTCATAACATTAAGGTTAAGAACAGACCTAGAATCAAGAAAGATCCAGTTGACCCTTGGAAAGAGATGCTAGTTTAGCGTTGTCATCCATACCAGACGGTGTTCTTTATATTGAGAATGTTAAGAGTTATCTTGGATGCAAATATGAAACCCTAAGGGATAGTGAATTTAATGAAGAATATCAGATATTGTTCAACAAAGATATGTCAGTAAAACAAGGTTATGAGCACCTAGAAAATAATGAAATCATTAACTACTCTATGAAATATGAATTTAATGATGAGGAATGTACAAAGATCATTTTGAGAAGAATACATAATGGTAAATTTTGGCTAGAAGATAGAGTCATAGACATTACTGCTAACCTTATTCATGATGTGACTGGACTATCAAAAGTTGGTGCAATTCCACTTAATGAGAAAAACATGAGAAAGATTACGATTGACAACACTAGTTCAGTATATAATGGTAGAGGTATAGTCATTAGTAAAATCAAGCAACATGATGTAAGATACCTATGTAAGATTTTGACAACAAAATTCTGTGGAAGCTCTAGAGAAGATGATACGGCAGCTGGTATGGTACACATTGCCTATTTGATGTGTGTGGAGAAGAAACCAGTAGACTTGTGTGAGATTTTGAGGATAAAGTTGTTCGAGAACCTTGAGAAGATAAAGAAGGCTAAATATACTCACTTTAGATTTTCATCACTGATCACTTATATGTTTTTTCACTTGTTAAGAATATTTCCTCACACTATTGATTGGAATGATAGTGAGAACACTATGGAAAGAATCAATAAAGTTTACATGAAACATCTTTATGAGAAGGTTAGTGATAGTGTGAAGCTTGTATTGAAAACCTTTCAGAACATTGTGGTAAACAGATCAAGGATCCCTCCTTCCCTAGTTGAGAAGTATAAGGAAGATATTTGTTTTATGGTTGATACCGATTTCACCTATATTGAAGCTGTAGAACCTAGAGATGAATTCATAGACCCTCTTGGATATGAAATCTCTGAAGTTGAAATAGAAGGATATGTTGGTAGACTGTTGAAAAGTAAAGTTGATGCTCATAGTAGTAGATTTGGAACATTTGAAGAAAACTTTCATTCAGCTAAGACTCTTAAGGATGAGAAGTAGTCTAAGAAGAGAGTGGAGTCTACAATTAAGAGAATTCTGAAGGATGTTGGATTGAGTGAGCAAGAATATGATATTGCAAAGAAAAACTATAGAGGCAATCAGACAAAGTGAAGTTCTATCAGTTCCACCTTTGGCATCTTGTGCAGGACCCTGTAGAACCGTTTCAAGTTAAAGTTAAAGTTGAAGAACCTGAGAAGGAGCAAGAGAAACCTAGCAAAAGGATGAAAGCAAGTGCTTCAGGACCCAGGCAAGAGACAAAAAGTAATTGTTCAACTAGTACCTAGAGAAGTTATGGAAACAAAAGATGATGAAGTTACAGTAAGGAAGAAATCATGGAAACCAAGGATAGAAAGAGTTAATGAAGACATTATGCAGCATGGAGACTTTACCAAGATGAACAAATACTATGATTTATATGGATCTTCTGATATATTTAATCTAGAGAATGTAATGGTTACACATATGATTTTGGAAAATAAGAAATTTGATACCATTCATGGAAAGATACCAGAAGACTTGTACAATAGACTTGTGAATAGAAAGATGAGAGCACAAGATGAAGATAACAAAATGAGAGAAAAAGTGATTAGACAATTTGTGGCATTAGAGATAATGATCATCTTAAATAGATCCTTAAGCCACTTGGAATTCTTTTGATAACCAAAAGGAGGGACAATAAAAATCATGGGAGGTAAATATGAGCAAGTGAAAACTGAAACTAAACAAGTAGTAGTGAAAGTGCTAGCAGACTTGGTAGCAAGAAAAGATCAATCAGTTGCAGCAGAGGAACAGAGGAAAGAACAAACATAGGCAGTAGCAGAAGAAGTTGTAGTTGAAGAAATACCCTTTTCTTCACCTATCAATATTGGCACATAATTAATGGACATTGAAGGAACCAAAGTCACCCTAGATTTAGATGATGTAGTATTCAATGATTTAGATAGAATTTTTGACAATTTGTCTTTGGGAGAGCAAGAAAAGAAAATAGAGACTACACATGCAGAAGAGAAAATGGAAATGGAAATAGAGGCCCCTTCACCTAATGTACCATAAGAAGACATTAGTCTTACTCCTAAGACTGGAAAGGAGAAAGGAATAGGAACATTGATTGAGGATTTGAGGAAGGAAGTTGATGATGATGATCAATTAGAATTGATCACCTCTTTAAACAAGATAATTGGAAAGAACAAAAAGGTTAAGAATCTGGAAGGCAGTTTGAAAGATTTGATTGAGAAACTACAAAGTGTGATATCTACAAATGTATTTGATTTAGATCCACTTGAAAGAGAAAAGATGGTAATAAATCTTTTGATGATGAGTTTACAAATTTGGTAGATATAGCTAAGGTTAAGGCTCAGGCAGCTTATGAAGCTGAGATGTTACAGAACATTAGTCAGAATATCAAGAATGACATTGGCAGCCTTGATAGACATATTTAGAATTTGAGAAAACACCTTGAGACTAGAAAAATGTTTGTACATTCAGTGTACAAAATCTAAGAATATTTCAGTTGAGGAAGAAAAGAAGATTAAGGAGAAGCAAGATGCAATTACAACAGAGACAAATTCTTTGTCTAGCCCTAATGTAAAGATAAGTTCAATTGGAAAGAAAATCAGAATCTGTATGATGAGATAAGGACTTTGAATGATGAAAAGAATAGGAAGATTAATAGGACAAACATCTTGAGAGAGCATGTCTCGATCAAGTTATCTATTATTGAAGAGCAGCTAGAAGAATGTCTTTCTGCTAAGACATCATTTCAGAAGTTTAATTTTGAATCTCTTCAAGCTTGTCAGATTGAAGCATACGGATTAAGTACTTTACTCAATGTAGCAAAATTGATTAAGAAGACTTGGGAGAAAGATTTTGAGGCTTGGAAATCTGATTTTGCAGACTTTGTTGCAAGCCTACCAGCTTTGAAATAAGATAGTAAGGTAAAAGTTTTGGCACAATTTTGTATATCCCTTTCCGCCCTTTAATTTTGTCATTGTTGTCAAAGGGGGAGAGATATTTAGAAAATTGCATATATGATGAGGAAGGATACTCATAGGGGGAGTTCTATGGAGTACTATGAAGTATTATACGAGATATAAGGATAATATTCTATGGCCGCAATTTTGATACAAATTTTGAGATTTTGACTTGTACACTTAGCCAATTTTCTCATATGTTGCCACCAGTGACAAAGGGGGAGATTGTTGGCAATTTGGCTAAGGTATGTAAATAGATGTTGTCATTATGGAAAAATATGTTCCCTATGTAGATTGCATAAGCTGGAAAGTAAGTATGGAAGATCGCAGACTAAAATTGTCTAAGTATGAAACAATGATTTTGACAGAGCACTCGAGACAGTTTGTTTTGGCGACATTCACTCAAGCATGATCAGAGTTTGTGTAGTTGAACATAGACTCTATGATGTCTAAGGATACTCCATCTCAGTGCAAAATTTTTTTTAGATAGTACAGAAAAAGTTATGAAGGTTTTACCGATGATAGTGTATAAGCCAACAGAGCAGTTTTGAAGACAAAACTTGTAAATGAATTAAGGGATTATTTTTCTTATCAAAATAATGACTTAATATTATAGAGAGCCAACATTTTAAGATGTTTACTCTTGGATTATGATGTGCAAGCTGACAGAAGAAGATTTTATGTTTGTACCTTGTATAAAGATGTGAAGTTGTAATGACCCGAATAGATGATGTAGTACATACTTGAAATGTAACTTGTGATAGTTGTATATTGTGATAATAGTGAAAGTTGTTGATGAAAAGTTATAAGTAGTACCATATTGTAATTAGTAATCAATTGTATTACTTGTTTGGGCAGTGGGCTCATCTGGTAATCAGGTTTTGTATCTACAACTCCTAACAGGGTTGAGGCTTCTAACAAGGCCTATAGTCCCTTAACCAGGACTGATACACTATATGATTATAATTGGCTCCTAATAGGGTCAACATCCTTAACATGATATCTTTTTATTAGTGGATCTTTTTGGGTTCCATCCCCATCAGGGTTTTCCCTTGGCCAGGGTTTCCTCGAAAACATATCATGTGTTATGAGTTCTTTACATTTACTGTTGTGTATGCTATTTAGTTTCTTATGCTTTGTATGCATTAAAGTAATTTGTTATATCCATAAGTGGGAAAAAGTAAAAGTTTGTGAAATACTGATTCACCTCCCCCTCTTAGTATTTCCTATTTCTAACAACTCTTTCCCAATCATCTCCTCCTAGAAGCTTTATTCTTGTGGTTCCATTCTGATTACATACTCTTCTCTCTATCATTTTGTCCCCCTCGAATGTATGTCACTCAACTTTCTCTTGAACTAGGCTAATTCTTCCTAATCTTCTTACTTCATCTGATATCTTCTTCACTATACTCAATAACTCTTCTATATTTTTCACATCTAATTCTCTACCCCTTGGAAATAAATAACACATGTTGACCATATTATCTTATAAAACATGCTTTGTCAAATCAATGTCTAATTCACTTTACTTCATTTAATTTATTTATCTTGTCCAACACTTTTTCATATTTCCTACACACCTCTCACCTATGGTTCCTACTCCCCTTGAGTAGTATTCTCCTTACATCAATCCAGCTTGAATGTTATTTTCATAAAGTCTTCTAGATTAACGTATTCCTCTGGATCTTAGTT
>BSBK01011339.1:0-126250 GCA_027943335.1 Chamaecyparis obtusa
AACAAAACTGGTAGTGGAGAGACGACAACTTCACAGTCTTCACTCTCCATTGCTACTTCCTTTCACAAACCATTGTCGTTCCCATTACTAAGATCATGACAACTGACATGATCTAGTGAAACACACAAACTCCCATACTTAGGAAAACTTACACTTCCACACTCCTATAAATAGTATCACCATTCGATAAACTCAAAATCCATTTTCTAATGAACTGACCAAAACACACAACTGAAATACCAATTTATCACATAGTGAACATTACACTGCAATGTGCAAAATCACACACATATTGAAAGGCTTTTCTACAGTACACAATATCATTTTAATCACTTTGCATATCCTGAATATAAACCATTAAATGAATTTTATAACTAGATTCATAAATATAGCAAGAGTAGAGTTAGAGAATGCCCCTGCCTTTATAATAGAGTGGGGGTGTTCTGAACTCGAAGTTGAAGCCAAAGACCTCGCTCCCAACTAGCGAGCTACACCAAAACCAACTCCTTTCTCAGCAAAGATAAACCCACCGAAAAAGACCAAGAACCAAGCAATGAAACCGAGCACCCCATGACAGAGCTCGTTTCATAAGCACCAAAATCAAATAGTGCTTCCAAAAGATAGCTCGAAAACCAAAAATAGAACCATGAAATACAAAATGGAGAATCCCCATTAATAATGCACATGTATACAACCATATTCCATATTCCTCTCCAAACTGAACAAATTGAATCCATTTCCGCAACCTTTCCAAGCATCAAACCCACTACCTCAACTGAGAAACAAAACCTTTCCAAAGCAAATGACCGACAACGAACTAAAGTCGTTGAATTCCCATAAACATGCCAATAGCTGCATTAAAACCCAAACTAATCTTTCACTGCCACCTTTACTTAACACAGTGATAGCTATTACTGCAGTACTCATACTTACTGAGAACTCCCACTTACCCATGCTCGGAGTAATTCACATGTGCAAATAACAACCAATTCCCACTAACATTCGAACATAGCAAAAACAAATAACTTGGTGCAGTGAACATATTATAACATAGCCATATTAATCCAAGTTCATGACACCAAAGGGAGTACCTCAAAGTCATAACCAATGTTAAACAATTCACTGATCTAAACTTGCTAACCATAAAACAAAGAAAGTTAGGATATTATTAATCCCCCTTCCATTTAACACATATCTTCCCACTAACTCATTCTAACATAATAGACTTATTAATATCCATTTAAATTTCAATTTTCACTAAACAATAGATGCTACATAATAAAATCATTTATACACTAGCATTAAACATGATATTAACCATATTTTTCCTTCACAATAACAGACCAGTATAACATTGAAATCCTCATAAATGAAAACTTAATTGCAGAATAAGAATTCCTCATCCTTCTTCCAAGTAACACAATTTTCCAAGTACCAAAGTCAAAAAAGAAAATGGATAATACAGAAAAGATAGTGTCTGCACATAATAAATTAAATCCAATGTCATAGTATAACCAAAATTAATAATTAATAGCCAACTAAATATCCCTAATCTGTCTGAGATATAAATCGAAGTCAGAACAAAGTTAAAATCTACTTCTAACCAAAAGAGTCTAAACATATCAAATCCGAACCAAGACATAAAACCATCCTAGTAGTACTAAATAAAGATGCAGAATAAAAGAAAACCAAGCCAGAAGCAGATAGGGGCATGACAGAAGTGAAGAAAAGAGCTAAGTATGATAGCAAAGTTGTGAAGACATGTGAAGTACAGAGATCTAAAATTGAGATCTGATGTAGTAGTATGTGTGGTTTGGCACAATGAGGAGGTAACATATTTCATATTATTCTATTGAATAATCTTAAGGTCAGTTGGACAATGTGTTTAGTGATCTTGCCATTGAAGTTGTTTGGGCAGTGGGTCCTTCTGTCTTCCATAACTCCTAACAGGGTTAGAATCTTTTAACAGGGATTCAAAATCTCCTAATAGGGATTTATATGTACTGAATGTATTTCATAAGACTCCTAACAGAGTCCATCCTTTCACAAGGAATATTCATATTAGTACATATTTTTTGGGCATCATTCCCACTAGGATTTACTCTTTGATCAAGAGGTTCCCTAGTCAACATATCGTGTGTTATTGTGTATGAATATCTTTCTATGGTTG
Source organism: Chamaecyparis obtusa (assembly GCA_027943335.1). Classification (NCBI taxonomy): domain Eukaryota; kingdom Viridiplantae; phylum Streptophyta; class Pinopsida; order Cupressales; family Cupressaceae; genus Chamaecyparis; species Chamaecyparis obtusa. The sequence continues at coordinate 2,171 of BSBK01011339.1, forward strand.
GTGATTACATTTCTATTATGGTTTAATTCTATTGAAGATGATAAAAGTTATAATTATCTGATAACTAATTAAAACCCCCCCCCCCTCTCAGTTATCTTGGTGGACTTTACTTTCTAACAATTGGTATCAGAGCAACAGGTCCTTGAAAGAGAATTTTAACAACTTAATGAGATCCATGGTGAATTTTAGGAAAGAAAGCCCTAAGTTTGATGGAGTAAAATTTGACAGCTAGAAAGAAAAGATGAAGACAGATTTACTATGTTTAGGACCAGGTTATTGGTTGACTACAAAGAATAATAAGACTATCATTGAAGAAGATGATCTTGAGACATGCACTAATGATGAGAGAGATCTATTCATGTGTAACATACTTGCAAGAGAAGCACTTTTGACAGCACTTCCAGAGAATGAATATAGTCAGGTAAAATGTTTGAAAAAGTCTCATGAAATTTGGAAAGCTTTGCACTCTACTTTTGAAGGTAATGAACATGCAAAAAGAGTTAGATTACATAATTGGGTATGTGCATTTGAAGATATAAGAATGTTGGAAGATGCATCTATTACAAGCTATATAGGTAGAATGTCAGAAATTATTGCAGGGATAAAATCTTGTGGAGGAACAAAGATAGAGAATGAAGTGATATGGAAAATTCTGAGGACATTGACTCTTGTATTTAAGCAGACAACACAGATGATTGAAAAATTTATGCCTTGTACTACAAACTTTACAAGAGAGACTCTTCTTGGAAGATTGGAAGCAGCATAGATGAACCTGAGATTATCAGGAGACTTACCTAGAATGGAGACAACATTCAATGCTCTTAGTGTCCGCCCTAATTTATTAAGAAGTACCAGTGTGAGTGGAGATTATGCCAGCAGCAATAGATCTAGAAATGAAGAAGACAAGAAGATTGAAGAAGGTATTGCCTTGCTTTTGAAAAGAGAACTAGATGGTAAGAAAAATTTTAAATGTTGAACTTGCCAAGAATATGGTCATTTTACATCTAGATGTCCTAAGAGAGTTAAGAAGTACAAAAATAATTTCAAGCCTAGAATATCTAAGGAATGTTATTATGCTAATGATGAAGATCTTGATGCTAGTATTGAAAGAACCTCAAGTGAAAGTGATACTGAGAATAATGATGAAATAGGATTTGTAGCAATTAAAGAAGAGAACCTTTAAATTGATGTTAAGGAAGAAAAAGCCTTAGTTTTTCAAGTTGAAAAGAAAGCTAATTGGATTATAGACAGTGGTTGTTCGCATCATATGACTAGAGATATGAAAAAGTTCATAAAGTTTAACAATTATGATGGAGGAGTAGTTAGAGTTGGAAACAATGCACCTTCTCTGATTAAAGGTATAGGATCTATTACTCTTGATGGAAAGACTAATACGGATGATGTTTACTTTGTTGATGGATTGAAACATAATCTTTTGAGTGTTGGATAGTTAGTGGATAAGGGATATCAAGTTTGGTTTACTGAGAAAACTTGTGTGATAAAGGATAAAGATGGAAATCTGATTGGAACTGGATCTAGAACTAGAGGTAATGTATTTTAGTTGAATCCTACTAAGAGGACATGTTTGATTACTAAGATTGATGATAGTTGGTTATGGCACAGAAGGTTTTGTCAGATAAACTTTTATAATATTCTGAAAGTAAGTACTATACTTGCAGTAAGGGATTTGCCTAAAATTATGAAGCCTACTAACATGATTTGTAAAGAATGTGTGATGGCTAAGTAGAAGAGAAGTTCATTTCCTAGTAAGAAGTTCACATCGGCAGAGAAGTTGGAGATTTTTCATACAGACTTGAGCGGTCCTACCAGGACTAGAGGATTCCATGGAGAAAGGTATTTTATGATTCTTGTTGATGATTTTACAAGAATGATGTGGATTGCATTTTTGAAAGAAAAATCTGAAGCATTTGATAAGTTTAAGGTCATTAAGAACAAAGTTGAGAATGAATCTAGAATGAAGATTAAATGTTTGAGATTTGATAGAGGTGGTGAATTTAATTCTAGAGAGTTTAACACTTTTTTGTGAAGTAAATGGAATTAAGAGACAATTTTCAGCCCCTAGAACACCTAAAGAAAATGGTATTACAAAAAGAAGAAATAGGTTAGTGACTAAAGCAGCAAGAGCTATGTTATTTGAGAATGATTTGGCGAAGACATTTTAGAGAGAAGCAGTAAATACAACATCATATACTATGAACAGAGTACAAATCAAAGGAAACACAGACAAGACACCTTATGAATTATGGTTTGGACATGCACCCTCAGTTAAGTATTTTATAATTTTTGGAAGCAAATGTTATATAAAGAGAGATGATGATATTGGAAGGTTTGACCCTAGAAGTGATGAAGGAATTTTTCTTGGATATTCTTTGAAGAGAAAAGCATATAGATGTTACAATAAGAGAACTAAAACTATTGTTGAGAGTGCAAATGTTAAAGTTGATGAAAAGTTTAAGATTCAGGAAAGAATGCTTGATTATGAATCTGATGAAGAAGCTCATCCTCAGCCTAACATTGGAACTACTAAATTATTCTTTGAGACTGACAATGAATTGTTGAATGAAAGTCATGCTGAAGAAGCCAGAGAAGAAGCCAGAGAAGAATCTAGAGAAGAATCTACAGTTGAAGCAAGATCTATGACTATGATACCGAACAAGTATATATCAAGACATCATCCTGTTGAACAAGTTATTGGAAGTTTGGATAGAGAAGTTTTGAATCAAAATAAGGTACATTTATGTTTGATTTCTCAAATTAAAACTAAATCTACTAATGAAGCTTGTGAAGATGAACATTGGATTAATGCTATGAAAGAAGAATTAGATCAGATTGAAAAGAACAAGACATGGGAATTGGTCCCTAGACCTAAAGACAAGAATGTGACTGGAACTAAATGGGTATTCAGAAACAAAATGAATGAACAAGGAGAAGTTGTAAGAAACAAAGCAAGATTAGTATATAAGGGATACTCGTAGAAAGAAGGAATTGACTATGAAGAAACTTTTGCACCTGTGGAAAGAATTGAAGTAGTAAGAATTTTTTTGGCATATGCAGCCTACAAGAAATTCAAAGTGTATCAGATGGATGTGAAGTTAGCATTTCTAAATGGTGATTTGGAAGAAGAAGTCTACATTGAGCAGCCTGAAGGTTTTCCTTTGACTCAAGAAGGAGACATGGTATGTAAACTAAAGAAAGCATTATATCGACTAAAACAAGCACCTAGAACTTGGTATGCAAGATTGGATAAGTGTTTGTTAAAGTTGGGATTTACTAAAGGAATAACTGATAGTAATCTATATACAAAAGAAATTGAAAATGTTTTGTTGATTATAGTTATTTTTGTTGATGACATTATCTTTGGAGGAGAAGATGAAGCTAGTGACAAATTTGCTGATGAAATGAAGACTGAATTTGAAATGAGTATGATTGGTGAGATGAAATACTTTTTGGGATTACAGATAACATAGAATAATGATGGTATCTTTGTAATTCAGACAAAGTACTTGAATGATTTATTGAAAAGATTTGGAATGGAGGATTCCAAACCTGTTGGAACACCTATGGTGACCAGACATAAGTTATCTAGCACAAATGAGACACCAGCAGTTGAACATAAGAAATATCAATCTATGATTGGAGGATTATAATATTTGACACATACAAGACTTGATATAGCACATTCAGTTGGAATGGTAGCAAGATTTCAAGTTGAATCTAGAGAATCACATTATACAGCAGTAAAGAGGATACTGAGATATTTAAGAGGCACAATGGACTATGGATTGTGGTATGAAAAATATGATAATTTTACCCTATGTGCATATATAGATGCTAATTGGGGAGGTAGTGTTGATGATAAGAAAATCACCAGTGGTGGAGCCTTTTTCTTGGAGGAAGATTGGTTTCATGGTTGAGCAAGAAGCAGAATTGTATTTCATAGAGTACAGCAAAAGTAGAGTATGTAGCAGCAACAAATAATTGTAACCAGATAATTTGGATGAAGCAGATGCTGAAGGATATTGGAAATAAGTTTGTTGGGCCTATTGTTATACATTGCGATAACACTAGTACAGTCAGTATGTCTAAGAATCTCGTACTACATTCTAAAAAAAAGTATATAGAGATCAAGTATCATGTTGTAAGAGAGAAAGTTGTTGAGAAAGAAGTCAGATTGGAGTACATAAGCATAAAGGAATAGATAGTAGACATATTTACAAAGCATTTTCCTAAGATACATTTGAGTATTTGAGAGGTATGCTTGGGGTTATGCCCTAGCCTACTTTTGAGAAGTGATATAGTTGGTTGCATCCGTCCAGTGGTATATGAGCCTTATCTTTCTTCTGGACTGGGTGTTGGTACTTCCTCTATGGGGGAGTATGTGAGCTGAGTCATGAGGACTCTTGTGAATGTATTTTTTGAATAGTGTCTTTTGACATTGAGTTTTCTTTGACTTAGTGATGGAATTTCTATCATTGATGTCAATGGGGGAGAAGTGTACATGAAAAACCCTTTGTAGCATTTGTTGGAGAGAACTGAATAGGATAACAAAGCAAGATTTAACTGATGAAGAGGATTTGAAGTAGCAGTGTTGCAATATTGGATTTTTGGAACATTGGATGTTTTTCATCTATGTTGCCATCAATGCCAATGGGGGAGATTGTTAGGATTGAATTTTGGATGTTGGCAGTCATTCTATAGTAGTTGATGTTGCATTCATGACTATGGTTGTCATTGATGTCAACACAGTGATCTTTTGGAGACTAGCAGAGTTGCAGATAGTGTTTTGTTTTGAACACATGGGATATTGTAGTTTTTGCTATGTGATGTTGAGGTTATGTTATTTGATATGTTATATGTCTATGATTAAGATCACAAATAGAAATTCATTTATTCATATTAGTTATGAGCATTTTAGTGGAAGCAGTATTCACGCAGTGTTCCTGAGTAGCAGTTTTTGGAAATCAGATGATATCTCCTAATTGGGATGGAATCTAGTTTTACATAGTTAAAGGGAAGTTAGAAACTCATTGATAGTGATGTGGTTCACAACACAAAATTTGAGGTGACACAAGTGAAGATTTATTGTATTTGGAAGCTGACAGTTTTATGTAATTTTGATGTAGCACGTGGAGTCTTTTATTTTATAATTGTATGCCAACTCATTTGTAATTATTTGAGTGTGGTATAAAGAAAGGAATGTATTTCATTATTTTTATATAGATATAGTGATGATATTTGATGTGGTATGCATGAAGTGAAGAAAAGAGCTAAGTATGATAGCGAAGTTGTGAAGGAAGACATGCGAGGTACAGAGATCTGAAATTGAGATCTGATGTAGTAGTATGTATGGTTTGGCATAGTGAGGAGGTAACATATTTCATATTATTCTATTGAATAATCTTAAGGTCAGTTGGACAGTGTGTTCAGTGATATTGCCATTGAAGCTGTTTGGGCAATGGGTCCTTCTGTCTTCCATAACTCCTAACAGGGTTAGAATCTTTTAACAGGGATTCAAAATCTCCTAACAGGGATTTATATGTACTAAATGTATTTCATAAGACTCCTAATAGAGTCCATCCTTTCATAAGGAATATTCATATTAGTACATCTTTTGTGGGCATCATTCCCACCGGGGTTTACTCTTTGATCAAGAGGTTCGCTAGTCAACATATCTTGTGTTATTGTGTATGAATATCTTTCTATGGTTGGTGATTACATTTCTATTATGGTTTAATGCTATTTAAGATGATAAAATTTATAATTATCTAATAACTGATTCAGCTCCCCCCCCCCTTCTTAGTTATCTTGGTGGACTTTACTTTCTAACAGTATGTAAGTTAAAGAAAACACTATATGGCTTAAAGAAAGCACCTAGGGCATGATATGCTAGATTAGATAGGTATTTACTACACCTTGGTTTCAAAAATGATAGTGATGATAGTAATTTTTATTTTAGGATCATTACTAATGGTATATTAATCATCGAGGTATTTGTCGATGATATTATATTTGGTGGAAATAATGAAATGAGTAACAGGTTTTTTGATGAGATGAAAAATGAATTTGAAATGTTAATGATTAGTGAAATGAAATTTTTTCTTGGTTTATAAATTACTTAGAGAAAGGATGGTATTTTTTTTTATCTTAGACCAAATATCTTGAGTTATTGAATTTTTTTGGAATGGAAGATTGTGTGTCGGTAGGAACTCATATGGTTACAAGTTGCAAGTTAACTACTATTGATGATTCAAAAAATACTTTTTAGACAAGGTATAGGTTCATGATTGGAGGATTGAAATATTTCACTCATCCAAGGCCAGATATATCAAGCATAGTTGGAATCGTTGCTAGATTTCAACCAAAACCTTAAGAATCACATCTCTTAGATGTAAAAATAATCTTTCGATATTTGAAAGAAATATTGAATCTCAAATTATAGTATGAAAGATCTAATGATTTTACCTTGCATTCTTTTATCGATGTTGATTGGGTAGGAATTGTGGATGATAGAAGAAGAACAAGTGGAGGATCATTTTTTCTTGGAAAAAGAATAGTTTCATGGTTGAGGAAGAAATAGGGATATGTATCTCAATCCACAGTTGAACTAGAATTTGTGTTTGTTGTTATCAGTTGCACTCATATTTTTTGGATGAAGTAGATGTTAAAGGATATTGGGGTTAGTATTGAGGAACCTATTCATATTCATTACAACAATACAAGTATAATTAATATGTCAAAAAATATAATTTTCCACTCAAAGATACAACACATATCAATTAAGTATCACTTTTTGAGGAATAAAGTTGCTTCTAAGGATGTTAGATTGGAATACATAAGTATAGAGGAGAAGATTATAGACATTTATACAAAGCCTTTTCTAAAAGAGACCTTTGAGTATCTTAGGGGTATACTTGGGTGATGGAGCCACCTTTTGATAACTAAATGATGCAAGATTACATCATTCCAGTGGTTATCACAGCATTATTCTTTATTGGATTGGATTCTTGGTGTTAATCCATAGGGGGCATAGTTCCAATGATCATAGGCATGTTTTAGGGTTTCATGGATCAATCACATAAAGATTTAATTGGAAGAGATGGTAAAGATTTGAAGATTTGAAAAGCTAAATCAGTATGTGAGAGAATCATTATCAAAATAAAAGGAGAGATTTTTTTATCAACATCTTGGCATTTTTGGTACTCTTTTCCATTGATGTCAAAGGGGGAGAGAGTCATGTGAAAAACCCTCTACTATCTTATGGGGAGTGTTGATGAGGATATTAAGAAAATTGTATGACTATTTTTGATTGATATTTTTTTACTCATATGTTGCCATCAAGGCCAAAGTGGGAGATTGTATTCTATTGATTGGAATTATTTCTATTAAGGGGATTGTTGGCTTTTGATATTCATGTTTTTTTATTGATGTGAACATATGTTTCAATATTATATTCATATGTTTATGTTCTTCATTGGTTGTATCAAATAGATTATGTCTATGGTTTCTACAAGAAGTTGGACATAGGTGTATAGATAGTGTTTGAAATATCTGTGTATGTGGGAACCTATTTATTGTGTTAAATATGTGTAAACCTTATCACATCATGTTGTAATTTGAGATATTTTTTTTTTTTTTTGGTCAACACTAGTTGTAGGATAGAGATAGGGATTATGCTAGAGCTCATTGTTGTATTTTGAGTAGAAGTTAGTTACGAGATGGAATTGTGGTATGCAAGCTTAAGGAATGTAATAAGACTTAGAATGGAATACTTTGTGTGATTTATGGCTCAATTGGTTCATGTTGTTGATATAGGTAGCATGTGGACTTCACATTAGTTTATCTAGAACCTGACTAAGTTGTGTAGCATGTGTAAGGATTGGTGAGCATTAATTATGGATCTTGGTAGGTGTTTTAATGTTTTAAATTGGTGTATACTTGTATTAGGTACCCTTTGTACCTTATAATTAGTCAATGTAATTGTATGTACATTGGGGAAGCTCCAACATGAAGACCTAATTAATTATTTGTAACATGTATAAATAGAGGAAATATAATATTAGGAATATGGTATTTCCTTGGGGATTATAGATGTAATTTTTTTATTGGTTATCAAAGCATAGCAAAAGATGTATGAGTGGAATCTATGGTCAGTCCTTGGGTACTTCAAAGGAATTATAAAGGCAAATAATTTTCCATTCACTCATTTCATTGTATAGAAGATCATCAATTCTTTATTAGGACATTGTGTCTTGAAGGTGGGTTTAACATTTACTTTGGAGCAGCATGCTTAGGTAGTGTTCCTTTTGTTCTCACCAACTCCTAACATGGTTAAAGGACCTTTTAATAGGGGTTTAGTCCTTTAACAAGGACTTGTCCTTTAATAGGGATATATGTGCTAGATTCTTTGTATCAACTCCTTATAGGTTTAGGTCTCCTAACATGGACATTTATATACTAGTGCATGATCTAATGTGTATCATCCCCACTAGGGTTTTTTCCTGAACAATTTTTTCCTTGAGAATAAAAATTGTTTGTATTATGGTGTTGGCATTTTCATTATTGATCTTGATTATAACTATTATATGTTTAATAGGTAATCAGATAGAAATTTTTTAAGTTTATAAGTATTACACACATCTAATTCAACAATCCCCTATCAATTGTGTTGTGTGAAATATTATTCTTAACATAAAAAAAAAACATTTTGGATGGCTAGGGGACCTCATTTTTTTAATCTTTAGAGGTCTTGGGATAAATTTCAAGAATTTATTTTAAGAATTAGGTTTAGAATAGGAAGTCTAATAAGATAAACCACACATAGGGTTAGAGGTTGGGGATAAAGTGTTCCACAAGGAAGTAATACATAGGAAATCTTAATTGGGGTTGATATGTGTATAATATAAAATGGTGATCAATTATAGAACACCAAGTTACACATACATTGGAAATGGGCGCTAAAATGTGACCTCTTTGGACTAAATCTAATTAGCACAACCTGAGTAGATGAAGGGATGATAATGTATGATATAGTATAAAAGGATGTTTTATTTTAAGGCTCTTTCTGACTATGTAATAATGTGGGGATAGAAATGTAGTGTATAAGAAAGTAAAGTAAAGAAAAGTAAACACTCATGCAATGATAAACAACAAGATATCATATCTAGTGTAAGTGTTATAAAGGAATAAGGATGATGGACTCACCTTTAGGGCTAGAAAGGGAAATAAATTCAGATATGTAGAAACCTTGTCAAACTATGTTAGAACTGAAAAACAATTGAGATCTAGAAACATGAATATTGTATTTGTCGGCTGTCAAAATCTCAAGGTTATAGGAATAGGTTGAAATAGGTTCGATCTATATGAGGTATAGTTTGAAACAAGTTTGACCTATACCAAGTATAGGTGAAAATAGGTTTGATTTTTATGAGGAAGAGGTTGAAATAGGTTCTATCTATACCCAGAAAGGCTAAAAATAAAGATGTCAAGGTTGTGATTGATATTGTATCTTCAGATATATAAAAATCTAAATCTATAGCTCCATAAATTTGTATATACACACAAAAAATGGGAATTTTTTTGGGGAAAGGGGTTTGCCTTGGTCAAGCCCCTATCTAGGAATTAACAATGAAATGAAATAAGTAAAGCATGTAAAATGAGATAAATATAAATATTCATCTTTCTTGTGAAACCCTCTTTGATGGATACAGATCCACTATATCTGCAAAGATGTATACTTTCTAGATTGAATAAGTTATTGTAGAATGTAGTATGTCTTCATAAATTTAATATATATACACTTTCCAAATCAAAGATCATAGATATATGTATGCTTGATATGCTTGGATGGATACAGAGAATATTGAAGAAGGGATATGGATCTTCTTGACCAATTGGTAATTTCTCCACATAGGAGATAAATTCACACAATCAATAGAATATTTGACTTGGAATGGACAAATAGATGATATCCTTTAAATATTGGAGACAAAACATTTCTTTCTTTCCATAAGTCACCAAAAATATCTTTAATATACCTTGTAGTTGATTGCTTGAGAGTAGATGATTTCTTGTAATTGTGGATGTAAAAATGAGGGGAAGAGGCCTCCTTTTATAGTAATTTTAGAGTTCAAATTTCTAAAGGATGGTTACGCTAGATGGGAAAATAAAAACACCTTCCATCGGGCCTAAAAATCACCAAAACTCAATCGCCAAGGTATAGATTAAAATAGGTTAGACCTATATGTGGTATAGGTTGAATCAAGTTAAATCTATACCTGAAAGGGTAAATTGTGAGGTAGAATTTGCTTGATTTGAGAAGTGTTAAGAGTTTCAGGAAAAAGACAAAATATAAGTGGGGAAATTAAGCATAAATGCATCCAAAATCAAGGAGATCACTAAAATGAGTCCCAATATGTCCTATAAGTTCTAAATTAATGTGTGCTAACTTTTTAGGACCAAACATTTAGCCCCCACTTTAGCGGGTGTATGAGTAAAACTCACTCTTACAATAAAGTAGATCAAATGCATAAGATGAACTTATCAATATTAAGGATACAAGAAAACATCAATCACACAAGTGATTTAAGTCCTAATCAAATCCAAAACTAAGATAATAGAGACATCTCTTAGAAAAGAGAGAAAGGAAAGAGGGGAAGAGAAAAGTGTGATCACCTTTCTTGGTAAGATTGTATGTCTCACTATGAACGACACAAAAAAATCAAAGTATGAAAACCATACCTAGTAATATTTTATTTCTTCCTATGGAACACACAAAAGAACTACAAAAGGGGCAACTAAAAGTCCTAGAAAGTTGCATGCCATGCTATTCAACCCATCAAGGACCTATCCATAAGAATTATATGTCAAAAAGAGATCCACCATCGAGAGATATGTCCTTAAGGATTGCATATCCATAATTCATCAAAAGGAAAAATGGGGGATAAGTCCTTAAATATTGTATGTCCATAAGGGGTCCAAGAAAAAAGAGAATTGAAAAATAGTGCATATGCACAAAATAGGAGTAGAGTGCATTCCCCCACATTAAAGATATTGCAAACACCTTAACCAGAGAAATGAGTTTAATGGATCATACATGCATATAATATACATGTTTCCTCTATAAAATTCCACCAAGAAAAAATAGGAGAAATAAGAATATTACAAGAGATAGCACAAAAAGGATCTATCAACTCTTGGGTTAGTCTGATAATATGCTAATATGTAAAGTATAATGTCAAAATGAAATGTCATCATTCCCAAAAGGATGTAGAACTACAACACAATGGGAGAAAGTTATGTAAGAGTTGTGAAGAAGAGTCTTTTGTATTAGTTATACCATTTATCATCATACCAAGAGGACAACACAAAGGCACATTTAGGAACAATGGAATATGTACAACATAACATGTAACAATATATAAAATAAGTAATATACGAATAGAAGAATGATTGTGAAATTTGTTATTCCTTTATCACCTTGCACCAACAGAGCAACAAGGGTCATTTAAATAAATCTAAACAAAACATATCACAAAAAGAACATTATAGAGGAAGTACATTATGACAAGTAAAGACAAAATCTATCACACAAGAGGAGATAATTAATTGTATCACTTGCCCCCTATCTTGGTCTATAGTGTTAAGGGAAGGAGGGTAAATTACGAGAAGAACAACGTCAATTCAGAAAAAGGAACATTATCCAATTCTAAACAAGGACCATGCTGCAAAGATAGGTCATTGTGATCATTACTAGGAGCGATAGACATCTATTTTGAAACCAAAATTGGTAAATAATTATCAAGATCAATAATATCATACATATCATCAGAAGCACTAGCATGGATATCATTGTTAGTGTCATGAACATCATCATCAAGAGTATCTTCTTCATCAAGATTAATTATAATAGAATCCAAGATACAAACAACATTGTCATATTTATTCATTTTAAATTTTTTTAAATTCACTTCCTCCATAGGCTCATGCACAGGTTGGTTAAAGGAAAGTGAAGTATGAGGTGAAGAAATATTTTTGAAAATATGGTCATAGGATCTAGCATACTTCTTTTGATAAAAATCACATGCATTATGGTTACATTTAGTTTTTCTAGATATTTCGGCTGGGATGGGATCAATAAACATTAGGTCCTCTTGATCTTTAGGAGGAAGAATTGAAGGAACCACAAAAACCTAAGAGATGATAGAAAGAGGATGGATATGAGAAATAAGAGGTGAAATATAAGCATAAAGGGGAATAGGTATTATAGTAAGAAGTCCATGAATATGATCCTCCTTAGGTTTTCTAAGTTTATAAATCATTTAAATCTTGAAGGATTGGTATGATTGAAAGAGATAATTAGGATGAACTTTAGTTGGTTGAGGCATGTAAGGCCAAAGTAAATCAAGTTCAATGAAGTCTCAAGGCATATGAGAATGATAAAGTCTATGTTTAACAATCAGGATCTCTTCATTATGATGAAATTTAACACATTTAAGAATAGGAGAATCCATGGTGTTCATGGAGGTAAGCCAATTAATAAAAAGTATGAATTTATTAAGTGATTAGAAGTAGGGATAACCATGAAAGTGGTATCTAAATTTTTACAACCAACATTGACAGGAAAAGAAATTGAGCCATAGGAAGGATAAAGGAAACCATTGCAAGTTTGAATCAAGACATCATATTTATCATATAATTTTTCATTCTTGATCCTTTACTAAAAATATTCTCTTCTGTAATCACATTCACCATTCAACTAGGATCAACAAGGATACCATGAGAATTAATACCATTAACCCTGGCAAAAATGTAAAGAGCAGGATCAGGTGCATTAATTGTTTCAGCAAGATCCAAGGTAATGAAACACCACTTAGTGGAGGTTGAGGTTTAGGTTGAGGTTGAATTTTAGGTTGATGTTGATGCTGATTTTTTGGTTGAGGTTGAACATGTTCAATTTGGTTGACAATATGAGTAGCTTTTTCAACTTTCTCATCATAATTAATGCATGTGGAGGAAGAAGGTTTCTTGGTAGTATTGGTTGAATGAGATGGAAAAGGATTAGTGTATATTTGTAAATTATGATTAGGAAGTACAATCGATTTGTTTCCATAGTTGATATAGGCATATATAGATATAGCATTAGAATCAATAATTTCTTGAACCATACTTTTCAAGGAATAGCATTTTCTAGTATCATGACCAAGTTGATGGAATTGACATAAAGCTTTAGGACCAAATAATCTAAATGGTAGTTTAGATGGGTCAATTGGTTTGATTGGAGGAAGTTTATTGATTTTTTAACTCATGAAATTAAACATTTAATTGTGCAAAGATTAAGAAAAGGGAGTAAAAGTATGAGTAGTTCTTAAAAAAAGACAAATGAGCCACAACTTTGAATGTTGTTGCCACTATTTCATCAATTGTATCGGATGGTTTTTTTTAATGTATTTTTTAGGATTCTAAAATTTTTTAAAATTGGATGAAGAATCATTCTTATCAATGGAAATAGGATCCTTTGGAGTGTTTCTCTCAAATTGATTCACTAGAAGTTGATAATGATGAAGCATTGTACACATTTGTGAAAAGGATGAGAAATCAGCAATGAGTATCCTATCTCTAACATCCTTTTGTAAATTAGTAATAAAAATGTGTTGTATATCAAAATCAAGCACAAGATAAGAAATCTGAGCATGCAAATGCTTAAATCTACCAATAAAGTCTCTAATGTTTTCTTTAACACCTTATTTATAATGCATAAAATTAGTCAAAGAAATTTGAGTACCAATGTTATTTTGAAATTATTGAATAAAAGAATTAGCAAGCTTGTAGAAATAATCAATGGAATAAGGAGGAAAAGAGCAATATCATTGTGAATCTTTGTCTCAAAAGGCTCTGGTGAAAAACTTTGTCATGAACCTATAGCTATGAGATAAATCAATACACAATGTTTGAAAAGTTTTAAGATGATTCAAATGATCACCCTTACCATTATAAGTCTCAAGATGAAGGATCTCAATACATTTTTGGATAGCATCTTAAATAATATCCATGGACAAATGAATGAAAATATAATATGTAGGAATGTTGAAATTAGATTGAGTCAAACAAGTAAGTTTTTGTTGCAAAGAAGACACCGATTGAGCTAAGTTATTAATGGTATAATTAGTAGAAGAAATAGTAGGAGGATAAAAATTGAAAGATTAGGAATATTATATAAAATGGAGGGAATAATTGGATATTAAAAAGGAACACTAGGATAAGTAGTCATAGATGAAGGTAATGAAACATATTTAACACTTGTAGGAATAGAAGGAAGAATAGGATTATGGAGACTCACATGTGTGCAGTTGGAAGCTTGGATTGATGTTCTGATGAGAGGTGGAGTGTAAGTGGAGATACTAGGAATGGAAGTAGTGATATCCAAAGAGGATTCAACACTTGTAGTAGGTTGAACGTAGACTAATTATTGAGCACATTCCATAAGAGGTTTGGCATTAGAATTAATAAGATGGTAAATGGTACAAAAGAGGTGAAGACCATGTTCATCATTATGAATAAGCTTACTTAAACCTTCTACAATAGAAAGAGCTTCACAATTATGATTATCTTGAGATAACCAATGTTTTAACTTTTTAAATTAATGATTAAGCTTTTAGAATTGGGTGGGAGGAACTCTTAAGGCTTCATCATGACAAGAATGAGAAGAGTTATTCTCTGTGATAGGATTTGTATCATTAGGATACATGATTGTTTCATCAAGATTTCTAGGAAGGAAGAGACATGATTCTATGATCGATTATAAATAGAATACTATAGGTTGGACTCAAAGTGATAAATCTCATACACAAAGAGATGAAAGGAAAGGAAGATTCAATGCAATTCGAAACAATGTAAATGCATACAAAGTAAGCTAGATATGCAATGCCGAGAAGAGCGAACTAGATGCATACAATGTAATAAAGTAGATCTATATAGAAAAGGAAATCTATCACTAATAAATATCTAACTACCAAATCATAAAGTATGAAGCATGAAATCGACGGGTTCTCCAAAATGTATAAGGTGAACATAAAAGAATATAAAGGAAATCCAATACCCAGATCAAAACAAGAATTGCAATACTTTGGGTTCACTAAAATATATAATATGAACTTACAAACATGGATAGGAAATCCAACACCAAGATCAAAAGAGGAAATACAATACGTCGGGCTCACAAAAATGTATAAGGTGAATCCAAAAGCATGTAAATGAAATAAGACACCAAGAAAAAAATAGAAAATGCAATCCATCGGGTTCACAAAAATGTATAATGTAAAATGATGATCAATGGTAGACCACCAAGCTACACATATATTCGAAAGGGGCCCTAAAATGTGATCACTTTGAACTAAATATGATTTGTACAACCCAAGTAGATGAAGGGATGCTAATGCATGATCTATTTATAAAAGGATGTGATATTAGGGCTCTTTCTATCTATGTTAGAATGTGGGGATAAGTTGTAAATTTAGTGTATGTGCAAGTAGAGAAAAGAAAAGTAAACACTCATACAATGATAAATAACAATATATCAGATCTAGTGTAGAAAAGTAAGTGCTATAAAGGAATAAGGATGATGAAGTTCTCACCTAGATGGATAGTAGAGGAAGAAACTCCAAATCTATAGAAACTATGTCAAACTATGTAAGAGATGGAAACTCATCGGGATCCAAAAACTAAAAGGTTGTATATTTCAGTTGTCAAACTATCAAGGCTATAGGAATGGATGAAAATAGGTTCAAACTATATCTAGAAAGACTAAAATTTAATATCTCGGGACTGTGACTGATGCAATATCTTCAAATCTACAAATCTAGATTCGTAGCTCCACAAATATGCACTTGCACAGAAGAAATAGGAAATTATTATAGGAAAGGGCCTTTCCTTGGTCAATCCCTTGTATAGGAATTAACCTTTAAGTGAAATAAGTAAAGAATGTAAAATAAGATAAATGAAATATTCCCCTTTCTTTTCTAACCCTCATGGATGGATATGGATCTACTATATCCGAAAACATGTATACTTTCTTGATTGAATGTTGTATTGTAGAATTTAGGATGTCTTCACAAATGAAAAAAATCTACACTTTCCAAATCATAGATCATGGATGTATGTATGCTTGATATAATTGGATGGAGAATGAGAGGAATGAATAATGGATATGAATCTTCTAGCGTAATTGGGAATTCCTCTAGATGGTCTAGATAAATTCACATAATAAATAGAAGATTTTCCTTAGAATCGCCAGATAGATGATAGCCTTCAAATCTTGGAGCTAAATCCTTTCTTTCTTGGTAGAAGTCACCAAAAAAAATTGAATACACCTCAGATTTGATTTCTTGAGAGTATATGATTGCTTCTAATTGTGAATGTGAAAGAGATGGGAAGATGCTTTCTTTTATAGTGATTTTAGAGTTCAAATTCATGAAGGTTGACTGCATTGGGTGGGAAAATAAAAACACCTTGCATTAGGTCAAAAACCCACCATAATTCAACCCGCATGGTATAGGTCGAAATAGGTTCAATACATACCTAGTAAATTTTATGTCAAACCAGGTTTGACCTATACCTTAAAGGGTAAATTTTGAGGTGCAATTTGTGGGATTCAAGAAGTGTTTAGAGTTTAAGACAAAATAAAAAATATAAGCAAGAAAATCAAGCATAAATGCATCCAAAGTCAAGGAGATCACTAAAATGAGGACAAATATGTCCTAGAGATTCAAAATTAATAGGTGATAAATTTTTAGGACCATAAAATATATTGTACTAATATAGAAGGATTAGTAATTATGGAGTTCAAGTATTATAAGATAGGGGTAGCGGCCAAGTTATACTAGAAAATAAAAAGAATCAATCCTGGGTGAAGGGGGTTTACTAGGAATAGCCACATTATTAATACAATCTTCTAGAGAAGGAAAAGACTTGTTGTAAATGTTATGCTTAACATTATGTCTAAAATGGATAATCATGGGATAGAAAAGTGCATTCAAAATGTTTAATATGACCTTCCAATAGTACATACCAGATGAGAATGTTGTTCACACTCACCAAAACACTAAGATATATTCTCGACTAGAGTCATTCTTGAGATGACTAAACTTCTCCCCTACTTTCAAAAATTTCCTCAAGGTCTCCATGTAGTCACCTTTTAGGTTTTCACCATAAAAAACCTTCATTGGTGATACCCTAGAAAGTGACAATGGTCTCTATTGAGACTCACAATGAGATACTCCTAACCATTAGCAGTTGATCCTTCCAACAAATAATTAATTCCATCAACTGGAATTATTCACAAGCCTACATAGAGTGAAACTACAAGGCACGAATGCTCATTCTCTATTTTGGTTCAATTTGAACCAGATCCCCACCCATGGTGATAAAATGAAAGTGGATAAAAGGTAGAAAGTGAAATGCTAGAGCTAAACAAAGGAGATCAAATATCTAATTTCTAGTTCCTTGAGGGTAGGAATTAGTGGGTTTCGAAGGCTTGAAAAAATTAGTATCTACAAACTAGCTAAAAGATAATATAGAGTTAATTTAAAATGCCATGAGTATCTAGGTTCAATCTTTGGGTGATATAAATCCAAAGAGAGGACTCTTAACTTGATATGTATGCATAATTATTTTGAGAAGTGAACCTAGCAAGAAGATCCACGAGTTGGTTGTCTTCCTAATAAACACATTTAGCCATGTGATTGTGGAAGGAAGTGATGTTGTTGTGGGTGCAAGCTATGATATAGTGGATATGCCAACTAGGTTTGACTTTGTATTCAAAAGATTAAACACATTTAATGGATCAGCTTCGATATTGATATTTTTAAAACCTTTATTTATAACAGTAAGAATGACATGGGATCACAATAGGGGCTTTCCAACCATATGAATTTTGAGGCTGAGGTTTTGAGTGCTTCTACCATCGTACTCTGTAGATCCCTATGGCCCTTCTCTATTCTCCTTTGTGGTTTCATGCTTTTCCTGGTCTTTTTTGTCTTCTTTTTCCCTCTACTTGGTTTGGTTCTTTTCATTTTATTTCTCTTCCTTTTATGTGTGTTCTCTGTGGGGTATGATTAGGGTTTTCTTAGGGATGTCTTTAGAGTCGGGTCCTCTCAGCTCCCATCCTGCTTCATCTATGTGTGAGTCTGGAGCAACTACGGAAAATGATGGAAAGCCCTTAAGTATGGATATTGATGGAGGTAATAAATCTATTAATGAAGAGTGTCAGGATAATAATACTCAAACATGCCAAGGGGAATCCACTAAGATTAATAACAGGAAGTTGGAGGACTAGTCGTCATACAAGGATGTGTTGGTAGAATAGTCACGACTTGAGTGTTTGTTATTAGCCTCTTTCAATGAAGTTTTCCTCACCAGTAAGGAACCAACTCGATGGATTGCAGCTGATAGAGATAGACGGGGTGGGGACGTTGCTGAGAATGGCACAGCCAAAGATGGAGAAGGTGGAACTAGTAAGCCCACTCCCCATGAACTTCGGACTCTCTCACTCTCCCCTAATGAAGATATGATAAAGGCCATTAGGAAGGAACAAGGAAGGCTTAAAGAAATTGCAATTTTCTTTGTATGCTTAGAAAAAGATTCTCTTCCTGCAAGAAATTTTTTTGATGATTGGATTGTGCATGTTTGGGGAAAGAAACTAGGTATTCAAGTCAGTTTCTACAAGATGATCCAGAAGGGTTTGTTTGTTGTTTTCTTCAAAACACATGCCATGCAGGAAAGGGTACTTAAAAAGAGGCACTAGAATGTGGGTCAGTCCATCTTTAAAGCTTTGCAATGGTTTACTAAAGGGGAGGTCGAGTAGGTCATGGCTTGGGCTGTCTCCCATTAGGTGGAGATTAGAAATCTCCAGCCCGAATTCTGGCCTTTTATAGCCCAGATTGTCCACCCTCTTGGGTCAGTTCTACAAATTGAGGAAGCAAGATATACTTTACCTCATTTGAATGCTAGAATCTTGATGGCCCTCGAATCAAAAATTGAATTCCTAGATATTATTTCAATGGACTTAGAAGATGAATAGTTTTCTTGGGAAATTGCACTCTTAGGTGATTTAAGTTCATGTTTTCATTGTAAACAAAATGGTTATTCCAAAAAGGAGTGTCCAGCCTTGTGGGTTTCTCAGAACCCTAAATTTACCAGTAAGTTGAATATGAATGATAGAAAGGTCAGCTCAGAGAATATTGACCATAATAAAGAAAAAGATGTTAACAGTTCAAAAATTGATGAGACTGGTCCAGTAGATGGTAAAAACTCAGTCCCTGAGCCGAATGTTAATAGTGAGATAATTAGTAGTCAAGATAAAGCGAACAAAGATTTTTTTTTATGTATTAATAATCCTTTATTTGATGGAAATGATACTTTGGGTCAAAATAAGGTTTCTCTCGAATCCCCAGCCGATTGTCAACCAGTTCCCACCCATGAGATAAAGTATGTTAAAAGTTATGAAAAAATTTCACCCTCCCTGCAAACTGAATGCTCAACAATTGGCATTAACATCTATCAGTGACAAAGCCATGATTATTAGGAGGAACTCCAATGGACTCTTGAATAGAGAGAAGGGGTGTTAGGGAATCCTTAAAGTTAATAGTGGTCACAAATTACAAAATGAAGTAGCCACACCTGTGGCTGAAGAACCTTTTACTGAAGTTAAGAAAAAGAAATGAAAGATGGTTGAAAGAACATCCTTGTCTAAGGACAAAAAAAATTATGGGAAGGGAATGAAATTTTTTTTTAATAGGCTCTATAATAACCCTAAAATGTTACCTCAATGATGCACATACATAGCTAGAATGTGAGAGGGATAGAGTTGTCTGACAGAAAATATTTGGTCAGGAAGTGGTGTAATAAACTCAAAGATAAAGACATTATATGTCTTCAAGAGATCAACGTTGTTGGATTTCAAGTGTACACTAGTATGAAATTCATCTAGGATAGAGCTACTAGCTTTCATTGTAATCATCGTAGAGGTAGAGGTGGCACCGTCATTCTAGTTGGACCCTAATGGGCTGACAAGCTCAATTCAAATGGCTCCTCTCCCTGTCATAGAGCATTATGGGTTACATTCAAACACAAGGATTTTATTATTGGATTTTGTAATATCTCTGCCCCTAATGACTATAGAGATCATGCCACCCTATGGGAATCGTTAATTAATGGCCTTCCTAAAGGACATTGGATCTTTGTTGGAGAATTTAATATGGTGGAAAGTAGGGAGGATAAGTGTGGTGGAAATGCTCAAGGGTGGAAAGGGAATGAGTTATTTTTCTGGTCTAATTTTAAGAGGAAGTTTAGAATTAAAGACCCCCTCAGGCTTAAGAAGAGCTCCTTCTTAGATATTTGGTTCACATGGTGTAAAAACCAAGCAGGGTAGCAGAGAGTCTACTGTAGGCTTGACAGGGTCTATGCAAAAGAGTTTCCACAACTATGTTAGATCACCACCCAATCTATGCTATAGTTTCCTTGTAATGTGATGATGGTATTTATCCTCCTAAGAAAAATAATAGCTTTAAACTAAATACCTCACTTCTTAAGGATGAAGACAATGATGAAGATATTAAAATGGTCACTAGTTTATGTAAACTTTGTAATCAGGGATTGAATCAAGTGGACATGTGAACCCACTTAGTGGACTCTTGGAGGAGTATTAACTAGATTATAGGGAACCAGAAGGCCATGATTAGAAACTAGGAAGAACTTACCCTACAATGTACCCCAAACTCTTCAGAGAAAGAATTATAGAATAAGGGGTCTGACCCACAATTGGAGGAGAAGTTTAAAGAGACTAAGTGCCAGCTTAGAAACTGTAAACAATATAAAATAAATGGGAAAAAGACTAGGGCTAGGATGAACTGGATGAAAGGTGGTGATAAAGGCTCTAATTATTTCTTCAATATCATTCGATGCAAGCAGAAAAGAGAATGCATTGAAGGCATTCAAATTAGTGGGGAAATCTCTATGGATTCTAACAATATTAAAGTAGCTTTGTTTAACTTCTATAAGAATTTGTTCTCTTTATAATTCAGTGACCACAATATCAAAAAAATGGAGGAATGTCTCAAGTTGATCCCCAAGAAAATTTAGGATGTGGAGGCTAATAGACTCAACCTGCCAGTCTCATTGGTGGAAATTGAAGATGCAATCAGGTCCCTGGCTAATGATAAAGCCCTCAGGCCTGATGGACTCCCTATTGAGTTCTATAAACATAATATAGATTAGATTGGGTAGGAATTGTTAGAATTATATGAGGAGGCCTTCCAGCACGGCTTCGTAGGTACTGACATTAACATGGGAGTTATCAAGCTACTACCCAAAGATGGTGATAAATCTCTAGTGAAAAATTGGAGGCCCATTACACTCCTAAATTTGTCTCATAAATTGATAGCTAAATTTTTGGCCAAAAGGATTGGTAGCTTATTAAATGATTTTATATCTCCAACTTAGACATGATTCATTAAAGGGAGATTCATCTTGGAAAACCTGATTACCAGTTGGCAAGCAATGCATTGGGCAAAGAGTGAGAAGCAAAATGCAGTCATGGTTTTGTTGGACTTCAAAAAGGCTTATGATAGAATTGAGTGGCCATTTGTTATGGGAATGCTAAAGGCATTTAGATTCCCCCTACTTTTGTAAGTGGATCAATATCCTGCTCACAGAATCTTCTACGGTTATAGATGTAAATGGAGAACTCTCTAAATGCATCACCCTCCAAAGGTCCATCAGGTCCTTAGCTAGGTCCCCCTATTAGAGGAATCACTCTCCCTAATGAGGAATCCTTGCTTAATGCCCAATTTGTAGATGACACAACACTATTTATTATCTTGGAAGAGGAGAAATTTGATAACATGCTACATAGACTAAAATATTTTGTGATGTCTCGGGAGCCAAAGTGGCCCCTCATAAATCCCTGGTCATTGGTTGGTCATTTGATCCTCCAGATTGGGTAGTAAGAAAGGGCTAGAGGTGGTTAGGTCCTAATGACATAGTAAGATATTTGGGCATTCCATTCTCTATTGACCCATCTGTCAAAGAAATGTGGAACCGGCTATATGCCAAGATTGAAAAGAAATACATCAAATGGTAGACACAGACATTATTCCTAGTTGGTAGAGTTCAGATTGTTTAGAAAGTTTTGTCAGCTCGTCACATTTATTTTTCATCTGCATGGCTATTTTCTAATTATTAGACTAGACATATTAATAGAATTATGAGAGACTTCCTCTGGTCTGATGGCCTTGGAAATAAAAAAAGGTACTGTGCCAAATGGTAATGGTTCTTTATGCCAAAAAATAAAGCGCGCCTGGGCATAAGAGATTTGAAAGACCAGGGTATAGCTCTAGCCTCCAAATGGGTTACACAAGTTGTGATAGGTGATGAATCATGTAAGGTTTTGATCAGGAATAACATCAATAAATCAAAGATTAAAAAAGGGAAAGGATGGAAAGATGTACCTCTTTGGGACAAATTGATGGGGTCCATGAATTTGTTAGTTTTTGGTTCCAAAGTATTTCAGTCCATTAGGAAAGCTTGGGTTCAAGTCAGGGATCTTCTCCTATTCAGGGGTGCTAGTGGTGGTCCTCCTACATACTCAGTGGTTGATAGATCGATTTGGTGGGGGGTGGAGGCAAACAAAAAGCCTTTGGCCTTAACTCAAAGCTTCTCTACCAAGAATTGGGCTAAGTATGGTATCTCTAATATTCAAGATGTATTGATTGACAATCAGATTGGGGATTGGGAGGAACTATCTAATAAGTACCATATCCCTAGCTCATAGAAAAAGACATATTCTATCCTTTCTAAGGTAGTGGGTTCTTTTTTCCTAGAAAATGTATGACCACTAGTCAGTTCATGTAGTGGGTCAAATGGAAGGATGGTAGTGAGTTTCACAAGATCTCTACTAAGTAGATTTATAATATGTTGAAAGATAAAAGTGACATTTTTGAGAGGGTGAACCTTGGCTGGGGGTTGGATTTCCTGGTATCTAAATGGAAAACATTTTTAAACTTTTTTTGGCACTCCCCTTGTGAGCCTAAGATATCTTATTTTAGCTGGCTTTTTCACTTAAAGAAACTTGATGTGGGTAACACCCTACCCCATGGTTTAGGAGAACCTATTTGGTGTGATTTTTTCTTTGTCCTTGAATCCTATGAACACTTATTTTTTAACTGCATGCATATGCCTGATGTATATGGTTTATCTTTCTTCGGTCTCTAGTTGATTGGAATAGTAAACTTGGACTGTCTTGGTCTGAAATTCTTGTTGGTTATGTCGAGTCTTTTGATTTTAAAACGAATTCTTTTTGGTCTACTCTTACATGTGAAATTATATGGTCTTTATGGAAAGAGTGGAATAGTGAGATATTTCAAAAGAGAAGGAGACAACTTATTGAGTTTGGATGTTAACTCACACATTTTCACATCATATCACAGGTCACTGCTTCCTTAGAGATCTTGAGGGACAAGTTCATGATCCTTATGAGAGAAGGCCAGTTGTTGATCCACAAAGATGACATTATTTCCTATAAATACTTCTCCATGTAGAAAGATATGCTTCGACAGAGGGAGCTTGACATTCTTAACCAGTTCATCAAAGATATGCAACTTGAAGATAGAAGGATGCCAGGATGTGATACATAAAGCTAGCAAGGGAAATTTATCTTTTTTGTTCTTGACCAGTTTACAATACAGTAGATACTCAAAGGATTACAGTCCTCTTTTTGTATTAACAAGCATCAGTTGTATTTAACCTCTATTTTCAGAACTTATGAGATGTTATATATGTAATGATCTGACTTAGTCTCAAGGTTTTGATCAGATAGTAAATTTGTATACCGAGAACTCTGATGTAATTATTTTATCAACTATGTTAATACAAAAAAAATAAGAATGACATGAAATATGATGACCCCCTACATATTTTTCATTCACCACAACATTCCCATTATTACTGACCTTCATGTCTGCATGGGGACATTTAATTAACCTATGTCCCTTTTTCTCCATAGTTGTACAACAAATACCTTTGAATCAAACTCTACATGTCCTTCTCTTCAATTCAATAGGTTTTGGTCCATCCTCAACTATCAGTTTGTCCTTTCTTGACTACTCTATCTTCTCCTTCCCTTGAGAGTTACCCTGATGTATCCTCTTCAACTTATCTACCACTTTTATGGCATACTAGTAAGAATCCTCAACTAAATCAATCTTTAATATGCCAATCTCATCATGGATATTGAATCTTAGGCCATTAATATACCTGGCCACCATTTCCTTAGAAATTTCTCTGTCCTGACTAAATAGTCAACTTGTAAAACTCCTTGGTATAGTCTTTCATAGTCATCTCCTTCTTTATATTTTGTAACTTCTTGAATAACTCAAGTTCATAAACAACATGAATAAACTTATCCTTCAATTTTTCCACCATCAACCTCCGCTGAGTGATCTTCATCTCACCTTCTTCTTCTTCTCTATCTCTCTGTAATTCTTTCCACCGCAAAGCAACAAGTCCCTTCAATTTAGTCAGCGCTATCATCACTCTGAGAGGATCTCCACTATATCTTCTAGCTAAAAGTAGTCTTCTAACTCACCAATCCAATCAATTAGTTCCTTAGATTACATTGTATTTGAGAAATTAGAAATGTTTGAATCTGGTGACTCATACTCAACCAAGCCATAGGTCTCTACAACCAATCAACTCTATCTTCCACACATCTCTCCAACTGATTGGTTTTGTCTTCTTTACTAGATCTAGTAGCCTCAAAATCTTCAGCAAATTCTTCATAAATATCCTTTGGTCTAGGTTTCCTTAGTAAACTTACTATAGGTCTCATAATCTTTGAGACCATCTCATTCTTCATCATCACCATCTCAGACCTAACATTTGATTTAATCTTTTATGTTATCTTCATCTCCACCACATCACATAGATCTGCAATCACCCTGTGGTCCAATATTTTTGAAGGAATCTTCCAAGACTTTTGAAAACCCTCTGCTACAAATCCTAAACCCAACCACCTTGTGATAACCTCCAAATTGTATCCAAGTCATATGACAACTTTCTACCTCACAATAAAAACTAGGTAGAGTTTTCCAAGTCTAGGAACATAGATTTGCAACATGGATCAGATAAAATCTCTGGAGGAAATGCAACCTCGCTCTGATAATTCTCCAACCAGATCAACTTTCACTCTGATACTACCCAATGCATTCAAGACCAAAGAGATCTCAAAAGAGATGCCCAATCTTGCAACAAAGAGACAACATAACATAAAACAAAAAGAAACAACAATATGTAACCAAATAAAAACTCTTTATTATCAAGAAAATATCAGATTACATTCTAAATTTCATGCAACATGCCAACTTGTAAGGCCTTCCCATTTATGGCCAATACACTAGTAAATACACACAAGATCTCATAGGATCCAACTACTCCATAGCTATCCCCTACTCTCCCTTTCTATGCTACACATACCCTCCTTTTATACATCATGTCCAAAAGTTGGCTTTACAAATTAGAAATCATAAAACAATAATCTTCTCCAAGAAACACATGAAAAAATATATTATCCTTCATGTCAATTTACAATATTCATTAAATTGACATAGGGGAAAGAGATAATCTAGATTTAGGTCCTCACACATCCCAACAATTGATCTATATCATGAGGAATGTGACCCAAATTAAATTAACATGTCGGTCACCCAGAATAATCAAAATAAGCCCATAAATGAACTAGACCACTGATCTTATCATAATATTAACTGAATAATATAGAACAAATACAGATTTTAATCGGTAAAAGGACACCAAAATAGTGATCAAGTTTGTCGGTGAGCCAAAATAGGAACATTCCACCAATAAACACAAAGTAGTTACCAAGAAAAACCTCTTCCACCAAGCTTATTCAATAGAGTAACATCCACACTCATTCACTGAGTCTGTTGATGAAGCAACACATCTTCCAACAAAGAACTACCACCAAATGACCAAGAATATAATGTCTCCAACCGAGATTTCTACTTTAAACATTGAAATCCAAAACCCAACTCTAACATGTTTTGGTTAATATAGGATTGCCAACTTCCCAAGGATGTTCTAACATCACAAATGAAGATATAATATTTTAATATTATTTAGGGGGGAAATGGGTGCTAATGAATTTAACAATATAAACTATGTGAGATGAATTCATTAACTAACCACTTCCATGCTAACATTCAGAATAAAAGAGAAAAATGGGTTTCTAGACATAACTCTCAATATAAACCAAGTTAGATTATCAAAACCCAAGGAGATAAAGAGATGCCAATGCTAAACCCAAATTATATTAAGGAAGTATGCAAGCAAGTCCTCTTTCATGCAATGTAGGTTTTGATTAAAGATGTGTAAAAGTAAATGTCCAATTGAACCAATTGATCTAATGAGAAATGTAAGATAGATCTAGATACTAAATGTAAGAAGTTAGCCCAATTAAGATGTGAAAATGGGTCTAGATTAAGAAATCAAATGAATAATAAATTTCTCACCTTGAAATATGTAGAGTAATGTGCCTTTTTACTCTGAAAACTATGGATCTAAACTCGTGATAGAAATTCCAATTGTAGATTCATGATCACAATAGAAAACCCAAAAATGATATCTTCCCCACACCTCCAAGAACTAGTCAACCATGTCACCATTTTCTGCAATAGGTCAACTAGGTCACCATGTTCTTAGAATATTTTAGCAAAGTAAACCAAACTTCTTCAGAAATGTCTCAGCAAGTACTTTGGACATTTGTGGTTGTACTTCTTATATCATGTTCCTGCACATGAAAAAGTTTGTTTTTGGATTTGGGTAGATGAGGGCTAATGTTAGTCAAGCCCTAGATTGAGGATTCAACCTTAAAATTGAAATGCAAATATGTAAATGAAACAAGATAGATGTAAGTATTCATCTTTCTTTTAGAAACCCTTGTCAATAAGGATTTTTTTTATGCTTGTATTTTGTAGATGTTGAATTTGCAATAATGGATGTAGGAAATCTACACAAATGCAATAAATCTATCAAAACTAAATTATGGAGCCATGGATGTAAATTTTCACCAATGAAGAAGATTATGAATGCCTCAATGGAAATATCCACCCTTGATGGCCAACAAAGTGCTAGATCTTGAAGATGAAATACTCAGAAAGGATCCTTGAATGTTGGCATGCCTTGAATGCTTGATGAAAATATGCTTTCTTAAATAATTTAATGCTTGAGCTTTCATGTTTGATTTTGATAGTGAAAATTCTCCCCCAAAATGAGGTTCCTAGGATTCCTTGTATACTAGTTTCTAGATGGAAAAACAAAGCAAGCCGATAGGGGCACCCTATTTGGCAATTTAATTTCCTGATACAACACTAGCCTTAGGATTTAAAATCCCTAGGGAACAAGTTGACCTGGTTGACCTATTCCAAGGTTTTCCTACAAGGAGCTAACCCTGGGGTCTCAGAGACTGCATAGTTGAAAATGGTAAAAAGGTGATAGAATAGGAGAATAAGGGGGTCCTGCATGAATCCATCCGTGGTCCATTAAGTTAGTAAAGGGAAAAGAGATAAAAGATCATAAATAAAGTTTTTGTCCAATTTAAGATGGTATAAATATAAACAAGTATGATAAACCAAAATGACACATCAACATACAAAATACAATTCTCATTGTAGAATCAGGACATAATAAATTTCATTAGTGGAAAACACTCGCATGAATGAAAAAACACTCAAAAAGTGTATCACTAGCCTAATCATAAATACCTCACAATAAAAGCCTCACTGGAAACATAAAAGATACATCACTTGCAAATTACCTCACTAATTACAAGATACCTCACTGGAAATGATCAATCCATCTCACTCACTTGATCATTCTAAACTTAAATATATATTTCTAAATAAAATCATTTAATATAGAGGACCACTTTGTTTCTCTACATACCATCTACCTGAAAATCTCATTCACCTTTAGATTCAGGATTACATTGAATCATAACATATATACATTGTAATGGTTTAGAGAATTATGAGGTATAAATACTATTCCTTTAACATGATATTAGAAAGATACATCATTCACAATTGGATATCAACAAAATATGAATCTCCATAAATATATGATAATACAAATATATTATTACATGATAGATCTTAACAATGTCCAACACATCAATTCCAAAGACAATAATCTCCTTCAAACCCTTCATAATAAATAACTCTTTTGAATAAGAAGAGTTCTTAACTAACAAACCAGTAATCCTCCTTCAAAAATGAAAAATGTTTGAAAAAATTCCTTCAAGAAAGAGGAGAACTCTTTTCTTTTCATAGATACCCAACATATCTTTTGATCATGAAAATCCTTTAAATATTTTACTTCAAAAACAAAACCCTCTTTACTTTTCAGATCTTATTTCACACTAATTCGAAATAATAAAAACCTTACTATATATAAAACTAAATGATAGAGTAGAGAAAGAGTGTATAACAATTCAAGAATGACATATATCTAATTATCATCCATAATCTACTATTAATAATTAAAGAGAAAAATATATTCTTGTAGTAACAAATTAATTAACCCATAGAAAATACCTGTTTCAAATGAGTTTTCCAAATTCATGTGTCATTTCACAGACCACCATGGTTCCATTGTAATTATTTTTTAATTTTGCACCAAAGTGACTATAAATGTAAAGACTGTGTACTATTTCTTCTCAGATAGCACATTTCAAAATGAAACCAAAATCTATCAAATATTTTGAATAAAAAACTATTTCTTTCAATGTTGTAAGGCATATTCAAAATGTCATAACCCTAGCATTTGAATATAATCTTTAATGTGTCATTTTGTAAATATTGTGCATATGCATTTAGCAAATATAATGTACACAATACCTTTGAAACCATTTAGGTCCTTCTTAATGGTTTTTTTACTTTAGACAATTGCGATTCCACCAAGGATGTCAACAAATCAAACTTAATATTTTTATTTCCATACACACTTGGAATGAGTTTTTCAACTCATGTAGAAGGTCAAAGTATAATCACCTTTCTCATGTATAATGATAAAAAATTAAGAATGTTTACATCTCCTATTACATGATATCATGTTATTTTTACATGGATTAACACTATACCATTTATGCTATAGCCTCACTAATATAAACCTTTGTATTTGTCAAGATAAGATAAGTAAATCTAATAGGTAGCAAAGCCAAGTTTCTATTTATACTATCATATATGTATTGAACCGTATTGTCATAAATGAAATCAAGATACATATATCAAATTTAAATATCAAAATTTCATTGAATAGTGAATCCAAATTGTTCCATCACAAGTCATACCACTACAATTAGTCTATTTTGTAGACCTATTCCACATGAGTCATATCTTTTTAATGACATCTCATTACTCAATACAAGCTAGTTTTATATTTTAGTGTAACTTTAATAACTTATAAATGATGTTTAGTTTAACAATTTAATGTCCTCTCAATGAGACCATTCACAAAACATCAAGCTCTTATCAGATACACAATGCATAAGGGATTAAACTCTAGTAAGAGTCAAAACTAAAAATGTATCACCCAATAAGTATGTCCAATCCAAAAATATAAATTGTCAGAATGAACCACATTCAAAAATACATAACCACTATTAATAAGATGAACCAAATGCCATTTGAAAATCCATCAATGTGAACTATTAAATATCATTGTAAGAAAGATATAGCATCATTGAAAATACATCAAATATGATATGTATATGCCAAAATATGTTTCCTACAACATTATAACTAAATCTAAAAGTATGATTCAATATAAATATGTATGTTAAAGATGACACTGAAAGATGTATCCCCATAATAGTATTAAAAATGATCAAGGTATGTCAAAGAATATCAATATCAACAATATCAGTGAAGAATACCTATACCAAGTAATGTGGTATCTTTGTGTTCCTTGTCATAAAGGGAAAAATTTGAGGGACCAAAAAATCCTCCTTTGGCCTTGATGAAAAAATACCAAATTTCTCTCTCCATTATGGCATAACGAGAGAAAGGGATGATGCATAAAATCAATGAAACATGGTGACAAATAAGAATAATTACAAGATAATCATACGATTATAAAAACCAAGACAAATCAGGATCTCCTAAAAAACAAGCTTACAATGCTTAAGTGTTAGAAACGCCAAATAACTAAGAGGGGGGGTGAATCAATTATTCACAAACACTTCTTAAATGTTCACTAAACTGTTAATTACTTAAACTAATCATAAAATTATATCATATATGAATATAAAATTACAAAACCATAAACATAACAAACACCCAAATTTATGTGGAAACCCAAACTAGGAAAAACTATGGAGAAGCTAATTCTCATGAAGTAAACACTAGTTAAGGTGATTTTTATAGAGGCTAACTATTGCTTTTCTCAGTGCATTTTGGCTCACTAATGGTTGGGATAACTACCCTAAAATATAAAAGTGACTAAACACCAATACAAATAGGCTCACTACTAGAATATAAGAAATGAGAATTGAATCTACAACTGAAGTCACTATCACCAACACACTGTACAATACTAGAATGATATAACAGTCTTCTACCAATTACACCAACTCACATGAAAATTGATACATTGATATTTCCTTATCATATTCACATTCACTTTTCATATTATTAACATACAAGCATCACAAACAACTAAGATAGCTTCTCTTCTTACACTACTTATCATCATCAATAAAGTTGGCCTAAATTGATTTAAATTATGTCACACCGAAGAGTTCCCATGCTAGTAAGGAATTAAATGTGGATCACCTTTTTGAATATAATATACCTCACATATATCATCATGCTACACCATATTGGGGACTTTCGGTACCAATGGATATGAAAAATGAATAACACAATAACTAGTAGGATTGAAAATACAAAAAACACATCCAAAATAGGAGTGAACCCAAATAAATGTTCCACCATATTTTTCACACTAAAAGGGACCATCACCAATACAAATATAAACATTTACAGTACATCCTCCAGTGAACACTTTTACTGATACACCAAAGATATCAGGACACACATCAATCAATACAAAAAATAAACGTCACTTTCTACAATGTGAACAACTCAGTGTCAAAAGATATTAACATCAAAGTCTTCTATTCTTCTTTAATTTTCTCCAACTTATCTTCTCTCCCTTTGACAAAAATTAAAATGGGATAAAACTCCCCCTTACTGACTCACTCTACTCTCCTTGAGAGGAAACCATTAAGAATAGATCCAGAAAGAAATAAGCATGCAACTCACTGGACCAATGCAGACACTAGTGTATTTAATAAACACTAGAAGAGGGTAGAACACTCAACGTCCTCGTGAGATACTAAAACTTTCTTTGCACAAAGGTTTTACAAATATGTCTTCTATTTTCTCCTTTATAGGAACATACTCAAGATTCACTTCGTTCTCCAATTCCTTCTCTCTCAAGAAATTATACCTAATAGAAATATGTTTAATTCTAGAATATTACACTAGATTCTTTCAAACATTTATAGCACTGGTGTTATCACACATGATTAAAATTGGCTCATCAAAAGTTACACCTATATCATTCAAAGTCTATTTCATGCATAATACTTATTTACAAAATGAGGATGTTGTAATGTATTTTGATTCAACAATTGATAATGTTACAAAATCCTTCTTCTTTCTTGACCACTAAACCAACTAGGAGCTAAGGAAATAAGCTCTACCACTAATACTTCTCTGTTTAGCCAGACAACCTACCCAATCTGTATTAGTATAAGTTGTCAATGAGAACTCTGATACTTTTAGATACCATAATAAAAACCCTTTTCTTCCCTTGAAATATCTGAAAATCCTCTTCACTTTCATAACATGTGACTATTTCGGTTCTCACTGAAATTTGGCTTCCAAACATACTACATACATAAGATCTGGTCTAGTAGTAGTCAGGCACAATAATCATCCAATTAGTGATCTATACTTACTTGCATCATCCTTAAGTGAATTATCTTCCTTTGTCAACTTACATAGATTATAATAATAAGATTACATACTTCTTTAGAATTCTCCAAACTAAACTTCTTCAACAATTTCTTGACATACTTGGACTGAAAATTGAAAATTCCTTTATTTTTCTAAATTACCTACAATCCAAGAAATAAATTAAACTTACCAATCATAGATATCTCAAATTCATTCTACATCTTCTCTGCAAATTTTCTACACAAGTAATATTTTCATGCACAAATAATTTCATCAAAATAAATAATAATTATCAAGATCTGATTAGAATATATTATGTAATATAATTTGTTGTCTAACAAACCTTTTTGAAATCCTTTTCCAATCAAATATCTATCTAATCTACGATACCAAGATCTTGGTGCCTTTTTCAAACCATATAATTCCTTCTTCAATCTACATACGATATTCAATTTTTCTTCTAACATGAATCATTCTAGTTTTTCAATATAAATTTCTTCTTTTAGTTCTCCATTCAAGAATGTTGACTTGACATCCATTTGATAAACCTTAAAATATTTGTATGCTGAAAAAGTTAAAAATATACAGATTACCTCCATCTGGGTATAAGGGCCATAAGTCTCATCAAAATCAATTCCTTTAGTCTAAGTGTAACCTTTTCATACTAACCTTTACTTATTTCTTATTACCTTTCCATTCTCATCCAACTTATTCCTAAAAAACCCATTTAGTACCAATCACATTCTTATTATCCATTCTAGGCACAAGTTCCTAGGAATGATTCTTATCTATCTAATCATGTTCTTCCTTCATTTCTTTTACCCTGTTTTGATCATTGTAGGCTTCTTCTACTTATTGAGGCTCAATTTTTGAAAGTAAACAAAAAGATATGTTCTCTTCTACCACTATACTCCTAGTAACAAATCCTCTTTTGTTATCACCAATAATTTAATTCTTAAAATTATTTATCTGTACATACCTTTCTTTCTTAATTGTAGATGCCCAGGTAAGGGAAAAACCATGGTAAGGATGGAAGCCACAAGATTTACTCAATAGAATAAATAACCATGTTAGAGGTTTATTAAAAAAGGGGAATGCCCATGCATTTAGGCACACTACCTAGATATAACTAATCAAATACAAAAGAGGGATACAACCCTAAAGAAAGCTTACTACTTTACAAAATAGATTGGACTACAATCCAAAATGATAAACTAAAAGATAGCATCTACATATGCCAAAACACTTCCATGAAAGCACATACAAAATATCTACACAATTCTAATTCAAACTTCTAATTATATCCTTTTTTCATATATGTACATCATATAATAATACACAATTTAAAACATCTAAACTTGATCTTATATACAAGATATAAAAAATGAATCATCATAGGTCAGCCTCAAGAATACATTAAAAAAAATATGTAACATGTGGAATCAGTCAACCAAATCCATGCTCAAAATATTATGGTAACATCAAATAACCACATAGATCCATTCTCGCATGTTGTCTCTAAGTGATTGAACTTACACTAATACATTTGGGGTGAAATTGCGACGGCAGGCAAATGTCATGAGGTTTTGGCCTTTTTTTTTCAAATATAGCCCGACACCGTCGTAATTTGCGATGACAATACATTTGGCATTGTCGCAATTACGACGTTGTCGGGATATAAGCGCAAAATTAAAAAGGAACGTTGTCATGTGTGTTTTCAACAGCGCCGTAACCCTCCGCGAAATTACATCAGGATATAAGGGCAAAAAAAATAAGAACATTGTCATTTGTGTTTTCAACAGCGCCGTAACCCTCTGCGAAATCACATCGGGATATAAGGGCAAAAAAAACAAGAACATTGTCATTTGTGTTTTCAACAGCACCGTAACCCTCCGCGAAATCACAGCTACAATTTCTGAGTATGTTGGGTTTACTTTTCTTTTGTCATTATTATGTAATCTGGTATTCAGCTGTTAGAGAGCTAAAATACCCAGAAATGAGGACATATCTATGTTGAATTTATTGTTAGAGGCTTTGGTTATTTAGAAGTTTAATTTTATTTGTTCATCTTTCAAGCACAAACATTTTGTGGACCGTAACGTCTTCATTATTTCGGGTATGCAGTGAAACAGCCCTAACTTGCAATTGCGATGTTGTCGGGATATAAGGGCAAAAAAAAAAAGGAACGTTGTCATTTGTGTTTTCAACAGCACCGTAACCCTCCACGAAATCACATCAGGATATAAGGGCAAAAAAAACAAGAACGTTGTCATTTGTGTTTTCAATAGCGCCGAGAGAGATTCCCTCCGTGAAATCATAGCTACAATTTCTGAGTACGTTGGGTTTATTTTTCTTTTGTCATTATTATGTAATCTGGTATTCAGCTGTTAGAGAGCTAAAATACCCAGAAATGAGGACATATCTGTGTTGAATTTATTGTTAGTAGCTTTGGTTATTTAGAAGTTTAATTTTATTTGTTCATCTTTCAAGCACAAACATTTTGTGGACTGTAATGTCTTCATTGTTTCGGGTATGCAATGAAACAGCCCTAACTTGTGACTACCTTCATGGTACTTGTGTACATTATCATGTTGTCTTTATAGTGACTGTCCTCATTCAAGTGGCAATTACACAAGGGACAGTCACTGTGAGATGTCCTCATTTGTGACAAGGACAGTCACACTTAGGACATCTCATAGTGATATTCCCTTGTGTAATTTCCACTTGAATGTATTGCTATTGAACCACATTAATGCTTTTCTTCTTCAACAAATGAGGACAGTCACTGTAAAGACAACATGATAATGTACACAATTACCAAAAAATGATCTTGTTAATTGATGTAACACTTTGTCTTGCTCACTCCCTATCCTTCACTAGGGTCTCTTTAGGCCAATGTTTTGACTTGATAGGGTACTTAACTATCCCTACACTCTTTAGGTATCTCTACCCAAGATCCCACTCCTTCAACTAGTGCACACCAACAAGAAATACAACGAACTCTGCTCAATACCAATCTAGCTACTAGGACACTCCTAGTCTTGTCTTCACAAATTGAAACACATTTAACTAGAACTTTACTCCATGGAGAGGCTGGCCACTAGGACCTCTATTGGTTTCAATATTACTCCTTCACCTATACTTTTCATCAGTACTTCAATCCGGTTCATCAAACCATGCCAATTGCACCCAAAAATAGGCTGCTAGCAATTAGGCCTTTGTCAAGCCTTTTTGTTTATATTAAGCCACCTAAAGGGCTTAGGATTCAGATGCCCTTTATTGAGAACTCCAAGATATCTAAGGTCTTCTCCTCCTAGATTTTTTGTACACCAACTGCTACAGCCATGCCTGAAAACAAGTATTTTGACACAACTTGGACAGTCTGACTAAGAGTTTATTTTCTTAGCAGCCAAAGAAACTCACCCAATCTTCTAATTTGACTTGGGGCTTCTTTAGATGTGTGTCTACCTCTCCATGAGATTTTAGTTGAAGCAACCAATGCATTCAACTTGTTGTAATCTTCTTGTAATGATTTGTCATCCCTAACTGTGCTCAACTGACTCACCTAGGACATCATTGCAAACATAGAAAATGAGCTTCCCAGGGCCCCTCCTTCCAAACATATAGTACATGGAGTCTCCTCACCCATTCCAAGAGCCCGTACAAAATTGACAATGGAATGATGAGCTAAGACTCCATTTGTTCAACCTGCCTGGTTCAAACCAATGATAGGGTACTTAACAAAAGAATTAACAAACTAGTTGGAATGCTTCAAAACTCAAAAAAAACACAACACAGAATAAAAAAACAACTTGTACTAACTTTTCCAATAGACACTGCGAGCTATCTAATCCATTAATCAACTGAAAACAAAGAAACAAAAAAACTCAAGAATTCACTAAAACCGTGTTACTCTACAAATCTTCTTAATTCCAAATGTTTTTCCCCCCAACCTTTTTCATAGATCGATGGAGGCCTCTTATAGTTGATCTGATGCCTAATTCAATGGTTTCATATAGTTACATAACCATCTTACTCGAAAATGCTCCCTTGCACAAATGTTGTCAATGTTGTGAATGACAACATTGACAACTTGTTACAACCTTTGGGATTTTGGTTCAAAACTTATTGTTCAAACACCATAAGACCCTAACCATGACTTAGTTAGGCTATTTAGACCTCACATAGGCCACTTCTACACTTCTTTTCCCAATTTGACCCCTAAATGCTTCATTCCCACTTTTGCCACAATATTGGTAACTTGGGTACAAATTGGCACTTGCCTTCACAAAGGTCACACATGAGGACATCTCACAGTGATCGATTGTCCCTTGTGTAATTGCCACTTGAATGTATTGCTATTGAACCACATTAATTCTTTTCTTCTTCAACAAATGAGGACAGTCACTCTAAAGACAACATGATAATGTACACTCACTGTAAGGACAGTCACAAATGAGGACATCTCACAGTGACTGTCCCTTGTGTAATTGCCACTTGAATGTATTGCTATTGAACCACATTAATGCTTTTCTTCTTCAACAAATGAGGACAATCACTCTAAAGACAACATGATAATGTACACTCACTGTAAGGATAGTCACAAATGAGGACATCTCACAGTGACTGTCCCTTGTGTAATTGCCGCTTGAATTACACAAGGGACAGTCATTGTGAGATGTCCTCATTTGTGACAAGGACAGTCACACATGAGGACATCTCACAGTGATTGTCTGTAATGTCCCCTTTTTGGCTAACTTGGAAAACAGGAACAATTACTCCACTTCTCAGACTTACTCTATCAGATACTTACAATTAAACTAAGTAATGGAGGTTACTTAAGATATCAACCGCTATTTCAGATTCAATCACAATATGTGTGCAAGATGATATTGATACCAATATGTTTAATAGCACTGTCAGATATAATGATATGAAATATGCTATGAATATGATGTTTCCTATCACTTATAGTGATAGTATAATGATGGTATGTCTGATATAAACAATATCGATATACAATCAATAAGTATTGCTTACAGCAATGTATTTGCTGTGTCTGATATGATGATGTAATTATGCAAATGTGTAATATCGCTATGAGTGATATGTTGCTATTACAGATTCTGAATTATATGCTTGCAACTTCAAATATTGATGCTATTTCTGACTATCCTTTCTATCTGTGCAATCATGGTGTTGTCTCTGATCTGCAATGATAAACTTGAAACCAAACTGCCAAAGGCAGATGCTCTATTGAGTATATCCAAATATGGATAAGTAAATAAAGTTCTAATGATGCCTTGAGTGACTGACGAGAATGCATTCTTATATTGTCTTTAACAAATGAAGAGATGCTATGAATGAGACGTGTCTTGTTTCTTCCTCCATGTCCCTTTGTTAATCACACCTTTCCATAATCCGACAGTTCACATAATATTATTTCATTATTTTCTGATCATAGATAACTCCCAGATTGACTCAATATCAAATCTTTTTATGAAGGTAATCTTCCCTAATTGGTAGTGCAACCAGTAGTTAACATCCATTGTGTTTGTATTAGTTTGGTCTAACTATCATTAGTATTTAGTCAATCGATATTAACTCTTGTGTTATCCCATATTGTTATGATGATATCCAATCTTTCTACTCTAATAGAAGTCGATATCATTTTCTGATAATTGTCCATTTATTGGTTGATTGCTGGTAATGGAGTTTGATCTTCAAATTGACTTCCATTCCTGTTAATACTTAAGGATACATTGTACTTATTATCCATGACTGATGCCTCATTCATCAATAGCTTGTGATATAATCACTGATGCTTTTGTGTTTCTACAAGATGTGGTTTATCTCAGACAATCGATAATCTTTCAATCCTTTAGTCGATATCCTCCTATGTGGTGTCTATTGATATAGATAGTAGAATTCAATCTAGTTTATGTTATTGTCATGATAACATAGGAAGTGATGGTGCATATTTGCTAGCGGGTCTTCATGTTTGATATTGCTTTATCGGATATGTCATTGTCTAAACTTGTGCAATTAATGATTATTTATAATATATGAATGGTTATCCTTCTTGCTTATCAATACATCTTCTGAAACACATAGCGACCTATCGCTTATTCATATCATGTTGATCTTGACTTCATAGTATTTGGTTCATTAATCATCCTCTCATGGTATCGATGTGTAATGACTAGTGATTGTTGTATCACTTCTTCATTCCTCATCGTGATAGATAATGCAAATGTTTAATGTAGATGTATATCGATTACAGATATTCGATATTGCTTTAAACGTTATTATTATTATTATTATTATTATTATTAATGTTATTGTTATTATTAAATATTATAATTAATGATGTTAGTAATATTAATAATATTATAATAAATATTATTATAGTGATAACATATTGTTTTATATTGAGAGGTTTATTAATATTATTTATATATTAAAATTATTATATCAATAATTGATTTAATATTATTACTTAATATATTATTATAATATACTATATATAATTTATTAATAATTATTTATTATTAATTTATATTATAATTATAATCATAATTAAATTATTTATTAATATTTTAATATTATTTAATTAACATATTACTTATTATGCTAACTATATATTATTATTATCTTTTGATAATAATTATATATTATTGTTATATATCGTTAATAATAGATTATTATATATCATCTAATCATTTTATTATTATTATACTAAGTTCAATATGTCACAGCTCATGACATTGTCCCTTGTGTAATTGCCACTTGAATGTATTGCTATTGAACCACATTAATGCTTTTCTTCTTCAACAAATGAGGACAGTCACTCTAAAGACAACATGATAATGTACACTCATTGTAAGGACAGTCACAAATGAGGACATCTCACAGTGACTGTCCCTTGTGTAATTGCCACTTGAATTACATAAGGGACAGTCATTGTGAGATGTCCTCATTTGTGACAAGGACAGTCACACATGAGGACATCTCACAGTGATTGTCCCTTGTGTAATTGCCACTTGAATGTATTGCTATTGAACCACGTTAATGCTTTTCTTCTTCAACAAATGAGGACAATCACTCTAAAGACAACATGATAATGTACACTCACTGTAAGGACAGTCACAAATGAGGACATCTCACAGTGACTGTCCCTTGTGTAATTTCTGCTTGAATTACATAAGGGACAGTCATTGTGAGATGTCCTCATTTGTGACAAGGATAGTCACACATGAGGACATCTTACAGTGATTGTCTCTTGTGTAATTGTCACTTGAATGTATTGCTATTGAACCACATTAATGCTTTTCTTCTTCAACAAATGAGGACAGTCACTCTAAAGACAACATGATAATGTACACTCACTGTAAGGACAGTCACAAATGAGGACATCTCACAGTGACTGTCCCTTGTGTAATTGCCGCTTGAATTACACAAGGGACAGTCATTGTGAGATGTCCTCATTTGTGACAAGGACAGTCACACATGAGGACATCTCACAGTGATTGTCTGTAATGTCCCCTTTTTGGCTAACTTGGAAAACAGGAACAATTACTCCACTTCTCAGACTTACTCTATCAGATACTTACAATTAAACTAAGTAATGGAGGTTACTTAAGATATCAACCGCTATTTCAGATTCAATCACAATATGTGTGCAAGATGATATTGATACCAATATGTTTAATAGCACTGTCGGATATAATGATATGAAATATGCTATGAATATGATGTTTCCTATCACTTATAGTGATAGTATAATGATGGTATGTCTGATATAAACAATATCGATATACAATCAATAAGTATTGCTTACAGCAATGTATTTGCTGTGTCTGATATGATGATGTAATTATGCAAATGTGTAATATCGCTATGAATGATATGTTGCTATTTCAGATTCTGAATTATATGCTTGCAACTTCAAATATTGATGCTATTTCTGACTATCCTTTCTATCTGTGCAATCATGGTGTTGTCTCTGATCTGCAATGATAAACTTGAAACCAAACTGCCAAAGGCAGATGCTCTATTGAGTATATCCAAATATGGATAAGTAAATAAAGTTCTAATGATGCCTTGAGTGACTGACGAGAATGCATTCTTATATTGTCTTTAACAAATGAAGAGATGCTATGAATGAGACGTGTCTTGTTTCTTCCTCCATGTCCCTTTGTTAATCACACCTTTCCATAATCCGACAGTTCACATAATATTATTTCATTATTTTCTGATCATAGATAACTCCCAGATTGACTCAATATCAAATCTTTTTATGAAGGTAATCTTCCCTAATTGGTAGTGCAACCAGTAGTTAACATCCATTGTGTTTGTATTAGTTTGGTCTAACTATCATTATTATTTAGTCAATCGATATTAACTCTTGCGTTATCCCATATTGTTATGATGATATCCAATCTTTCTACTCTAATAGAAGTCGATATCATTTTCTGATAATTGTCCATTTATTGGTTGATTGCTGGTAATGGAGTTTGATCTTCAAATTGACTTCCATTCCTGTTAATACTTAAGGATACATTGTACTTATTATCCATGACTGATGCCTCATTCATCAATAGCTTGTGATATAATCACTGATGCTTTTGTGTTTCTACAAGATGTGGTTTATCTCAGACAATCGATAATCTTTCAATCCTTTAGTCGATATCCTCCTATGTGGTGTCTATTGATATAGATAGTAGAATTCAATCTAGTTTATGTTATTGTCATGATAACATAGGAAGTGATGGTGCATATTTGCTAGCGGGTCTTCATGTTTGATATTGCTTTATCGGATATGTCATTGTCTAAACTTGTGCAATTAATGATTATTTATAATATATGAATGGTTATCCTTCTTGCTTATCAATACATCTTCTGAAACACATAGCGACCTATCCCTTATTCATATCATGTTGATCTTGACTTCATAGTATTTGGTTCATTAATCATCCTCTCATGGTATCGATGTGTAATGACTAGTGATTGTTGTATCACTTCTTCATTCCTCATCGTGATAGATAATGCAGATGTTTAATGTAGATGTATATCGATTACAGATATTCGATATTGCTTTAAACGTTATTATTATTAATATTATTATTATTAATGTTATTGTTATTATTAAATATTATAATTAATGATGTTAGTAATATTAATAATATTATAATAAATATTATTATAGTGATAACATATTGTTTTATATTGAGAGTTTATTAATATTATTTATATATTAAAATTATTATATCAATAATTGATTTAATATTATTACTTAATATATTATTATAATATAATATATATAATTTATTAATAATTATTTATTATTAATTGATATTATAATTATAATCATAATTATATTATTTATTAATATTTTAATATTATTTAATTAACATATTACTTATTATGCTAACTATATATTATTATTATCTTTTGATAATAATTATATATTATTGTTATATACCGTTAATAATAGATTATTATATATCATCTAATCATTTTATTATTATACTAAGTTCAATATGTCACGGCTCATGACATTGTCCCTTGTGTAATTGCCACTTGAATGTATTGCTATTGAACCACATTAATGCTTTTCTTCTTCAACAAATGAGGACAGTCACTCTAAAGACAACATGATAATGTACACTCATTGTAAGGACAATCACAAATGAGGACATCTCACAGTGACTATCCCTTGTGTAATTGCCACTTGAATTACACAAGGGATAGTCATTGTGAGATGTCCTCATTTGTGACAAGGACAGTCACACATGAGGACATCTCACAGTGATTGTCCCTTATGTAATTGCCACTTGAATGTATTGCTATTGAACCACATTAATGCTTTTCTTCTTCAACAAATGAGGACAGTCACTCTAAAGACACCATGATAATGTACACTCACTGTAAGGACAGTCACAAATGAGGACATCTCATAGTGACTGTCCCTTGTGTAATTGCCACTTGAATGTATTGCTATTGAACCACATTAATGCTTTTCTTCTTCAACAAATGAGGATAGTCACTCTAAGGACAACGTGATAATGTACACTCACTGTAAGTGTACATTATCATGTTGTATTACAAATGGAACTTATGTTGGTCAGGATATAAGTGCAAAAAAAAAAAGGAACGTTGTCATTTGTGTTTTCAACAGCGCCGAGAGAGATTCCCTCCGCGAAATCAAGCGGGTTATCATTTGTGTTTTGAACAAAGCGAGTTGTCATTTGTGTTTTGAACAGCACCAAGAGAGATTCCCTCCACAAAATCAAGCGGGTTGTCATTTGTGTTTTCAACAGCACCGAGAGAGATTCCCTCTGCAAAATCACAGCTACAATTTCTGAGTACGTTGGGTTTATTTTTCTTTTGTCATTATTATTTAATCTGGTATTCAGCTGTTAGAGAGCTAAAATACCCAGAAATGAGGACATATCTGTGTTGAATTTATTGTTAGCGGCTTTGGTTATTTAGAATGCTTCCCCACAATACTTAATTACACAAGGGATAGTCACTGTGAGATGTCCTCATTTGTGACAAGGACAGTCACACATGAGGACATCTCACAGTGACTGTCCCTTGTGTAATTGCCACTTGAATGTATTGCTATTCAACCACATTTATGGGCCCGTTTGGACCATGACACACAGTAGCATCTACAAAGAAGAATATCCCAGGTGTAACAAGTTGTAAGAATATACCAACAATTCTAAGAAGTTCTCTAGCACGTAGTAGCATCTACAGAGAAGAATATACAACATGAGGGCAGCTACTGTAAAGACAACATGATAATGTACACTCATTGTATGTGTACATTATCATGTTGTCTTTACAGTGACTGACCTCATTCAAGTGGTAATTACACAAGGGACAGTCACTGTGAGATGTCCTCATTTGTGACAAGGACAGTCACACATGAGGATATCTCACAATGACTGTCCCTTGTGTAAGCCACTTGAATGTATTGCTATTCAACCACATTTAT
Source organism: Chamaecyparis obtusa (assembly GCA_027943335.1). Lineage (NCBI taxonomy): Eukaryota > Viridiplantae > Streptophyta > Pinopsida > Cupressales > Cupressaceae > Chamaecyparis > Chamaecyparis obtusa. The sequence goes on from BSBK01011339.1 coordinate 45,284, forward strand.
GGGCCCGTTTGGACCACGACACATAGTAGCATCTATAGAGAAGAATATCCCAGGTGTAACAAGTTGTAAGAATATACCAACAGTTCTAAGAAGTTCCCTAGCACATAGTAGCATCTTCTAATTGTCTATACCACTTCACAAGGTATTGTTTGCACACATTGTTTTTGGTTCTTTTGATGACCCTTGTTTTGAAATTGCTATTAGGCCTTGTAGCTTATATGTTTTGATTGCTGAAGAGATTCTAAAGCTAAGCAAGAAGACCATTGCACGAGTTATAGCTGCGCACTCAGGTTTGAAAATTGTATATTTTTTAATCTAATGTATATTTTAACTAGACTTTTAGCTTATTTTTGCTGTATATTTTAATCTAAAGGGAATTATGGATGTGAACTTGAAAGAATTTTGTACTTAGTTCTTATGGAGAGAATAGTAGTAGTTTACGGTCTAATATCAAATAGAGTTTTCCAATTACAGAAAGTTAATGAATTCTAATAGCTTATATGTTTTGATTGCTGGAGAGCTTCTAGAGCTAAGCAAGAAGACCATTGCACGAGTTATAGCCACGCGCTCAGGTTTGAAAATTGTATATATTTTAATCTAATGTATATTTTAATCCTTTTGCCATGTCATGTAATATGTCTTGCCTTGTAGCTTATATGTTTTGAAATTGTTGTTAGGCCTTGTAGCTTATATGTTTTGATTGCTAGAGAGCTTCTAGAGCTAAGCAAGAAGACCATTGCACTAGTCGTAGCCGCGCGCTCAGGCATGAAAATTGTGTATTTTTTAATCTAATGTATATTTTAACTAGACTTTTAAAATATTAAAGGATTTAACTAGGTCTAAGAAGATTTGTGTACTTTTGACAATTTTGCTTAGTCACTGAAAGTTGTAGACCGAAGTTTTCATAGCCCAATTTTTGCTTCTTGCGAAGAACGATCATGTCAGATAATATAAGTGAAGAACAAAATAGGGAGACAATCACTAGATTGTGGTCTAACTTGAAAAGAAAAGGTGATGGAAAATGTTATTGTCCCTGCAAAATTTGTAAGGGCTTAAACCGTATAAGATTGCTAATCAAAATAGTTAAGAGACATTGTAGGGAGAATGGTCACATTGAAGGGGGGCATGACTATCATCCACTGGTAAGTTGTTCATTATATCATTTTAAGAATTTATATACATATGAAATCACTTGATGATGAGTTGAAGATCATGGTTTATTTATGTTAATCAATTTTATATAGGTTGATCTCCCCAGGGAAGTACATGATATGGAGGAACATGGGGGTTCGAATATCCAAGGTGAAGATAATGATCCCATGGAAGATGATGATCATGCACTAGAAAACACAATTGAAGATGATGGTATAAATACATTGATCCATGACACATTTAGTCCAAGCGGATCTGATCATGATGATGATGATGATAGCCTTGATGTACCTCTACTTGAGAAGGCATATGAGCCCCTATACAAAGACTCCCAAACAACTCTTCTCTCTATTGTATTGTTGTTGTTGAACTTGAAGGTTATGAAATGTTTATCCAACATAACAATGTCACGTATGTTAAGGTATGTCATATATGTCTTTATAGTTAACAAAGGGTGAATAATGTACCACTAATATTGTTTATACTAACAACTTATATTTTTTGCTGTAGATTGATAGGCGAGTTTTTGTTACCACCATCAAATATTCTACCTTGCTCATATCGAGAATTATCTGCTATTATGAAAGATATTGGAATGGAGTATCAAGCAATACATGCTTGTCCCAATGATCATATTATATATTATAAAGAACATGAATTTGCAACACAATGCCCTATATGTCATACGAGTAGATATCGAACAGATCGAATAACAAAAAAGGTGCCTCACAAGGTTCTTCGTTACATCCCCATTATTCCACGGATGCGACAATTATTCAGGTGTACTAGCTTGGCACAATTTATGGATTACCATGCATGCAATAGAAGTCGAGATGACATTATTCGAATCCCTGCGGATGGTTCGGCATTTATGCACATAGAGGAAAAGTGGCAACACTTCAAAGAAGAACCTCGTAATCTCAGGCTTTCATTGGCAGCGGATGGTGTCAATCCATTTGGAGAGATGAGATCTGTTTGCTCGGTGTGGCCTATTTTTGTTATCAACAATAACATTCCTCTGTGGATGTCAATAAAGAGGGAGCACATTATGTTGGCAATGATTGTTCCAGGTATTTTATCATTTGATAGTTATTAATTTACATGTACTTACAAATCTTACAGTAAAATGGTCACAATAATTATGTAATGTTACTGTTCATTCAAGTAGGTAAATATCAAGTTAAAGATATGAATGTATATATTGAGCCTCTTATTGACGAGTTGGTGGAGTTATGGAACGGTGTCACTATGTATGACATGTCTAGACCAATAGGACAAAGACAATTTCAATTCCATGCAATACTTGTATGGACAATACATGATGCCCCAGGGCTAACACATTTTTGGGTATGTTATAGTGAATTCAAGTTGCGCATGATAATTCTAATTATAAAAATCAACATATTTAATAATCCAATTATATCATTATCTTGTAGGTCTTCAAACAAAGGGAAAATTGGCATGTCCAGTTTGTGGTACAAAGATGAAATCTCGTCATTCAAAAAGTTTAGGAAAGCATGTGTTTGATGAGTACAGACACTTCCTCCACAGGAATCATAAGTATTGAAGTATGGAAAAACATCTTTTCAATGGGAAAGAAGAGACTACATCAAAGCCACGAAGAATGACACCTCACCTATGGAAGTTGGAATATAATAGAATTAATCGTCGAGGAAATATCGTTCCACTTAATGGTTTATGTTTGTAATTTATATATTTCTATTGTGATTTTTGTTTACTAATTATGTAATTGATGATCATGAAGGTCATCAAGGCACTACTGACAACCTTCCAAAGGGACTAAAAAGATATCCCAAACAATTTAGTAGGTTGCCCTACTACGAGGACCTACAAATTGTGCATTTGTTTGATCTTATGCATGTTGGAAAGAATATAACAAAGACATTGTGGAAAATACTGGATGGAAGGCGTGACAAAGAAAAAATTGTCAAAATTTGTAATGACATTCATGAATCCAATCATGCACTGAAGAATTTCATTCACTCAAATAGCAATAGAGATTAGATTAATATAAGTGCCCTTCCTTGGTTATTAACGGAGCAGCAAAGTGATGCCATAAAAGAAGTCATACAAAAAATTTGATTTCCCACAGGATTTGCTGGGAACATAAGCAATCTCATATCAAAGAAAAGTGAATTTGGGCCAGGGCTCAAAATGCATGATTGGCATACTTTCATCAAGGTAAGTTATGTTCTTCTGTATTTACAATATATTCATAAACTACGTGTACTATTCATTATGTTATGTTAGAAAATAATGAAATGATTGGTTTATAATTACTGCAGTACATGCTACCTCTATCTCTCCTAGAGCACTTCAACAATAACATCAAACAAGTGATATATGATCTTGGAAAATACATGAGGTAAGCAGTAATATCTGTTCAATTTGTTGTATATATTTATTATATTCACAATTTGTTTTTCTTGCTATGTAATCTATTGTATATTATTTTGTAAAGTCTCTTATTTATATATTTTTTGTGACTTGAATCTCTTAATGTAGGTGGTTGTCATCTAAAGAAATCCATAAAGAAGATATAAACTATTGGAAGAGAAGAATTCCTCATTGTTTGTGTGAAATGCAAAAGTGTCTACCTCCAACTTTTTTCAATGCACAAGAACACTACCTCATACACCAAGTTGAGGAGATTGAATTGTGTGGACCTGCACACACTAGGTCAATGTGGATGGTTGAGAGGCACTTGAAATCTTTGAAGGATTTGGTTCGACAAAGAGCACATCCTGAGGGTTCTATGGTAGAGGGATACATGGTATACCAGACTATGGTGTACATTACTGAATATCTTCCTAAGTTTGCTTCAAATATCCATGTAGATCGCATTTGGGATCTCGACCCTTTTAAAAAATTCAAAGGGGAGTACTTGATGGGGAAAGGTAGATTGAGGAAAGTGACAGGTAATAAATTATAAGATGTTATTGTAATAAATTATTTCTTAATCTTCAAAATAAATCAGTTGTAAGTCATCTATTTTTTTTTTGTACAGTTACTCGAGAGTGGGATGCACTACATTTGTATATTGCAAACAATCTTGATTGGATGATGGTATGGATTGAACGATGTCAACATTCTGGTCAAACATTAACATGGGAAGGTGTATCTTCATTGGTTAAAGAAGCTCATCGTAATGGAGATTCTAATGTTACGCAAAGGGAAATAGATTTAGCATATGGTTTAAGAGATTTCCAGGTACGTACAAAATTATTAATCACCCGTATGTTTATCAACTCACGATATAATAATTTTGACATGTTTCACATATTATTGCAGGTTAAACACCACAAGGGTATGTTCTGTAATGGTCAAAAATTTCGCGTCAAAGTGTTGGATGACACGAAGAAAACTTGTGATTCTGGAATAACTGCAGTCTTTCAAGTGACTAATATTTCATCTAGAAATGACTTAGATCCTCAAGAGTCTAAAAATCAATACTATGGCATTTTGGATGATATACTTGAGTGCGACTTTAGTTCCTTCAAATTAGTACTCTTCGTTGTCAAATGGTACAGGCTACGACTTAATCCAAATGATCCTAATAGAACTGTTATTGAACATGATAATGGATTTACAATGGTTAATACAAGGTCATTTGAGCCAGTTGGGGATGAGCCCTATGTTCTTCCAAGCCAATGTGAGCAGGTATTTTACTTAGAGGTTTCACATAAACTGGGTTGGTCATTTGTTGTTAGACATGAACCGAGAGGAAGGCCGATAAAGTATAATGCGATGGAAGAAGAAGATACCAAAGAAGTAGAAGATGATGTAGATGATGATCACTGTCGACAATTATTGGATGATGTTCCTGAGACAAATTTTCATGAAGAAGAAGAAGAAGATGATGCTGCTACTGATGATGATGATGAAGATGATGTTGATGTTGATGATGATGATGTTGATGACGATGACAACGATGACAACGATGACGACGACGACGATGATGATGACAACGATGACGAGGATGATGATGATGATGATGATGATGATGATGATGATGATGATGATGATGATGATGATGATGATGAGGATGATGATGATGAAATTTAAAAGTATGCCATCAATCCTTAATGTATTTAATATTCATTTCTTGATAGAAATATATTTGTCTTAAATGGTTACATAGTTTATTCATTATCTATTTAAAAGCTATAAGTGTTATAATGTGTACATTTTAATGTTTTTAATTTTTATGTGATGCTTATGATGGATGTGATTATGATTATGATGTGATTATGCTCATGATAATTGAATTACATTTGTAGGAAATTGAACCCCTTTCAAGAGCATCCCGCACAGTCTCATGGATCGACAGGTATAAGTCAATACACCTTATAGAAAGTCTATTTAATACACTTATCAATAGTAAGATTGATGTCTTCTAAGATCTCTCCCATTTGCAGGTACCAACAAATAGGTATTTGTCAGAAGTGTCTTCCTCGAGTGAGGGAAATATAGGAATAGAAGAGGAAAGTGAGACATGCAGTTTATCTAGAATAGGGAGATTAACTATAGGTCAAAGGACTAAAAGGAAATTCAATAAACATATGAAATTTTTCCTTGCTCAAGGGGGGTCATGTTCTTATGATGATGAGATGAAAGGCGACATCGAGGTGCCCTTGAGGTACCAACATCTACAGAAACATTGGGTACCCAAGGAACTTCCTCCAATAAACACTGATTTTTGTGTTAATGAGAGGATATATCGCATAGCACCATCATCATTACATGGTTTGGGCCTATTTTCTATGGATGGCATAAAGGTGTCTTACAACAAAGTTTCTGAATTGATGGAGTATGTTGGACCATGTTACGATTACAAAAGTTGGATGCATATTGTTCAATATAAAAAAATTATGCGTAGGTATGCACTCTTAGCAAATTATATACAACAGCAAGACAATAATCAAAGTAAAAGTGTGGCTATATACATTGATGGAAGGCCAAAAGCAACAGGGAATATTGCAGGTTTTATAAATAGTACACGACCTGGGTCAACTATAAAGCAACCCAATTGCATATTTGAGGTGCGCGAGGGAAATACTATATTCATCTGTGTGATAAAATCAATACGTGCAGGGGAAGAGCTGCTTATTGATTACAATTTGAACCGCATAGATACAAACGAGGCTACTATCATGGGGGTGGTACATACTATTAAACCAACTTCTAATCAATGACTCCAACATACCATTTAGTTATTAAATTTTTGGCTAACATTTTTATACTTGATCTTTGACACAGGGGCACAATATGGAGCAACCGCCCGAAGGTGATGGTGACGATATTCCTAGCTCATCTACACATGAGCAGGTAAAACTCATTGTAATTGTGCAAACTAGATAGAAGCAAAATGTTATTTTTTTTAATGTTATTTTCTTCATTGTTTTGGAGTAATTTTGATAATACTAATACTATTGTTGTCACAGAGGGCCGGTGGTCGGAGAGAGGGAAAGCAACCTGCAGTCCCTCAGGAGTCCCCCCTTGTGGACCCTTTTTTTATTGATTTAGCAGAGACCGATGACCCGATCGGTTCCATTAAAAAGCTGCTAAAGAAAATTGGGAAAGAACTTCTACGTTTGGTATCCATACATCCTCAGACTCAGGAAATAAAAGACAGGGTAGCTGAGTTGTTGCGCACTTCTGAAAACTTTAAAGTAAGTATTAATGAAATTTTTAATTATTACAAGAGTTCAATAATGGTTTTTATGTTATGCTCTTTTATGACATTAATTAAAATATGGATGCATTGTCTTTACAGAGTTATTTGCGTAATTTTGAACCCCATTCCCATGATGAGGCCGGTATTGCAAGTGGTTCAGGTAGATCACATGTTCCATTCCCCACTTGTGTTTTCCACTGAATATATATAGGAATGATCATAATCATTGACAATACATGCTCGAACAATTTTTTTTTTTAATGCTCTAACAATCTTGTCCATGCTAGTCCACGCGTTCTATATTTATGCATGCTCTAACAATTTTATTCTTCAGCTCCTTTCCATGATGATATGACAACGCTGCCTCCATCCAGGACAGCCACAAATGTCTTGCTGACTGCCATGTCAACAACACATAGCCTAAATGCACCAACTGTTGCACCATCTACTGGTACACAAATCCCTCTTTTTCTCTCTTTTGTTATGTGTTTAAGTGTTATGTGTTTACGATGTAGACCCCTTGATTGTGTTTGTGCCATGGGTGCTCTGGACCAATTTATTTCCCTTGAAGTATTATTTCTTGGAGGCATTTGATAATGGTTTTCATTTTTTGCAATAGGAGATGCAACAAGTCCCAATGCAACATCATTTCCTGGATGTTCCCGTGTTCCTAGTACGGGAACGGTGAAGGATTGCGTATTGATCATCAGCAACGATGAAGGCGTTCCCTTAAAAGTATCCAAACTTCCAGGTACTTTAAAGTTATTATTATTCTATAGTGATATAATAGTAATTTAGTTTTTGATCACTCTTCATCGACTAATGATCCCATGATTATTTTGTAGGGAATGATATTTTTTGACGAAAACTTGGTGACGAGTGTTTGCGGATATTCAGGCCCACCATACGTACATGGTGGAACATCATATCATAACTAAAACCCCAAACCACTATTTTGATTTCATATCATTGCTAGAATAGTTTTCCTTTTCATCAATTTCTTGAACTATATTAAAGGTAGCTTCTCTTCATTTATGAGTCTAACATGTTTTTTTTTACTTAAAAGGTGGAATAACCAAGATAAAAAGTTGAAGGATGATCTTGTACATAGTATGACCCAGCTTTTTGGACCTCGTGCATTCGAGAGAAACAAGCTCCTTGAAAGAGCTGGTTTATGTTTGAAGTATATTAGGGACCAGTATAGGAAATATTTAGAGGTTAACCCAAGGCACGAGTGTCCGCCCTATGTTCTTGAGGCTGAGTGGCAGGGTTTGATTTTGGATAGAAAGTATAAAGCTGACATGAAAAAAGGAATTACGCCAATAGAGAGTAGAGCAAGGTATGTGATACTTTTGAGAATGTAATTATGTACTAATTAACCTCTAAATTTTTCCTAGATAATTTTGATTATGTAATTATGTAAGAATGTAATTATGTACTAATTATGTACTGGTCTCTAATATATTTCAAACTTTTCATAGATTGCCTGACACATCAAAGGCAACAAAGGCAAGATTAGAAAAGCACGGGACACACAAGCTCGGCTCTGGTGGTTTTTCCAAACTTCAAGCACGAGTTGTAAGTATTAGTAAATGAAAACTTGTATCAATTTTTTTATATATTGCAAGGAAATTTTTTTTGATCAAACAATGCAAGTAAAATTCACCATACCAAGAAAAAATGTAGGGGTCAGAGTTCAATAGATGCCTCACAGAAGAGGACAAGAGAATTGGCTTCCAACAAGGCTATAGAGCCGTGGCTGAACGGCTACGAGCTGAAATCAGTGTGCAAGGTTCAAATAATGATGCATCTGAGCCACAGGTAAATAAGCTAAATGAAATTTATTTCAAATTGAATACTTTACCAATTAGTCTATTTGATGTTTAGTTCTAATATAAAGTGAGTATATCTGTTTTAAGAAAGCAATGATAACAATGTGTAGGATATTGGAATGCAGCCTGACAATCCTTCTACACAATCTATGCATAATGAAGGTTCGCATGATGTGCATCCTAGTGGTGGAGGTATACATTTGCTATTAAAAATTTTATATGTAATTACAATTGGTGTTTGGATTAATGTAACATTTTGTATAGCAACTATAGAGGATCGAGGGGTCGGTGCTCATGAGCATGTTGAGGTTGAGTCTAGACAAAATGATGTGGCCAGATCAGGTAATTAAAGAGTGCCACAGTTATGTTCTTTAAAATAATTAAATACTTGTAACAATTATAATTAAATATTTTAAATTTAACTCTTTTATTTGTTATTGTAGAGGACCCCCCTTTGCAGCAGCATAGGAATTTGAGATCATCAAGAACAAAGAACAAAACAACTGATGAGGGGGGTATTGATGATAACACTGATGCTCCTCTTAGAGCTTACATAGAAAAAAAAATTAGAAAGAGAAAAAAGAAATGATTGTCATCTAAATACCTTAATTGATAATGACTGAATTTTATGTCTCAATGAATTTAATTATGTGCTAATGAATGTTCATGAATTATGTGTTTATTTTCATATTGATGAATGTTGCGTGTTAACGAATCTAATGTGTTAATGAATGTTATCATGTGATATTGATTGAATGTTACATTTTATTAATAATTGAAAGAATGAATGAATGTTAGATGTTAACGGGGAATGTAGAGTGATGTTAGGGGGAGGGGGGTGGGGCCAAATGAGCTTCCACCTTCACATGGTTGGCCCTGTTTAGTAGAGAATATTAAACTATATTCTTGAAACAAAGTGAAGCTCAATAAGATACTAAATGAGTCAAAATGGTTATCAAAGTCCTCTATCCATAAGATACTTGTAGTCAAAATGGTTATTAATAAGATACTTGTAGTCAAAATGGTTATCTAGGTCCTCTATCCATTCCATAAGTTCTTCACCATTCAAACTTCCTCCATAACAAGGAATGTGCTCTAGGTTAGTCATGAAGCCTAGCATGGACTCTCTGTCAGATAGAGCCACTATTTCAGAGCCTTTTCTGTGCATTTCCTTCAAGCACTGTACAGTGTACGGATGTGAAAGGGAGGGAAGACCAGTGTGGAAGTTAGAGTATTTATATCTTATGCTTTGAGAGTTTATTTGGTAGATTCAAGACACCTTATATCAAAGTTATTCCTTTTTCTTATCTGTTGTTCTGTCAAACCCTCATTTTTTTGGTTATTGCATTCAAATGGCCTTAACTTGCAAATAAACCATAGGATATCCTCTGTTCTTTGCAAAATGCAAGTTAAGGGGGTTTATTTTCATATTTTAAAAGCTTTGGAGCAGGATACTAAGCTAGAGAATTTCAAGAGCAAGCCCTAGGTCAAGAATCTCAATGTTCTTGACTAGGAGTTGATGGATTATACAAGATCAGAGGGTAGCGGCAAGTAAAGGACCTCAAACCTTGTTGAATCTAGATCTTTAGAGCATGGTGGACATCTTCAAACTCTGATCTTGGTTTCATGCACCCATTTTCAATGCCTTGTTTTGGAACCCACACCCAAAGGCATGCATTAGGTCTGTGGACTCAATAAGGACATTGATATGCTGGAGTGGAGTCAGGGTCTGGGAGTTGGAGGATTGTTAGAACATCAAAAAGGGTACTCAAAAAACATATAAGTTCATAAGGTCCTTTGTCAAATTGAAGAGTTATTGCTGCAGAACAGGTTTTGGAGACCTACTAGAGTCACTAGGTCTATTTGGACCCGTTTGGACCACGACACACAGTAGCATCTACAGAGAAGAAGTTTGGTATGCAATGGTCTTGAAACCTCCTGAGAAATTCTTGGTATGCATTTGTGTGGTGCAAAAGCTTCGTTGAAAGAGAAAAAGAAGAAAAGAATAGAAATGATTTTTTTTCTTTTTATGTCATATACTGTAACCAGCTACTTATAACTTGCAAAAATTATTATAACCATTTGAAATTGAAACTTAGTTTAATGTGAAACTGAGAACTGCTTTATTAGAGCTTTCTGTGATTTAGATTCAGACATCAAGAACATTTTTTGCCTAATATTGTGATTAATGTTTATTTATTAATATCTCATACTGACAAACAATTGATAATTGTAGGGAAAACGTCATTGGGGGTCTTTGAGTATCCACCAGAAGCCAAGGAGAAAATGTATTCAAATGCTAAAGATAGTGTAACAGTCCTTACAGCTGTTGAACCTTGTTGTGTAGATCATCTCCGATTCTCCAAGTTCAATAGTACTGTGGTATTCCTTTGGATACTTCTAATGGTAAATTTCAGACATCAAGTTCTTTTCGTATGAAACTACTACATTTGTAATCTGTAGTTTTAAACTTTTAGTTTATAAATGTTCATCAGCTTTAGTTCGTATGCTGCCATTTCAAGTATGATTAATGAAGTTACCTTTATCACAGGATGAAAGTGAGCAGTCAGCATACTGGTACGGAGTTGGCAACATTGATACGGTGACTAGGGTATCGTTTAATGGTGGTATTGTGTTTTCCCATATTTAGGGCATCGGCCTTTTGAAGCATTTCCTTCATCTCTCTTAAGTCTAAGTTTTAAGTTTGTTTATCTCTCTCGGCACTGTTGAAAATACAAATGACAACGTTCTTGTTTGTTTTTCCCTTATATCCCAATGTGATTTCATGGAGGGTTACGACGCTGTTGAAAACACAAATGAAAACACAAATCCCTTGTGTAATTGCCACTTGAAGGAGGACAGTCACTGTAAAGACAACACGATAATGTACACTTACAGTGAGTGTACATTATCATGTTGTCTTTAGAATGACTATCCTCATTTGTTGAAGAAGAAAAGCATTAATGTGGCTGAATAGCAATACATTCAAGTGGCAATCACACAAGGGACATTCACTGTGAGATGTCCTCATTTGTGACTGTCCTTACAGTGAGTGTACATTATCATGTTGTCTTTAGAGTGACTGTCCTCATTTGTTGAAGAAGAAAAGCATTAATGTGGTTCAATAGCAATACATTCAAGTGGCAATTACACAAGGGACAATCGATCACTGTGAGATGTCCTCATGTATGACTATCCTTGTCACAAATGAGGACATCTCACAATGACTATCCCTTGTGTAATTCAAGTGGCAATTACACAAGGGACAGTCACTGTGAGATGTCCTCATTTGTGACTGTCCTTACAATGAGTGTACATTATCATGTTGTCTTTAGAGTGACTGTCCTCATTTGTTGAAGAAGAAAAGCATTAATGTGGTTCAATAGCAATACATTCAAGTGGCAATTACACAAGGGACAATCAATCACTGTGAGATGTCCTCATGTGTGACTATCCTTGTCACAAATGAGGACATCTCACAATGACTGTCCCTTCTATAATTGCCACTTGAATGAGGATAGTCACTGTAAAGACAACATGATAATGTACACATACAATGAGTGTACATTATCATGTTGTCTTTACAGTGGCTGCCCTCATGTTGTATATTCTTCTCTGTAGATGCTACTATGTGCTAGGGAACTTCTTAGAACTATTGGTATATTCTTACAACTTGTTACACCTGGGATATTCTTCTCTGTAGATGCTATTGTGTGCCGTGGTCCAAACAAGCCCATAAATGTGGTTGAATAGCAATACATTCAAGTGGCAATTACACAAGGGACAGTCACTATGAGATGTCCTCATGTGTGACTGTCCTTGTCACAAATGAGGACATCTCACAGTGACTGTCCCTTGTGTAATTGCCACTTGAAGGAAAAAAGCATTAATGTGGTTCAATAGAAATGTATTCAAGTGGTAATTACACAAGGGATAATCACTCTGAGATTTCCTCATTTGTGACTATCCTTACAGTGAGTGTACATTATCATGTTGTCTTTACAGTGACTGTCCTCATTTGTTGAAGGAAAAAAGCATTAATGTGGTTCAATAGTGATGCAGAGTAGTCAGGGCTTTTAGAATATACAAATATACATCCTTAACTCTCATTCCACCAAGGAAGAAGGAATTCCAATGGTTGAAACGTGAGTTAAGGTCTTTACATCAGTCAAACCCTGAAAATGAGGGTTTGTAAACAATGCACAGAAAATTTGAAATAACTTAGATATAAAATAAAGAGAATCAATCAAACCAACTTCCAAAGCATCAGATGTCACTATTACAACTTCCAGGCAAATTTTATCATCCAACCACCATCTGTACAGCCGTACAGAGTTCATTTTTCACCAGAAATGCACTAAAACAGGGTTATTTTTATTTTTTATGAAAGCAAAATGATTACAATACTGGTTCTTTGTCTGTCTTTGACCATTTGAAGCCTAAAATAGGCTCTCCAAACATTGGTTCAACCATCTAGGTGGTTAGAACAGTTTATCCAACAAATGTCAACTTTGCTAAGCAACTTTTAAAGTTGCATTACAACTTTGCAAACAACTTTGCCGAGAAGGTTAAAAATGTGTTGTGAAACTTTAGGAACCTTATTAAAGTTATTTTGGACCTTCAAACTTCTTAAAAACATCTAAAAGACACCTAATAAACACTTACTATGCTCATTTCATCCAAGGACTCAAAAGATGCCCAAGGTTTATAAGTCACCAAGGGGTCTTGTGTCCAACAAGTGGATGTTTATAAGGAGATAAAATCAATCCTTAATATTTATTACAAACCAAGAAAACATCTAAAAATCCTATTCTAATTTATTGTCATTCAAAAAGACTCTAATTTGTCATTCAAAAAGACTCTGATTTGTCAATCAAAAGGACCTTTCACCAGTCAATCCTTCAAAGCTCCAAGGTGAAAATCTTATGTTCCAATTGATAGGATTTGACTCCTTGGCTTCATGGAAACTTCCTTCAATCATGGTGTCTTTGGCTTGCATTAGGGATGCCCCTGCATCAAATAGCAATGCATTCAAGTGGCAATTACACAAGGGACAATACATGCCCATTAAAGTTGGTGTTTTGTTATCCAGCATGACAATGGAGACAACATACTCTGTGTCAATTTTACTGATCAAATTTCCCTCCGCCAGGCAAAGCAACAATCTGGGTATGATAAGGTGAAATTTGGTAGTCCTTTTGGGTATGATAACAGTTCCAGTTTCCAATAAGATGGTTCATTTTTATAATCTAGCTTCAATTTCTCTTGTGAAAATCTTTTTTTCATTTTATGGGTGGTAAAATATAATTATTATGCTAGAGGTGTGTACTTATGGATGATAATGAAACAAAATGATAAGATTTAAGACTCTTGTTTTTTTTTTAAATAGCAATTTAAGTTTCCTTCTATTATAAATTACTATTTTTCTATTTTTTAATGTATCTTTCCAAATCTTTTATATCAATTTTATTTATGAAATATAAATATATTAATAATGTTTTAGTGTTTTTAGGATTAGTTTATATCAATTCTATGTATCATCATTTGTCATTCAATTGTCAGTATTATTAATTTAGACTGTGCAATTGTAGAACTACTCAAATATGGGTTGGATGGATACTCAAACAGGGGAACCCTCCTCAAATATCTCAAGCAGTGAACTTGGAAAAATGTGTCCTGAAGGAACCCTTTCCATCAGAGAGATAAAAGTACAAACAAGTAAAAGAAGCAAGCTCTACAAATATGTTTTTGAGAAGAAAAATGATAGATTATTCGAGTATGGTTCATGAGGTATATCTAAAAAGACATATTTTTTTTCTTATTATAATAAAAGAGGAAGTTGTGAATGTCAAAGTTGAGTGAAACAAAAGTTATTTTCATCAAATTTTGTTAGGCTTGCTTTTGGGAATAGTTTCTTACAATATTGCTATTAAGATTTTTATTGTGTAGTTTTTAGATTAGGTTTATAAAATTATATTTCATGAGTAGTGATTCATATTAATCAATTAACGATACTTTTGGAAGGTATTTTCAATGTGTCAAATTTTGATATTTTTACAAGAATTAGATTGTGTAATTTTTTTAATTAAAGTCATTGACTCATATTTCATAAATAATAGTTCTCATGAATCCATCTCTTATAAGATTGAATAGTCTATTTAGGAAGTATTTCTGATAGTATGTCAAATTATGATATTAATATTACCATTAGATTGCATGGCTTTGAAGTCAACCTCGTTGACCCATATTCTTCTCTGTAGATGCTACTATGTGCTAGGGAACTTCTTAGAACTGTTGGTATATTCTTACAACTTGTTACACCTGGGATATTCTTCTCTGTAGATGCTACTATGTGCCGCGGTCCAAACGGGCCCATAAATGTGGTTGAATAGCAATACATTCAAGTGGCAATTACACAAGGGACAGTCACTGTGAGATGTCCTCATGTGTGACTGTCCTTGTCACAAATGAGGACATCTCACAGTGACTGTCCCTTGTGTAATTTCCACTTGAATGAGGATAGTCACTGTAAAGACAACATGATAATGTACACATACAATGAGTGTACATTATCATGTTGTCTTTACAGTGGCTGCCCTCATGTTGTATATTCTTCTCTGTAGATGCTACTATGTGCTAGGGAACTTCTTAGAACTGTTGGTATATTCTTACAACTTGTTACACCTGGGATATTCTTCTCTGTAGATGCTACTGTGTGTTGTCGTCCAAACGGGCCCATAAATGTGGTTGAATAGCAATACATTCAAGTGGCAATTACACAAGGGACAGTCACTGTGAGATGTCCTCATGTGTGACTGTCCTTGTCACAAATGAGGAAATCTCACAGTGACTGTCCCTTGTGTAATTGCCACTTGAATGAGGATAGTCACTGTAAAGACAACATGATAATGTACACAAGTACCGTGAAGGTAGTTGCAAGTTACAGCTGTTTCATTGCATACCCGAAACAATGAAGATGTTACGGTCCACAAAACGTTTCTGCTTGAAAGATGAACAAATAAAATTAAACTTCTAAATAACCAAAGCCGCTAACAATAAATTCAACACAGATATGTCCTCATTTCTGGGTATTTTAGCTCTGTAACAGCTGAATACCAGATTACATAATAATGACAAAAGAAAAATAAACCCAAAGTACTCAGAAATTGTAGCTGTGATTTCGTGGAGGGAATCTCTCTCGGCACTGTTGAAAATACAAATGACAACGTTTCTCTACATTATCATGTTGCCTTTACAGTGACTGTCCCTTGTGTAATTGCCACTTGAAGGAGGATAGTCACTATAAAGACAACATGATAATGTACACTTACAGCCCGTGTACATTATCATGTTGTCTTTAGAGTGACTATCCTCATTTGTTGAAGAAGAAAAGCATTAATGTGGCTGAATAGCAATACATTCAAGTGGCAATCACACAAGGGACATTCACTGTGAGATGTCCTCATTTGTGACTGTCCTTACAGTGAGTGTACATTATCATGTTGTCTTTAGAGTGACTATCCTCATTTGTTGAAGAAGAAAAGCATTAATGTGGTTCAATAGCAATACATTCAAGTGGCAATTACACAAGGGACAATCGATCACTGTGAGATGTCCTCATGTGTGACTATCCTTGTCACAAATGAGGACATCTCACAATGACTATCCCTTGTGTAATTCAAGTGGCAATTACACAAGGGACAGTCACTGTGAGATGTCCTCATTTGTGACTGTCCTTACAATGAGTGTACATTATCATGTTGTCTTTAGAGTGACTGTCCTCATTTGTTGAAGAAGAAAAGCATTAATGTGGTTCAATAGCAATACATTCAAGTGGCAATTACACAAGGGACAATCGATCACTGTGAGATGTCCTCATGTGTGACTATCCTTGTCACAAATGAGGACATCTCACAATGACTGTCCCTTCTGTAATTGCCACTTGAATGAGGACAGTCACTGTAAAGACAACATGATAATGTACACATACAATGAGTGTACATTATCATGTTGTCTTTACAGTGGCTGCCCTCATGTTGTATATTCTTCTCTGTAGATGCTACTATGTGCTAGGGAACTTTTTAGAACTTTTGGTATATTCTTACAACTTGTTACACCTGGGATATTCTTCTCTGTAGATGCTACTGTGTGCTGTGGTCCAAACGGGCCCATAAATGTGGTTGAATAGCAATACATTCAAGTGGCAATTACACAAGGGACAGTCACTATGAGATGTCCTCATGTGTGACTGTCCTTGTCACAAATGAGGACATCTCACAGTGACTGTCCCTTGTGTAATTGCCACTTGAATGAGGACAGTCACTGTAAAGACAACATGATAATGTACACAAGTACCGTGAAGGTAGTTGCAAGTTACGGCTGTTTCATTGCATACTCGAAACAATGAAGATGTTATGGTCCACAAAACATTTGTGCTTGAAAGATGAACAAATAAAATTAAACTTCTAAATAACCAAAGCCGCTAACAATAAATTCAACACAGATATGTCCTCATGTCTGGGTATTTTAGCTCTGTAACAGCTGAATACCAGATTACATAATAATGAAAAAAGAAAAATAAACCCAACGTACTCAGAAATTGTAGCTGTGATTTCACGGAGGGAATCTCTCTCGGCACTATTGAAAATACAAATGACAAAGTTTCTCTACATTATCATGTTGCCTTTACAGTGACTGTCCCTTGTGTAATTGCCACTTGAAGGAGGACAGTCACTGTAAAGACAACATGATAATGTACACTTACAGCCCGTGTACATTATCATGTTGTCTTTAGAGTGACTATCCTCATTTGTTGAAGAAGAAAAGCATTAATGTGGCTAAATAGCAATACATTCAAGTGGCAATTACACAAGGGACAGTCACTGTGAGATGTCCTCATTTGTGACTATCCTTACAGTGAGTGTACATTATCATGTTGTCTTTAAAGTGACTGTCCTCATTTGTTGAAGGAAAAAAGCATTAATGTGGTTCATTAGCAATGTATTCCCAGCATCTGTACCTGCATCTCTGTTATATACTACAAGTTGCTTGCCATCAGAAATTGTAGTTCCCTCATGTGACATTGATGGTGAAGTGTTCTTTTCAAAACCATCATCTGTGGTTACCAATGCTCCTATTTTAGGCAATAAGTTTGTTGCATTCCATGAGCCATTGGTCAATTTTCTTCTACGAGCTTCTGATGCCTCAAAATCTAAGTAGCACCTACGCATGCCTCATTGTGGTTGATTATCATTCTGTACATGAATTATAATGAGTAATCAGTTTTGGGCCTTGGAATCATGTATGTAACATGCACAGGCATTTCATGGCTAAATGAATCTATTTTAAAAGCATCAACTTTTCTTACATGATGTTGGATACATAAGTAGAACAAGCATATATCAAATTGGAAGCAATCAGAACTCCACAATGACATATTATTTAGAGTACTCTTCAGTTTAAGTAATAATGCATATATTGACACTGTAAAGACAACATGATAATGTACACTCACTATAAGGACAGTCACAAATGAGGACATCTCACAGTGACTGTCCCTAGTGTAATTGCCACTTGAATGTATTGCTATTCAGCCACATTAATGCTTTTATTCTTCAACAAATGAGGATAGTCACTCTAAAGACAACATGATAATGTACACTCACAGTGAGTGTACATTATCATGTTGTCTTTAGAGTGACTATCCTCATTTGTTGAAGAATAAAAGCATTAATGTGGCTGAATAGCAATACATTCAAGTGGCAATTACACTAGGGACAGTCACTGTGAGATGTCCTCATTTGTGACTGTCCTTACAGTGAGTGTACATTATCATGTTGTATTTATAGTGGCTGTCCTCATTTGTTGAAAGAAAAAAGCATTAATGTGGTTCATTAGCAATGTATTAAATAAATTTATTTTTTTTAATCCACCCACGGGCGTCGCAATTACGACGGCAACCCGTCGCAATGCGATGTAGGCGCCCGTCGCAATTACTTGGGAGGTCCGTCGCAATTGCGATGGCCCTCTGAAGCCATGCGACGGGGGGGCGACACCCATGCTGCTAACAAATCTTAGTCACATTGTGACGGGATATGTGTCGCAATTGCGACGGCTACCCATAGACGTCACAATTTGCGACTAAAAAACAACGACGTCTATGGGTGTTGCTATTGCAACACATAGCTATCGCAATTGTGACACATAGCTGTCGCAAAATGCCCCCAAATGTATTAGTGTTAAAAAATGATCAATTAATTGATCTTTCAGGATCACTTAATGATCTACTGATATATATCATTGTT
The DNA here is from genome assembly GCA_027943335.1 of Chamaecyparis obtusa. Classification (NCBI taxonomy): domain Eukaryota; kingdom Viridiplantae; phylum Streptophyta; class Pinopsida; order Cupressales; family Cupressaceae; genus Chamaecyparis; species Chamaecyparis obtusa. The sequence continues at coordinate 64,270 of BSBK01011339.1, forward strand.
CTTTACTAATAGTCCTGAAGAAGCCAATCAAATCTTCATAGCTTTCTTGAATGATGACCTCCAATGTTGCACACCTAGAGTAAGATAGTAGATACATCTGATAAGATTCTTTTAGGATCACATGTCAAGACTTGAAACTATCTTCTCATACCAATCCATTTATCAAACCATGTAAATTATCCCTTCTCTTCCATACTTAGACATATCTATCTCCTAACCTTTGTTATGATCAAAATATGTTTAGTGAACATCTTAAATGCATACAATTTCAATCAATGGAAACATATAAACTCTAAAGAATAGTGTCTCTTTTCAACAATCTCCCCCTTTGATATTAATAGAAACACTTAGTGAAAAATGACTAAGTGTCCAAAATCAACAATGTCAAATTCACTAACTGCTCTCCCAAAAATTTAAAAAAATCTCAAAACTTCTCATACACAAATCTCTCCCTCTTTGATATCAATTCCAAAGGAATAGGAGCCTACAATCAAAATTTCTACAAAAGTTCTACATACATGTAGGATATGTACAAGTATAATGTAAACACTTATGAAATCCTCAAAACATTTGAGAAAGTATTTCTTAGAGCACTAAAATTATTATCCCAATATTACTTTAGGCTGCCAATTATTTGAATCTTCCCCTTGGTTCTATAAGAATATTTTTCTACTGCAATAATATCATGAGCATCAAGACTATTAAAATTTTCCTCAGTCTCTCTCAAGCCATTAACCAAAATATACATCTTAGAAGCAGTCAGGCTTCTAAGTTCTCTCATCCTTCCAATCACTCTCTCTTTATGTGTAACTAAGGTTGTGATCTTATTAGAAAGAGAAAGGATTTTCCTTTCATTATCTAATACTAAAGATGTCAAAGGATTAAAAGATGTTGGAAATTTAGTCATTTTTTTCTAACTCTCCCTTATGATCTTTTCTACATCTGCAACACATATAGGATATGCAATATATCCTCTATGAATTTTTCTTACTACAGCCAGAGCATATTTTAATCATTTTATTCCAACTCCCAATGATATCTTATCTTGTGTATTTGAACTGCATAATTTGTTTAATCTTCTCTTATCAAATTCACTCTTCATCTTAACAAAAGTAGAATCTTCTAAAGAGTTAGAATACTTACTACATTAATAAATCCCTCAAGTTGATAGGATGGATTATCAGTTGGATCCTTAACATAAGATGGCATAATCTTTCTCAACACATAGTTAACTATCCTTCACACATGTCTTTAAGATATGCTTCCTTTCTTTTTCTTGTACAACAAATGCAAGTTTCATCATCTACCCTAGATTGAGAATATCAAACTGAATTGGATCTTGAATCAATTCCATGTCATCCATAGCTTTGTTCTCATGTTAAATGAAGTATTTTACTATCTTTGTAGTGTCTCATGCATCTAATTTATCTTAGTCTACTTCTCCATTTTTTCTATCACAACATTCACAATGACTGTCTGATCTGAAACACAATTTGTCTAAACTCTATTTGTATATGATTCACCTCTCTACTTGTCCACTATATTTTCTTTATCAACCTTATCAATCTCAACATCTATCTCTATATCTACATTCTCAATCTAATGATCAATATTTTTAGTATCATTCTTCTCCTCACCAATGACATAGTCATCACGAGATAATGTGATAGGAATTACAAAGATAAATGTATCAGGATCATCACTGACATCAATAGATTTACTATCATGAATAGTTGTGTCATGTGTTTCCTTCTCACCATCTTTTACAAAAACTTAAAACCTATTATTTAATAAGACTTTTCTCAACATTTTTTCTATATCCTTGATTACCTCATCAATTTTACTATTCATGAATTTGTTTAACATCGTCTTTCACATGAAGTCTTTCTTATCTTCTTCAAGAATATTATTTATTTCTTCTTTCACAATGATAGGATAGAGATTGACCAAAGTTATTTCTCTAATCCTATTATCCTCTATATCATCCTAAATTGGAAGCACTTCAATTTGGTGGTGGTTTAGCACCTATTTAGTGTGATTTCATAGTACACTTGCATTTACAATGAATTTTTATGTGTTATTTTCTCTCTCCTAGGAAAGATTAGGGTAGGATCTAATGAATCCACCTTGATTCCCCTCTTCTTCTATATAAATCTTGAGGTAGGACCTAACTATGAGGTGTCCTCTTTTTCTATCTTTTCTTTCTAGTCTCCTTTTTATCATCAAAATGGATCCTTCTCGCTCATCTCAGTCTTTTACCCTAAACTGAATTTGTTTGGACCATCAGTGCAATTCTAAAAGATACTAGCCTTAATTATAGGCTGAATTTTGGACTCGGCCCTTAGGTCTATACCACATTTTGGCCCTAACCTTAGGACTAAACCTAATATTAACCTTGACCTTTCTTCTTTGGGTCTCCCCTTTCCAGATCCGAGGCCCGGTTCAAGCACCAAGGAACTCCTACCTTGTGTAGTCGGGTTTTCTGGGGTTTAATCTTGAAATCACTATAAAAACACACTTAATTGCTTCATTTGGTATTCATGAATAATATAATAACTTTATATGGACAAGCTCATGTGGACATCCTAATTTGACATAGTGCGATTACAAGGTGGAAATAAGAAATCTTGGAAACATATATTGAAGAAAGAGAGTTCTTTATTGGAGTTGATGAATAAACAACACAAATCTCCCAAGAACACCTGCATGCAAACTGTTAGCACATGGAAAAAATTTCATCACTCCTAGTCTTTTCCTCTGGTCCCTACAGTGTTTTTCCTAGTCTCTAGCATTAACCCTTGGTTCAAAATTCAAAAACTAGCCGTTGGTAAGAAAAACCCTGGCCTTGTTCTAATTTCAAGTTACCTTTTTGGGTCACTTAAAGGTCCTAATTCACATGTGCTTAATTGATTATCACCTTTGTCACATGATCATATGAACCTTTTTTATGTCTCATGATATTGTGACTAAAAGTTTCCTAACCCCAACGACCTTTAATATTTCCTAAAGTCCTTAGGGTTAATATTTCCCTGGGCCTAGCTTCCTAACACCATCTTGATCCAATAGTTGTCACTAAAGTGCAATGGTTTTGTCAGAGGCTTGCAGCTTTATGATGACCATTGATTCTCTTTCATGATGTTGCCTTTCTTTGTAGATTGGTCCACTACCAAGTAAGCACAGTTGGCATTTCCCTATTTGCCGAGGGAAATATTGAGGTGGCAGGGCTGTCAGAATGAACGAGGAAGACATATGTGATGTGGCAGTCCCTAATTCATTGAATTGGCTTATGCGGTAGGGTGGGCTCAACTTGTCAGTCACCTGATGACCCGGTGGTTGTTGCATGATCACAAGGAATATTCTTCCCCTTCGTGATCATGCAATAGCCGTTGATTTAGAATCTAGTGTTAGGTTGTCAGTGGGACTTGGTTTTCAGATGCATCAGAGGGTCTTGACATCTGTAGGAGATTGATAACGGGCATAAGTTCTCATGGGATTTGTTAGAGGCTTGAGATCTTATGCTGGCTGTCAATCTTACTTTACTTAGAAGTAATAAAGTGATGCGGGTCCACTGCCGTGTTGGCACAATTGGCATTCTCTCATTAGCTGGTGTGTTGCTGAGAAGGATCTTGTCAGTGGGGTCGCTGAGAAGGCTTTTCAAACTATGATCAGTGCATGATCAAAATGAATATTTCTACCCCATGAGATCATGCGCCATCCATTGATCCGCATCTTACTTGGACATGTCAGTGCGTCCTGTGTCAGGGGTGACCGAGCATGAGCTGTGAATGAGGTAACAAAAAGTGGCATAAAGAAGGCCCAGGTGGGGTCAAAGGGTCTGGCAGTCCTAATAAATGTGTTTAACAGCTAACAAATTTATAAATGCTTCACTCATTAGCGAAGAAAGATGGCAGTTCTCTAAATGTTTTAGCGGTTCAGGGAACAAGCATTCGCATAATCACTAAACTATCTAGCGGAGACATAAAGTATCTTGTGACCTCGTGAAAACCTTCAGTCACCAGTTCGCTAAATGTGACTAGGTTTATATTAAAAAGTAAATCATAAAGCCCGTGAGATAAAGAGATCTAAAGATTAGGACTTAAAGTTGATCGAGATTCAAATTTTGACCGTCGATTCATTGCTAGCGCCATAAAGTGACCATTGAAATTCAAGTTTGAATTTCCTAAGACATTTCCAATAATAGAAAGGACTAAAATTCAATGCAGAAGTGACTAGAGCTGGTAAGAGATGATCTATTTGTCGTTGCAGTGTGGTCCAGGGTGTGCCTTGATCATTTGCATGGGTTTGTACTGTGTGGTTTTGTGCTCGAGGTATGTTGTAGGTGACTAAAAGGGTTGACATTTTGGATGTTTTTGTGGTTCTTAGTACCTTCTTAGTGAGATTTTGATGATTATGGATCACTACAAGATTTTATTTCCCCTGGTTTCCTGGGTTTCTTCCCCTGTAATGAATTTGTGACCATTTCTGGTTGGTTCGGTGGGTGAAACCATAACCCTAGTCATCTGTAGCTTGTTGCAACCTATTTTGGGTTTCCAAGATGACTAGGGGGTATTTATAGTAGATATTTTGACTTAGTGTGGTTTCCAAAACTTTCTTTGGTCCCTGGTTGTTGTTGATGGTATTATATTGAGTAAGAAGAGCCTGGATTTTGGGTCTGTTTCTTTGTTATTTTGTTGTTTGATAATGTATTGATTCTGCATGTCTTAATGAGAATATAGTTGAATTCCAATCTCATAGTGGTGTATGTCTTTTTATTTTGTTCTTGAGCTCATATATGTTAACTTCACAAAGTGGGTTAGTATATGGTAAACAAAGAGTATTTTGAGATTATCTTTGAGTTCCTAACAAAGTTAGGATTAAAGTCTTTCAGGTAATTTTAGTGAGTTCATGGCTTGATGAAAATTTGATGTCCTGGTATGTGAGTGAGAGGGATAATAGGAAAAGCACTTATCCTAAATTTAAGTGTGTTTGAGTTAGGGTCTTCGGTTGATGTATGCTATTAGGTGAATCTATGCCCTAGATAAAGCATCGATCTATTCTTTGGAGGTAGTCCATCATCTTCAATCACACACAAACAAATTAAATGATCATATCCTTAAATCAGTTAGTAAAGGGTATATTGGTATAACATTTTAGGATTCCTTTGAAGAAGTGAATCAAGGGTACACCCACCTGAGCATTGAGGCTCAAAGTGTAGGAGGATCTCTTTTGATCCTTGTTAATTGGCCCTCTTGCTTGTAGACTTTGGAGTGGTGATAGAGTCAAAGCTATATTAAAGTTATCCATCAAAGTATAAATCTGCAAGTTGAAGATCAAAGGGAACCCCCAACAAAATGGTGACTCTGTTGGGGAAGAAGTAAAAGATAGCAAGCTTTCCTGCTTGGCTAGATCATCCCAGAGTCTGGTTAAATGATCACAGAGTCAGATATAAAAAACATATTTGTAAAATTTTCTCACTAAGTGTTGAGTGGTGGCTTTGTTTTCTCTGTTTGATCAGTGCATCTTCTGGTAAATGGTGCATGTTTACTTGGTGGAGTTTTGTGTTGATTGGAGGAAGAAACAAGAACAAATACAATATTTTCCTCTTCAAGGAGGTGGTGACTCTACACAACAAAGAATCTGATCAAGCTGTATATTGAGCTCTAGATCTACCCCACCTTCCAGTCAATAAAGTCTTCTACTGCAAAACTCTCAAGTACTTTTCAAGGTCTGGATGTTTCCTTATTAAGTGATGAAGCACTAAGAAAAGGATAAGGTGTGAGTAGAAGTTTGCATACTTCAAGTTTTTAGTTGCATCTCTGCAAAATTGTATGGAAATATTGCATTAAGTCTAATGGGTAAGCTTGATGAGGAGCTTGCATTCCTCGAGCAAGGCATCCTTAGGGATTACATGTCATTGATGAGATTGAAAGTAGGATGTAGAAAGGATCTATCCATATCTCTTTTCTATGATAGATTTTGGGATGTATATAATGAGCTTCTTGATGATGTTGAGTTTTCAGAACCTGAGTTCGTTGGTTTATTCTTGGATCTTTGTTTTCATGAGTCAACTAGTTGGTCAGACACATTGTGGGAAGAGTATTATATATGTGTCAGAGATTGGATACTTAGTGATGATAGCCTTGGGCTTGAGGATGCACTTGGGGTTGTGTCCTTAAAAGCTGAGAACTGTAGTTATTGGGGGATAGGAGATTGAGGGCATTGGCTTCTCTTTATGTTGATCATGAGGAAGCTAGTGGTTCTGATGTTGATTCTCATTATGCAGAAGGTGTTGACTATGAGGCTGATTTTGAGGTCAGTGCATGTGAGAGTGCTAAAGATGGATCTAAGAGTGATAATGTTTCCAATTTGTCTACAGATTTTTCTTCTTTTCAATATCAAAGTTCTTGTTTCTTGTCCCAGTTTGATGATGTTTTGTGTGAAGGGAAGAGTATTGAGTATGATGCAGATGATGATTCCTATAGTTATTGTTCCACACAAGGTGATCTAAGGCTAGAGGTCTCTTTTCTTATCTTGGACAAGGGAGATGTTTTCAATAAGGGTGAGGCTGAGGAAGATGAAAATAAGGCCCAAAGTCCATTAAGTAGTGAAGAGATTTCAACACTCTTGGTTGAAGAATTTTAGAGGTATGCCCCTGTTTTGGATTTTGATTTGCAGCTCCCCTATGATTTATCCTTTGACACTGATAATGAGGCCAGTGTTCAAAGTGACCTTGAGGACCCATGTATATTACAGTTCCCCTCATGTAGTGACTCTGCAAAAGAAGAGGTAGAAGAACATAACAGTGTGTTTTCCTATCATGGGAATTCTATTGATGAACAAATTTCTTGTTCAAACCCTTTTCCTTCTTTTGCTAAATATGACAGTGATGGTGACACTGTTGAGGACCTAGTCTTCAATAGTTGGGATAGAATTTCTTTTGGTGAAAATGATGATGCAATGTTCCCCTGTCACAAATTTTTTTAAGAAGACCTTCACTTGGTTCATGATCCAATTCATGAAAATATCATGGATGAGCCAAGTTGATTAGTGGCTAAGGCAATGCATGAAGATAAATCAGAGGATCCAAGTCCTTCTCAGCTAGGTATTTTTGATGTAATGCATGATGCTCAGTATGTTTTATTTTCTGATGCATTCTTTCCCAGTCATCAAGAAGAAGTGAGTGATGTTCCTTACTTCTTGGAATATGAATATGAGTATGGTAGTCATGACTGGAAATACATGGGCAGTGATCAGGGAAATTTTGTTCTTCAGCCCATGAATATTCACAGATGTTGTCAACAAGGTGGTCAAGATAATTTCAGGAGGTTGGTCACATTTGTAGATGAAAATCAGATTTTTGATTCAGGTGGGTCATTATTTTTCTTTTGGTGGCTTGGGACTACCAATTAAAATTGTAAACTTTTGTAAATCTCTGTAAATATTTCCCCTTTCTATTGTGTGTTTCCCTTCCTGTCCCCCTGGTTCGGTTGCCAATTTTTGAGGTCCCTATTTTTATTTTGTGGGTGGTCTACTCTCCCAGAGATCTAAATTCTTGCATGGATACAAGTTACCCATCATCCCCAACCAGAGCCACTGTTAGCATGTGCAAAAATTTTCATGGCTCCTTGTCTTTTCCCCTGGTCCCTATATTGTTTTTCCTAGTCTCTGGCATTAACCCTTGGTTCAAAATTCAAAAACTAGCTGTTGGTAAGAAAAACCTTGGCCTTGTTCTAATTTCAAGTTACCTTTTTGGGTCACTCAAAGGTCCTAATTTGCATGTGATTAATTGATTATCCCCTTTGTCACATGATCGCATGAACCTTTTTTATGTTTCACAATCTTGTGACTAAAGGTTTCCTACCCCTGGCGGCCTTTAATATTTCCTAAAGTCCTCAGCGCTTAATATTTCCCTGGGCTCGGCCTCCTAACACCATCTTGATCCAATGGTTGTCGCTAAATCACAACAGTTTTGTTAGAGACTTGCACTTTTGTGATGACCGTTGATTCTCTTTCATGACGTTGCCTTTCTTTGCAGATGGGTCCACTGCCAGGTAAGCACAGTTGGCATTTCCCTATTGGTGGAGGGAAATATTGAGGTGGTAGGGTTGTTAGAATGAATGAGGAAGATGTATGTCCATCTGCCAGATTCTATGACGTGGTGGTCCCTGATTCATTGAATTAGCTTATGCGGGAGGGTGGGGTCAAGTTGTCAGTGACCAAATGATCCTGTGGTTGTCGCATGATTGCAAGAAATATTCTTCCCCTTTGTGATCATGTAACAACTGTCGATTTGGAATCTAGCATCAGGTTGTCAGTGGGACCTAGTTTCTAGATGCATCAAAGTGTCCTGACATCTGTAGGAGATTGATGATGGGTGTAAGTTCTCATGGGATTTGTTAGAAGCTTGAGATCTTATGCTGGCTATCGATCTTACTTTCCTCAGAAGTGATAAAGTGACGTGGGTCCACTGCCATGTTGGCACAATTGGTGTTCTCTCATTAGTCACTGTATTGCTGAGAAGGATCTTGTCAGTGGGGTCACTGAGAAGGCTTTTCAATCTATGGTCGATGCATGATCTCAAGGAATATTCCTACCCCATGAGATCATGCGCCATCTATTGATCTCACATCTTACTTGGACGTGTCAATGGGTCCTATGTCAGGGGTGACCAAGCATGAGCTGCAAATTAGGTAATGACAAGTGGCATAAAGTGGGCTTAGGTGGGGTCAAAGGGTCTGGCAGTCCTAATAAATGTGTTTAACGGTTGAAAAATTTATAAAGGATTCTCTTGTTTGCATAAAAAGATGTCAATTCTCTAAATGTTTTAGTGGTTTAGCGAACAAGCATTCACGTAATCGCTAAACTATTTGGCAGAGATGTAAAGTATCCTATGACCTAGTGGAAACCTTCAGTTGCTAGTTTGCTAAATGTGACTAGGGTTATATTAAAAAGTAAATCATAAAGCTCACGAGATAAAGAGATCTAACGATCAGGACTTAAAGTTGATCAAGATTCAAATTTTGACCGCCGATTCACTGCTAGCGCCATAAAGTGACCGTTGAAATTCAAATTTGAATTTCCTGAGACATTTCCAATAACAAAAAGGACTAAAATTCAATGCAAAAGCAACTGGAGCTGGTAAGAGATGATCTGTTTGCCATTGCAGTGTGGTCCAGGGTGTGCCTTGATCATTTGCATGGGTTTGTACTGTGTGGTTTTGTGCTCGAGGTGTGTTGCAGGTGACTGAAAGGGTTGACATTTTGGATGTTTTTGTGGTTCTCAGTACCTTCTCAGTGAGATTCTCGTGATTATGGATCACTCTGGGATTTTCTTTCTCCTAGTTTCCTAGGTTTCTTCCCCTGTAATGAATTTGTGACTGTTTTTGGTTGGTTCGGTGGGTGAAACCCTAACCCTAGTCATTCATAGCTTGTTGCAACCTATTTTGGGTTTCCAAGATGACTAGGGGGTATTTATAGCAAAAATTTTGACTTAGTGCGGGTTCCAAATCTTTCTTTGGTCCCTAGTTGTTGTTGATGGTATTATACTAAGTAAGGAGAGACTGGATTTTAGGTCTATTTATTTAGCATTTTGTTGTTTGATAATGTATTGATTTTGCAAGTCTTAATGAGAATATAGTCGAATTCCAATCTTATAGTGGTGTTTGTATTTTTGTTTTGCTCTTGAGCTCATATATGTTAACTTCACAAAGTGGGTTAGTATATGGTAAACAAAGAGTATTTTGAGATTATCTTTGAGTTCCTAACAAAGTTAGGATTAAAGTCTTTTAGGTAATTTTAGTGAGTTCATGGCTTGATGAAAATTTGATGTCTTGGTATGTGAGTGAGAGGGATAATAGGAAAAGCACTTATCCTGAATTCAAGTGTGTTTGAGTTAGGGTCTTCGGTTGATGTATGCTATTAGGTGACTCTATGCCCTGGATAAGGCACTGATCTGTTCTTTGGAGGTAGTCCATCATCTTCAATCACACACAAACAAATTAAATGATCATATCCTTAAATCAGTTAGTAAAAAGTATATTGGTATAACATTTCAGGATTCCTTTGAAGAAGTGAATCAAGGGTACACCTGCCTAAGCATTGAGGCTCAAAGTGTAGGAGGATCTCTTTTGATCCTTGTTAATTGGCCCTCTTACTTGTAGACTTTAGAGTGGTGATAGAGTCAAAGCTATATTAAAGTTATCCATCAAAGTATAAATCTGCAAGTTGAAGATCAAAGGGAACCCCCAACACAAACATTGGTCACAAAAAGAGAGAGAAGAAAGAAGCTAGAGATGCCTAAATGCATGGATCCATGAAAGAGGATACATTCTTGATCTAGAAAAAAAAGAGTTGTAATTCAATAAAATGAATATTCTCAATAATATTACAAATGATGTCAATCCTTATAAAAGGAGATCAAAACCCTGAAAGGGTGAACAAACCTAGGTTGCATGATAATAATTAATAAAGAAAATAATTATTAAATGTCTAAAGTTTAGCTTAACTAAAAAGAGATAATAAGTGACTTAATAATTAATTCAATATGACTTAATTAATAAGAAAACACTTTATTACTCTAACATCCCTCCTTAAGATGAACTTTGGAAGAAGCTAAAAACCTAAAAAGAAATACTAAAAGAAAATGGGTCCCGACAATAAAAGGTCTGAGTAGGTACCAAAGTACAAAAGAGAGTCTCTATAAAGAAGAGAAATAGAGAAAACCGCATGGGAAAAACTCTACTCCAAAAAGAGACAAAGACTAGTTTGAAGGACTAAAGAAGCCTCAAAAACTAGGAATGTTCCCAAAAATAGGAACAAGGATGAACATGTACAACATCATTGAAGCAAGAAACTACAAACTCTATGAAGAAGTAACTGTTGATCTAAAGATCCTTCACTGAAATATGAATGGGTAGAGAAGACTATAATCTACATGAGTGCCCTCAAATGACACTACTTGAATTAGGAGGCAAACAAAGGAAAACAATTGAAGTCGACGATATAGAATACTATAATCTACAAAAGTTCCCTCAAATGACACTACTCAAATCAAGAGGCAAACAAAGGCAAACACCTGAAATCAAAAATATAGATGGCATAAAAACACCAAAAGTTTGAAGAGCTAATCAATCAAAAATGGAAGAGTGCGTCCAAAAATAGGAAAGAAAGATTGTCCATATGGTAAATGATCCATCTCACTGGAATGCATAGGCACCCAGCCACTACATCCACCTAGTACATAGAATCAAATACTTAATACATATCTCACACTATCAAACCAAGGAAGTAGTAGAACCAATAGTAGAAACCCACTGATAATTCTAACAAGGAAGTAATGATAGGTACACTGAAAAGATCATCCAATATGAACTACATGATGAAGATGAATCTGAAACATCAAAGGTGTAGAGAGAGTACAAACATAGATAAAGATACCTAAGGCTAACGTCATTGGAGGAATGCTCACATGACAAAAGTAGATGGAAAAGAAAGGAAAACATCAAACCCCCTAGCACTTTATAATGGAGTGTGAGCACAAAGAGCACAAACATGTGCAAGATCCCTTACATGCAATAGAATGACACTTTATCTCAGTGCATGTGCATAAATGAATACTACAAAAGTGAAGTATACACTGCTCAAAGAAGAGAAAGGGTTGTTGAAACAAAAGAATAGCCTAAAATGAGCCATCCCTCAAAGGGAAGAGATACCAAGACCTGTAACATCTAAGATATCCACCAGATTGCAAAAATGAGAGAATATGAATAAAATGTACATGGATAAGAATCTAGAAAACTGACTCATAGTAATGGAAATATCTCTGAACAAGATCTCCAAAGATACATCATTTTCCCAAAACAAAGTCCAGATGTGCAAGATAGAGCTCCCAGAGTACAAAATTGAACATCTAGCTTTGACATTAAAAAAACACCATAAAAAAAGAAAAATAGAAAACTCAAATCCCCAGATCTGGATAGAGCTCGGAACTAGATTTTCAATGATATCTCATTTTCCCTATTTTGACACTATATGTTCAAGTTATGAGAAAAAAACCAAAGGTATACTGAAAGGCCCAAAAATGGTGTTTAGATGTGATTACATGTGTTAACGTCAGCACTTCACGGGGCTAAAATTGATAGGCAAATGGTCGTCGCAACATAAAAGGCCCTTAGGCCCCTGGTCGCCATATGACTAGAGGCTGAGATTGCATCCACCTTGGATTAAATTTGACAGCCAAATGGTCATCATCACCCAAAAAAATACATTTTTTTTTCAAAATCACATGCACATTTTAGAATTCATACCAGGCCATACAGATTTTTGCCTCAATTTACGTGCTAGAACAGTAAATTATTTACTTTGATTAGTGTTCTAGAGAGTAAAATTTTACCTTAATTTGTGTGCTAGGGTAGTACAATTTTGTCTTGATTTATGTGTCATGTCAGTACAATTTTGCCTCAATTTGTGTGCCAGGGCAGTACCATTTTTTCTTTGATTTGCATGGCAGGGACATATGACCTAGTATGCAAAAAAATGTTTGTCTCAGAATGAAATGACATCCAAATTTGATGTGCCTTATATGGAAACATGGGTTTTTGGGTGGAGCGAGCTCAATGGAAAGGTCTATTTGGGCCCAAAATGTACCAAAAAACCAGTGACTACCTCGGGATCTATGATGCGGCCAACTGCAAAAAAGAATTTTCCACAGATTCCAACTTTATCCAAATTGGAAAAATTTTAGATGGATCTAGGGGTTCTTGGATGCTTTGAATGCAACTATGAGGTCCGTTTGAAGCCAAGACTACTAGAAAGAGAGGTCCCTCCTAGATTCAATAGAAAACCCTCTAAAACTATAGATTTGATGAATAGGGATGAATCTCTCAGGAAGAGGACAAGGGAAAATGGATCTAAAGCTCTGATACCATATTAGAATTGATGAATAAAAATCCCACAACTCTCAAGAACACCTACATCAAAACACCTATCATAGAAAGAGAGAGAAGCAAGAAGCTAGATATGCCTAAAAAAATGGATCTATGAAAGAGGAGACATTCTTGATGTACAAAAACAAAATTTTCAATTCAATAAAATGAATGTTCTAAATAAGATTACAAAGGAGATCAAAACCCTAAAAGGGTCAACAAACCTAGGTTGCATGATAATAATTAATAGAGCAATTTATTATTATATGCCTAAAGTTTAGCTTAAGGAGAAAGAGATAATAAGTGACTTAATAATTAAATCAATGTGAATTAATTATATTAATAAAATACTTTATTACCCTAACATTCTTCACTTTGCATACTCCTTCCCAAATCAACAATTCAACAACACTGATCAAGCTTATAAGAAATCAACATGGGGTAGAAAACACAAATTGTTAAGGTTGCTTGGAATACTTTATCCTTGGGATCTTGGTATTATTTCTATGTTGTGTTCAAATTTATTCATTGTTGCTTCATATTTACATAAACATTTAAATTTACATGCTAGGATTTCATTCTAAAGGATTAGATCTAATCATTTCACATACATTTCTCTAAAAAAGAGCACTACACATACACAATACTCTTTCTTAATGACTATTCATGGACGTGGGAATCACCAAAATGAGGGGTTGACTAAGGTAAACCCCTATAAAGCTACCCAAACATACACTTTTCTTGATTTGCATGTTTTAGAAGAGAAGATCACAGTGAATATTTGGATACACATTTGGTTGGAGATTAAAAAATTGAAATTATGTTTATGTTCGGATATAGTCAGGACTAGGAAAATTTTTGGCCTTATCCCAAGGTATTGTAGGTACAAGGTTAAAGAATGGGCTACTTTAGAGTAGAGGCTTTTAGATTTAGTTTTTGGGCTATGTCTAGGCCAGATTTTGGCCTAGTCTTGGATCAAGGTCAACCCAAAGTCGACATAGACCTAAAAAATTGGCCTTGTCCTATAAGGAAAATATTTCTAGGTTTTTTTTCATCTCATAGTTTCAATTTCAGATTTGGTTATTTACTGTTCTGAGTTGTTATGAGGGTAGAAAAATCAGATTCAAAACTAGGCTTCATACTTCAATGTAGGTTTGTTGGATTAACTATGGAAAGGTGAGTACTGAGAGGGGATGGGTGAATCAATAATTCAAAAATTTTTATTTAACCTTCTTAACCATTCATTGAATTCATAACATTGTATGCATCTCATAAAATATATAAAACATTAACAGTAAACATAACTCATAACACAATCATTTTGCTATCACAAAAATCCTTGTTAGAGGATAAAAATTGTGTTGGGGATGACACCCAAAAAACTTTAGTACTATAATAAAAAGTCTTCTTGATTAGAGCTACAATGATAGATATTTTTTATATCTTACCCTTTTATGAGTATTAATTCTATTAAGAGTCTAAAGACTAGTTAAGTCTACCTTGCTAAAAGCTTTTAGAATTCTAATCTAAGAACTGAAACTTGTTAAAGGATTTACAGAGTGAATGATGGGAAAATGGAATCACATCTATTGAATGTATGTGTAGGGGAAATATGAGATTCACTTCCAAATTAAAATTCCCAAAAGAGAGATCCAAATTGATCAACCAAAAGGTTAATACACAATCGAATCAATCTATGGAGAATATGAAAGAGAGAGAAAACCTAATATTTCCTATAGTAGAATTGTGCTTGAAATCTAAAATAATTGAAGTACAAATACTAACCTCAAAATAGGGCAAATCTAGAAAATGCCAATTTCTTATGTTTGTGTGTACTTTCAGGAAATTCTGCAACCTATTTTGGACTGGAAATGCTGAGACGAAGAAAACCAAGAAATATTTTATCTTTTTGATAGTAGGTAGTCTTTGACCCTCATAAAAGGTCAAAGGCTACATTCCTATTCTGAAGGTCGACTTTGACCTTGTTTGCAGATATCAGAAGTTTTCAAAAAAAGGTATCCAAATCTAATCTCAGATCTGAAATTCCGCACCTGTACCTGCAAGGAAAAGAGGGTTTAGTTTGTTTGTATCAGGGTTTTGCCTTGGTCAAACTCCAATTTCAAAATTAACCTTGAAATTAAATTCAATTGTAATGTACATAAACAAAGTAAATGAAACAATTGACCTTTCTTATGTTGAAGTCCATGTAGAGGATTTGAATCCTTGAATCCACAAGTAGGGATGCTCCAATGGATGTAGAATGAATGTAGGATGTCTCAAATCTTCAACACCAATCTTGAATTGATCTTTGCATATGAGGAGGCTTGGATGAATGTAGAAGGATAGATCTTCAAGGGGGCTCCAAAGAGATTGAATCCTTCAATAGCTAACAATGGATCTCCTTGATGGATGGATGAATGCTTGAACACTTGAATGCTTGCTTGAATGATTGAATTCACTTTCTTGCACTTGAGATCTTGAGAGATGGAAATTTCTTGATTGTGGATGTGTTCTCACAAAACTTGATGATGAAAATGAGAGAGGAAGGCCTCCTTTTATATTGAACTAGGGTACAAACCTCTAGAGGGGCCACCTTGGAGAATTAAATCCCAATTACATCCTAACCTTTAGAAATATACCTACATTAAATTTAATTTAAGGATTTACCATTGTGAAACATGAAATGGATGACCTGGAGGCAGGAAAATGAATCTTTCTGAAACCCGATGCTCGAAAATCAGAAAAAACATGAAATTTGGATTGTGAGTCAGGGATGAGGTCAAATCTACCCTAGGTCAAAGTTGAGGTTGACTCTGACCTAGGTTAGAGTTGAGGTTGACTATGAATCTCAAGATCGACTTTGACCTTGAAGTCAAAAACCTTAGGTCCCTAGCCCAGAATGCTAGGAAATGCAGATATGAAGTGAAAAAATGTGCAGAGGGAAGCAAAACAGGGGAAAAGCTAGATACATGCAAAGACCCAATCAAGGTGCTTAACATGACACCAGAACACTTACTGAGAGGGCTAAACACTGTTATCATGGAAGTGCTTCCATTTTAAGATGATACATTAAGCCCCCACTTTAGCAAGAGTATGGACTCGATGTAAAATCTTGGTAAAGGAGCTCAAAATGAAAAGAGAATCCTATCGTAATCCAAGGGACAAAGAGAAACGTTAAGCCCTCAAGGACTCAAGTCTTCATCGACTCCTAGATCACAATAAGAGAGACATCTCTAGAGAGAGAAAGAAAGGGTGTGATTATCTCACCCAATGAGAACTTATGTCCCATTGTGAACCACACAAGGAAAAAACACAACCAGAAACATGGAATTGAACTACCTGGGTGGCTGCAAGAAGTTGAGTCCTAGTTTTGGGCAAAAAGTGGAAGTGTTTTCCCTTTTTTTCAAATTTCCTATCAATTGATGTCTAAATTTGAGACACTTAGAGATTGAATCTCAAAAAAAATTAGTAATAGAAAATGTAGCTCTTAGAGTCTACTTTTCAAATATGTAATTTATTTAAATACCCACATGGTATAAATTGCTTTTTAGTAGGAATGTTTAAAAACCATGTTTTCAAAATGCTTGTTTCAGTACCATACCATAGCCGTGTACAGACACCATACTTTGACTTAAATAAATAAATTTTTCCAAATCCTTTTGGGAAAATATACCTAAGACATCAAATATTGGTCAACATATTTTTTCTTATTTTTTTATTGAATATATTTTTTTTAATTAATTTTTAATTGACTAGAAAATACATTTTCAAAATCTCTCATGTACGGACACCATAATTTGATGAGAATTTCATATTTTTTCAAAATTCTTTGTTTTATCTTCAAAAAAATTGTATCTAAATTGGTCTCATATAATTTATTTGCAAAAAAACCTAAAAATAAAAAAGTTATTAATATTTTATTGAACCTCACTATTTTATGTTTAGGAACCACTTTTAACTAATAAATAATGCAAAAATAGTAAAAATAATCATATCACTATAAAATTTACATTTTTGAAATTAGGACAGTGAGAACTCTAATGGGTTTCTTTTTCATAAAATGATACGATTGGGAAGGCCCTCAAAAAATTCTGGCAATGCAGAAATCTGGCATTCTAGTGCCTTAACCAAATTTTTTGAGGTCAAGGCATAGGCTTGGTTCTACCAAGCCAAAACCAAACCAAATTTGGAATGAAATTCGAAGTGGATGTGTGCTTCCCGCTCATGTCTTAAGAAATGGGCACCCATTTTTTAAAAAATAAAATCAAAGTGTTAAAATATATTTTTAATTCTAAAAAATTATTAAAATTTTTTTTTTAGAAATGGGCACCCATTTTGAATTCAAAAATGAGCACCCGCATTTAGAATTTAGCATCGGGTGCCTGAACCTAAAACGGGCACCCATTTTTTGAAAAAGGGCACCTGTTTCGATCAACATCTCTCATTTCTACAAGACTTCCGTGGAATTGTCCCCCAACTCCAAACTCTTACCCACCTAGTGAATGTGGCTACTCACTAGTCAACCCATCAAGGATTTAGCCTTAGGAATATTCTATTCCATTAGAATAAAACCACAAATAAAAGAGACCCAGTCTTAAGGACACCTCCCACCTTAAGGGATCAAAATATATGCAAATTTGAAACTGGAGGGATCAAGAGATCCTAAAATATAAATCCATGCTTTAATGATTAGTCACTAATCCAAAAAGGGAGAAAAGTATCTTGAAAAATAATATGTGCATATAAAAAAGAAGTGCATGTGTGCAATAGGTGAGAAAAGCGTATGCCCCCACATTAAAGTCATTTCTCACACTTTAACAGGAGAAATGGCTTTAACGAAAACATAAACAACTCAATTGATTATGTTTCCACGTCGAGATGCCCCTAGATGAAGACAAATCAAGGGAAATATCACAAAAACATACAAAGAACACAGAAGGGATCTACCTACCGTGGGGTCAGTATGATCATAAGATAATATATATATATGCTAATGAATTGACATCATTCCCCAAAGAAAGAAGAACTACAATCACAAAGGAGGAAAGATCACATAAGATATATGAAGAAGAATCTTTTTAGACCATGACATGGAGACCAAAAAGAATTAGTGCTACCATATCTCGAATCCAAACAGATTACACAAGGAAACATTTATGAACAATAGCACAATTACAACATAATATTGAACAACACATAGAAGAATAGAGATACATATAGAGGAATGGAACAATAGTTTCGATTCCTTCATCACCATCTACCAATTGAGTAACAAGGATTGTATAAAAGAATCTCACAACATGTAGGAAACACATTACGGGAGAAGCATAGTAAACAGGCAAATAGACAACAAAGCTACCACAAAGGAAAAGATGACTAAGTATGTCACCTACTCTCCCCATCTCTTTGTCTATCATTTAGGGAAGGTGGGTAACTCGCAAGAGGGACTATATCCAACATAGTAGGAATGATAGCCAATTCCAAAAAAGGATCCTCTTGAGAATCACAATGTTCAATACTAGGTGTAAGAGTTAATTGTGATGAAAGCATATTAGGTAAATCAATTTCAATGAAAATAGTCTCATATTCATCATTAACATCATCAGTATCATCAAGAGTATCCTCTTCATCCAAATTAATCAAAATAGGATCTAAGATACAAATATAATAATCATGCATTAAAACATCATTATTAGTAACAACTTCTTCTAACACATCATGCATAGATTTATCCGAAGAAGGTAGAGATCTTTGAAGAATAGAATTATGAGCTTTAGCATGATCATGATGCTTCTTACGACATTCATTGGTAGATCAATTACATTTTGATTTATTTGAAATAGGTTGAGAACTAGGACGAGCAATCACAGGATCCTTCATAGGTTCTTTAGGAAGATCGATAGGATTATCAGCAATAGTAGGAACTTGATTAACATAACTAGATGCCACAATTAAAGGAGGTATAGAAGGTGTAGGCAAAAGACCATGATTAAGATCCATAGGAGGTATGCTTAATTCAAGAATCTTACAATGTTTATAAGCTTGATATGAATGAAAAATATTATCAGGTTGAGGAGGACATGAATTAGGTAATAAAGGCAGAAAGAAATCAAGAGCAACACAATCTCTAGGCCTAGAAGGTTGATATAAGTTATGATTAATTGTCTTTACTTCTTCATCGTGAATGAACTTAAGACACTTATGGATAGGTGAAGAAAGTGCATGCATGGAATTCAATGAAGGAAAACCTAGCTTAACTTTAAATTGATCAGAAGTAGGAACAATAACAAAGGTACTGTTCACAATTTTTCCACAAAGTTCAACCGGTAAAGTAATAGAACCAAATGATGGATAAAGAAAACCATTAGAAGTTTGAATCCACACATCTGATGTATCATAAGAAACGCATTGTAAGCTTTTCATAAAAAGATTTTGTTTAGTAATAACATTGACTAAGGATGTAGGATCAATAAGACAACCACGAGTAGCTTTCAAAGAAATCCTAGTAGAAATGTAAAGGGGACCATCAAGAGCTTTAATAGTCTCAGAGTCATCAAAGGTAATCAAAATTTCCCAAGGTCTTTTATTCTTAGGTTGTTGTCAAGGTTTAGGTTAAGTTTTCATTTTAGGCTTAGATTTTGATCGAGATTGAGATTGAACTTGAGGTTGAATCTAAGTTTGAGGTTGAGGTTGAGGTTGATGTTGAGGTTGAAGTGGAGATACTGATTGACCAACATGCTCCACTTGGTTAACAACATGATTGAGATCATCTATCTTTGAATCATACACAATTTCCCTAACATATGGCTGAGTAATGGTATTAGTATCATGCGTAGGTAAAGGATTTGTATAGATTTGAAGGTTTTGATTAGGAGGAGAGATAGATTTATTCCCACTAACATCAGGATTATCAATAGATAAGGCATTAGAGTCAATTAAGTCTTGAACCTTATGTTTTAAAGAATAACACTTCTCAGAATCATGACCATTCTAACGATGATATTGACAAGAATCATTTTGATCAAAAGACTTAGATGCAATCATAGCAAGTAAAAGAGGTTGAATAGGAGGTAAAGTAATCATATTAGCAGTTAAAAATCTATTCATAATAGCATGTAAAGATTCAGAAAGAGGAGTAAATGTATAATTTAATCGAAAAGAAGTGGATGCAGAAGTGGCATTGTGAGATGCAACAACAACTTGATTAGAAACTCTTATCAACTAGAACAAGAGCCATTGGATTGTTTCTCTCAAATTGACTCACTTGTAATTGATAATGATGAAGGGCTGCAAAAAGTTGTTGAAAAGAGGTAAATTCAATAAGCATAATCTTATCTCTAATATCCTTTTGCAAATTTGAAATAAACATACATTGAATATCAATATCAGGAACATGATAGGAAATCTGAGCATGCAAATGCTTAAATCTACCAATAAATTTAGTCAATTTTTCTTTAGCACTTTTTACAATGCATCAAATCATTCAAAGACACTTACAGGCCAATGTTGTTTTGAAATTGTTGAATAAAGGCATTAACAAGTTTTGGAAAGGAATCAATAGAATAAGGAGGCAAGGAACAATACCATTGTAAGGCCTTGTCATGGAAGGTTCTAGCAAATAGTTTGGCTAAAATCCTATGGTCATGAGCATAATCACTACAAAGGATTTGAAATATTTTAACATGATGAATAGGATCTCCTTTTCCATTATAATTCTAAAGATGAGGCATATCACCTTACTGAGGAATAGGAGTATGAATAATATCCAAGTACAAAGGACTTCACATGTCACATGTAGTAATACTAAACTTGTTTTGAGTTAAGGAAGCAAGTTGTTGTTGTAAAGATGACACAATTTGAGCCAGACTAATGATTGTTGAATCATTGGAGGAAATAGGAGGAATAGCAACATTAGACACACTAGGTAAAGTGTAAGAAGTTGTAGGAATAGAAGACACAATTGGAGGAACACTGGGAACTATAGTTGGAAGCGGATTGGAATAAGTAAAAGGAACATTATGATATGAAGGTTGTGATGTAGGAAGGGACACAAGAGGAACACTCATAGGAATAGAGGGAACTGTCATAGTCACCAAAGAAGGGGTATAGGTAGGAATACTAGGTAAAGGATCAAAAGGAGGTTCAACACTAGTGATAGGAGGAATCAACCCTAAATCTTGAGCTTCTTGAGCTAAAGGTTCAACATTGGAATGCACAAGGTGGGTAATACCACGCAAGAGGTTAACACCTTGATCACTATCATGAAGAAATTTCTTAAGAGCCTCTATAGCTTGAATAGAATCTTGATTATGGTTCTCTTGAATAAGCCAATTACCCATTTTATCAAGTAAAGTTGAAATTTTTTGAACTTGTTCAGGAGGAACTCTTAAAGAGTTATCCTCATCATGAGATGATTGAGAATATTTTTGCTCCATAGTAGGATTGGAATCATGAAGAATCAAATTATCAGCCAGGATCCTAAGGAAAGGAGAGGAAGATTCAGGATCAAAGGCAGCCATGAGTCTATGACTTCTTCTAACCAGAATGTTATAAGTAGGACTAGTAGTAGTAAAGCTCATAAACCAATGTAATGCATATGAACTAAACTAAGAACACATAAAGCATGAATATTTTAATATTTTTGAAATCTAATTAGCATGCAAGATTTAATAGAAAAGAGAAATCTAACAAGAATAAAGAAAATTTAACACCACAAAACACAATAGGGCATCTAATTCCACAAAAGAAAGGAGTGTAAGTATGTCGGGTTCACCAAAATGAATGATGGGAAAATGGAATCACGTCTATTGAATGTATGTGTAGGGGAAATATGAGATTCACTTCCAAATTCAAATTCCCACAGGAGAGATCCAAATTGATCAACCAAAAGGTTAATACATAGTCGAATCAATCTATGGAGAATATGAAAGAGAGAGAAAACCTAATATTTTCTATAGTAGAATTGTACTTTAAATCTAAAATAATTTAAGTAAAAATACTAACCTCAAAATAGGGAAAATCTGGAAAATGTCAATTTCTGATGTCTGTGTACTTTCGGGCAATTCTAGAACCTATTTTGGACTGGGAATGTCGAGACAAAGAAAACCAAGAAATATTTTGTCTTTCCGATAGTAGGTATTCTTTGACCCT
The DNA here is from genome assembly GCA_027943335.1 of Chamaecyparis obtusa. Classification (NCBI taxonomy): domain Eukaryota; kingdom Viridiplantae; phylum Streptophyta; class Pinopsida; order Cupressales; family Cupressaceae; genus Chamaecyparis; species Chamaecyparis obtusa. Next base: position 86,342 of record BSBK01011339.1, read on the forward strand.
CATAAAAGGTCAAAGGCTACATTCCTATTTTAAAGGTTGACTTTGACCTTGTTCACAGATCTTGAAAGTTTGTCGAAAATGATATCCAAATATGATCTCATATCCAAAATTTTGTACCTGTACCTGCAAGAAAAAGAGGATTTTGTTTATTTGTATGGGGGGTTTGCCTTGGTCAAACCCCAATTTAGGAATTAACCTTGAAATTGAATTGAACTGTAATGTGCATAAACAAAGTAAATGAAACAATTGACCTTGCTTATGTTGAAGTCCTTGTAGAGGATTTGAATCCTTGAGTCCACAAGTAGGGATGCTCCAATGGATGTAGAATGAATGTAGGATATCTCAAATCAATATAATTTTATCTTCAACACCAATCTTGAATTGATCTTTGCATATGAGGAGGCTTGGATGAATGTAGAAGGATAGATCTTCAAGGGGGCTCCAAAGAGATTGAATCCTTCAATAGCTAATAATGGATCTCCTTGATGGATGAATGCTTGAACACTCGAATGCTTGAATTCACATTCTTGCACTTGAGAGCTTGAGAGATGGAAATTTCTTGATTGTGGATGTGTTCTCACAAAACTTGATGATTAAAATGAGAGAGGAAGGCCTCCTTTTATAGTGAACTAGGGCACAAACCTCTAGAGGGGCCACCTTGGAGAATTAAATCCCAATTAGGTCCTAACCTTTAGAGATATACCTAGATTAAATTTAATTTAAGGATTTACCATTGTAAAACCCAAAATGGCCAACTTGGAGGTGGGAAAAAGAATCTTTCTAAAACTCGATGCCTGAAAATTAGAAAAAACTTGAAATTTGAATTGTGGGCCAGGGACAAGGTCGAATCTGCCCTAGGTCAGAGTCGAGGTCAACTCTGACCTGGGTCGAAGTTGAGATCCACTGTGACCCTTAAGGTTGACTTTGACCTTGAGGTCAAAAACCTCAGGACCCTAGCCTAGAATGCCAGGAAATGTAGACATGAAGTGAAAAATAGGTGCAGAGAGAAGCAGAACAGGGGGAAAAGCCAGATACATGCAAAGACCCAATCAAGGTGCTTAACATGACCCCAGACCACTTACTCAGAGGGATAAATGCTCTTATCATGGAAGTGCTTCCATTTTAAGATGATACACAAAGTAAGATCTATTAGGATATGCTCAGTTAAGAGACTTTACAATTATATTTACACACTAACTCATCACATAAAATGTTTGTAGTACTTGCATCTATCTTATTCTTATCAGACTCAATATGCACATTAACTATTTACCTCAACATGTGCTTCACTCACAATAAAAATTAGGTACTCGGTAGCTTCAACTCTTAATCACAATTACACTCTTCTCTTTACTACTCTATTACTTGGTGTCTTCTCTACTCTTCATATTCTATCTACAATTTCTCCTTCAAACATGAAATTTCAATTCATCTCACACATAGTGTTATCTTCACATTCTAATCCATTTATGCTTAAGTCTAGAAGCGGTGGAAATGTTCTAGAATCATCTCTTTAAGCGGTGGAAGAATTGGTTACTCCTCCAATGCATATATCTCATTTAATTCTTATTATTAATTCTCACCTTGTAATCATGTATAATCATTGTATTTAAATCTCCAATGTCCTGTCAGACAATCTCCTCAATATTTGTAAACCATTTTCTACTCGGTCTTTATGTTCAATATATTTGTAGATTGTCCTTGTGTTGGCCTTAGATACTTAGTAGTACATTTTATTTTTTTCTCAGTAATTGTAGCATCTCTGAGTTCGTTGAATGTTCTAGCTTGGTACAAATCATTTTTCGGTTCTCATTTTTCCTTGTTTGGCATTTTCTCCTTATTGCCTTTACTAAAAATTGTCTTTCATTTATTTCCTTTATTGACTAGCTTTTTGTTCTTACCAACTTGACTTTCCTTATTTATCAAATGACTTCTACAATCAATATTACTTTATCATAACTAATCAAAACAAAATAACTCTATAGGAGTATCAATCTCCCCCTTTGGCATTATTTTGGTATATTTGTTAAAAACCTTCAAAGTCATCAAAATTTTTGGTCCTTAGCAAAATTTCTCATGTATACATATCTTGGTAAAATTATGTGTACTCCATTACTGATCTTTACTTATTAATCTCCTTGTAGTAATAATTACTATACTCATATATATATATATATATATATATATATATATATATATATATATATATATATATATATATATATATATATATATATATATATATATATATATATATATATATATATATATATATATATATATATATCCCCCTTTTATGTCGTAATATCTATTATATCTATTATCCTCCTTTAATAATATATTTCCTCCTTTTTAACAAAAATGTCAGAAACAATAACTTACCGTTTCTCTGGTGGAGGGATCTTGGCAAAAATAGATTTGTATATTTCTTTTGCATCCTTCAGTGATTCCTTCCAGGAGTCTTTTAGTGTCTACAACACTACAATTTTCTCGCTAATATCAGTTGTTAAACTGATCATGGTGCCTATTGTACTTACATCTGATGTGATTACTAAATATTTTACCTTATGTACCTATTTTTGTAATGACTCAATGTGAGGTATCAAAAATGTTTGTAGTTCCATGAGATTCATTATGATTTCATTTTCCTCTTTTCTTAGTTCACGGTGCACTCCTATTAAGTGCTTTAGCCTTTCATAATATTCCTTAAAAGAATTAGGCTCAATAGATACCTTAGATAATTTTTCAGTCAGCTTCTTCTCAACATTTTCATCCTTATCTTTGATGTCCTTGATGAAGTTTGAAATTAAAAAAATATTTTGAAATAATAAAATAATATCTGTCAATTATTTCTCTAACTCAATAACCAACTCTAATAGTGTTACCTTGTCAAGTTAAACCGATTGAAATAATTCTTCAATAACTTTAGTCTCCATCTTCTTTCTATGCACTTGCATTAAATACTTTGTCATATCAGTACCAGGTTTATTGATCAATCTCACCAACTCACTTAATTGACTATAAATGTCTCCTTTCTTAGTAATATCTTCTTCTAGTACAATTTATTTTAATATGTCTTTAACATTTTCTAAGACATCGGTCTTTTTCTTCTTAGCAAGCAATTTATCTTGAGCATCTTTCCACTTTAATAAATCTCCAAACTTTGATTGTTCTTTAGGACTCATTATGGAGATATAAAAATTCAATATAATGATAGGTTGGCTTAAATCAACCTTATCATTTTCATGCTTTCTTTTATTTGACTTTGACTTATCTGTAGATGTGTTCTTTTCATCAGATGTACCATTAGTATCCTCAGTTTTATCATATTTTTTTCTCACTTTTTCTCTTCTTATTTGTCCTTTTCTATCTCCTTCACTAGTTTTGTAGCCTCGATAGGGATCACTGACTCTTGATTATGACCTTGGGAAATCTTGGTCTCTTTAGTGACCTTGGTATCCTCTCATGCAGTTTTCTATTCTAGTTCAGTGGGGGTATTTGTACTAGTTCAAACATCCTTCGTTACCTCTGAGATCACTTCCTTAATCTTGGAAAAGTTCATTATTTGTTCAATAACAAACTCTTCTTCCATTATTTTTTCCTTTGTTGAATCATCTATATTCATTTCTTCTATTTCCTTGGCCTCAGTTTCCATTATATCTTCATCATCTTTAATATCCTTAGTAGGGTCTTTAATAGTAATATCTTCTACAATGAAATCATCTTTGTCACTTGTCAAATCAATGGGATCTTAGTTGACTATTTTCTCCTTGATCTTTGTCTCTTGATGTGGAAATAATATCTTTCTCCAAAGTTCATTAGTGTTATTTTAAACTTCCTCTAATTTAATGACCATAATACTTAGTGCTCTTATTTTCACTCGAAATCTCTTTGAGCATTCTTGTAGTGTATCCTTGACTCCTCTTTTGGATAAGTTAGGTATTGTGATAGCTAGTGATCCGTCCCTCATTTTCTTCTTAGATGCTAAGGCATATTTCCATCTAGCATCAATATTTTGATATATCTCATTTGCTAAATGTGTGGCTATCTCTACAAGTGCAGTTCTAAACTTATGCAAAGAAAACACAATAGCCTCTTCAATTTTCTAATTTTCTTCATCATTCCTTTTCTCATACTTTAGTTGTTTTAAACTTGATTATCATACATATTTCTTAAGTACCTTGAGTGACTCATCAAGGTCTTATAGTTTTGGTGCCTGATTTTGTACAACCTTAAATTGTGAAACATCTTTTGATTCAATTTCACTATCTTCCAATAGTCTCAAGTTTCTCCTAGGCCTCCTAGTAGCCTTCATCTCTCTTATGTAGGTTTTGGGCTTAGGTGGTTCAATATCTTGTTTCTTCTTCTCAATCAGTGTGTAGGAAGACCTTGTTAATGGTCTTAAATTGACTAGACTAGGGGTCTCTTTCTTCATTCTAATATTCTTCCATTAACCTCTGATGGTCCAGCTTCATCTTCTTCAATAGGAATTTCCAAATTCTTTGATAAATTACTAATCATTCTATTATTCTTCCTTAAGGCCTTAGGTATCATTATACCTACTTTAATTTTATTGTTCATTTCCTCATATGTGACATACCGATTGGATCTTCTATCAACTGTATTCTCTAAAAATCCTTTAATATATATAAAATTCACAGCAATATCCATTGCATATCTCATAGGTGGTAACCAGACTATTCTTGGTTACACAACTCTCACTATACAAGTGTTGGTATCAACTTCAAAACATATATCATATTGGTACTGTTCCACAAGGTGGAGTGGAATTCTAAACCTCTTATGCATTTTATCTTGAAATTTTATAAAGTAGTCATTCATAACCATATCAAAATTATTTCCCAAACTTTGAATAAACTCATTAATTTGATAAATAATCAGTTTTTCTTCATTCCAAACTACTTCACAGATTGTTGGAAAGTTCTTAAATTTATAAAAATATGCAGACCAGTAGTGATGCAATCTTCAGTGTGTTTGTTTTTGCCTTACTGATTTTATTCATGTTATCATCCAATTATTTCAACAAGATCTCAGATAGATCTATTTTTATGTCCTTCTTTACAATCTTATATGCTATGTCAACATCTCCACAAAGCACATTGTCTACCAGAGATGACTGGAAGATATGGAATGATATTATGTTTCTTATGAATCTTAGCTTGATATCATCAATAATAGATAATTTTTGACCTCTACCATCCCATTTAGCTTGAGTAATCTCACACAGTTTGTTCTTATAATATATTTTCTTGAAGGCTCTTGGTCTATCATCGATTGGATATCTTATGACATTTTGTAATACATCCTTTGTGATTTTCACAAGTGCATCAAGCCACATAAAATCATCATGTACTCAGCTTAGAATAATTTACATCTATTCCTTGTTGAAAACTATTGATACATGCATAGCATGGACCAAACCATTGGTGTCCAAATGTGTATGATCATCTTTCAACTTTCCATTTATAAACAGATTCCTATAAGATGTATCTATCTCCACTTGGGATATATCTTCAATCTTGCAATGTATGAAGGTATATAAATCTTCAATAAGTATAACTCTCAATGGGATCAATGGTAGGGCTCTAGATTTATCAACTTCAGCTTCTACGATTAGTAGTAGCTTATACTTGGGATTGACAGGGTCAATCTTCTACACAATAATGGGCTTTTGTGCCATAGATTCTTAGAAATGATCTTTCAACTGATAGGGTTTCGATTGAATAGAAATTTGATCGCGTTAACACAACTCAGGAAAATATCCTTGAAATACATTGAATATGCTTGACAAATCTTATATTTTCTTGAATGATCACTTGGATGATCTTGGTAGACTCATACGTGCATAATAGTTTAAATGCTAGTGAAAGTGTAAGGTGAAAAAGAAATAACAGGTGGTCTATTTATATATTCTTTTTAATTAGGGTTTCCAATCGCTATAATTTTATCATTAAATGCACATTACCGACTCCCTTTTCACTAATTACCAAATGCACTTCATTTCACTGTATGAAAAAAATAACTTATTCTCTCACCAATCAAAATATGAAATGTCAACGTCAATCATATATCCAAATACATCTTAATATGCTTATGTGGATCTTTGGACAATTTCTAAGATACAATTTAAGATATAATTTTAATTATCAACTCCTACACATACCTTTGACCGATTAGGTGAAGATAGGTCTACTCGATCTAGAGGATGTCCTCACATCATTTGTTCCAAGTTTAGTTCCATCATCCTGAGACTTCCTTCTCCACATTCTATTCATTTGATCTCTTATCTCATTAATATTGTAGACACCTAAAAATCTTTTAGAAAATAAATTATTTTTATTTTCTAAAAAATCCCTGATGACATCATCATTTATTAATTAATTATTTATTTAATCAATTAATTAATTTTTTTATGCCATTAAATCCCTTTATCTTAATTAAAAATATTTAATTAAGAAATCCCTCCCAAAAATGTTTAAATCTTATTTAAAAATTATTCCCCTATTTATTAATTATTTAATTAATAAATTGACCAAAAATCTCAAAATAAATAATTTATTTATTTTTTGCCCAAAACTTGGCCAATTTCCTTAAGACCACTAACCTCTTCCAGAATCTTCTAATCCTTCTTTAATTTCGATTAAAGGCTAATCCCATCATTTCCTAACCCTAATCCCAACTCAAAATATTTAATTAAGATTAAATATTTAATCCTCATGTTTATTAAATTCATTTTAATAAATATTCTCAAAACCTAAACCATGGAAATAAATAAATCTTTATCTATTTCCTAAAATCTATGTTTATCCTAAGGAAGTTTTAGACTCTTCTAGAAAGTCTTATCCTTGTCCCCCTAATCCTAATCCTAATCCTAATCGCCACCCTAACCTTGTCACATTCCCTAACCAAGGTTAGCCAACTCCTAAGCTTAACCCAAAGTCAAAAAACTTCTAGAAACTTCTCTTACATGCATTAAATGCATTTAAAGCCTCCTTATCCCTCTTACATGCATTTATGATGCATTTAAGAAGCCCCTCACCCCATTCTTACACCCTTTGACCTTAGGAACATTTCCCAAATTGTGCACATCCCTCCCATCTTTCAACCCAATGCCCTTGTGACACTTGTCACAAGGAGGTGGCCCTGAGTTAGCACAATCCATGTGCTCCCCTTTGAATGAATCTTGGCCTCTCTTAAGGGTTTTGATCCTGGCCACTCATTCCTCCTTCCCAAAAGCTTGTAAGTACTCATTTCTAAGAGCAAAATACTCATTCACCTTTTATTTCAAGCAATGTTATAATGCTAGAATAGCTCTAAATCATTTAGCTTTCATACTAATTGTTAGTTTTAATCATTTTCAAGCATTTTTAGCTCACATCTTAGCACAAAACTAATGGATTAACTTAGTTTAATTCTTGTTTATGCATCATTCTCACATCTATTTTGGGTTCTAAAATCTACTTAATCATACGAGTTGCATAAATCTTGATTTCTTGAAGCCTTATGGGAAATTTTGGGTGTTCTACCCAATATTGTGCCATTTTTGGGGTGTTCATGAATCTCAATCCATCTTAGCATGCATTAGAATATGCTCCAAGTGCTTAGAGAGCACACCCACATCCCCCTAAGCAAGAGCAAATCAAACAGTGCTGGGGTGCACCTGTTTTAGCTCAATCTGAGGTGGCTTAGCTTAGAGTTTCCTTCTTTTGGATTGATTTCATGTTAGATTAAAATCTTAATGTTTGATTGATTTGAGTCTTTCAAAATAGATACAGGTATCCTCAAAAGCCTTGTCTACATTCTGGCACGCCCGGTGGGACCCACTTCACGGGTTCTTTGCAAACATTCTGATGGATTTTGAAGTGTATTCAAAATTTTCAAGCTTATAGGTGGACGGAGCACTTTGAATTCTTCTTCCTCTTCTTGTCTTTATTCTTCTTCTATTCCGTCTACTTCTTCTTCTTCTTGCGGGATCTTGGCCAATTTTTCTCAAAAAATAATAATAATCCATAAGGAAGAAAAATCATACACACCTTGTTTTAGTGCTTAAAATGAACCCCCAAATCATTCTTGAATGTGTTAAGGACTAAAATTTGCAAATTTTTTTCTAACAAACAAGAAAAATCAATCAAAACATTTGCATCCTTGCAACATCAAGGTTATAGATGCATTCATGTAAAAATTAGGAATATTTCAAGTTTTGGGTACTTTAAAAAAAAAAAAAAGAGAACCTCAAATTTGCATCTCATTTCTAAAAACATTCAAAATCAATCCCAAAAGTCCATGCAAAAGTTCCTAAAATCAATCCTTAAAAACTTTGTTTTTATTGAAAAACTAACTTCATTTTGCAAAAATCTTGAATGCCTTCTTTTTCAAATTTCACGCATCAAAGCTAAATTAGGAACTTGTCTTTTGGAGCTAAAAAAATCAAAGCAAGGGTCAAAACAAATCTTGAATGAAACTAAAGGAATGAAGCTAAGTCCTAAGAGTCATTGTCATTTTGAAAATCAAATGCACTCTTGAATGCATTAAAAGAAAAAAATCTCTCTTCCTTCCTTTTCAATTCAAGAAAATGCATAATCAAATCTTGAATTTCTTAAAGGATCAAAACAAAGCACTTCAAAGTTCTTAAAACAACATGCCAATCTCAATCTTGAATGATCAAGGAAAGAACTTGCAATCGCTCAAATCACTTACTTTTTGGAGAAAGAACAACTCAAAATCTAAACACTTGTGTCTTCAGTTATTCAAATTCAAACATCACTTAATCAATTTGGGAAAAGGAATAAACTTGCTTGATGTGTATCTAGGAGCTTTATCTTTTTGCAAATCCTTGTTAAAGTAGGCAATGTAAAACATTTGAACTCGGACAAGTTCACTTGTTTTACTTTTAGCGAGGCCTGTCCAGGGAGAAAAGCGCTTCCTCCTCGGAGAACAACCTCAAACGAGTATGCCCCCCAACTGGTATATAAATAAAGTGAAGGGAAAAAGTACTCACTTATATCTCCTAATCCACAGGCATTTTGTGCCAAATGCAAATGTCTGGGGATGGTAAAAAAACCTCCCCCAGTGTTTTTGGATAGGCTCTTAAGTGATTCATAGGCGGTCAGCATAATCAGGTATGGAGACTCCACGGAACTATTAAAAACCTGATAAAATAGAGGCTACCCTATCTACATCTGAAAGTATCAAAATCCTTGTGCAAGGACCGATTCCAAGGGGTTTACCGGGTCGCCTCAAGATTACTCACCATTTGTATTCCCTTCTAGGGGGTACCAAGCTGTGGGCAAGCGATTTTGATACTCACCTTCCTTAGGTAGATCTGCTTGAAGTGCTTGACAGTCAAATACTTCATGAAAACATTGTTGGAACATACACTTTCAAAGCTTTATCAAAGTCAGTCATCCTGTTTGTATCACACAAGGTTGCTTTGTCCCTTGTGGAGATTGCGTTTCTAAAAATCTTTGTTGGAATTTATCCTTTGCCATTGAGAAACATCAAACTGATCAACAAAACTAGTTCAAGATACTCAGAACATTTTGTAGAGAAACCCTTGGAATCAGATATCCAAAAGCCTTTTTGTCTCAAACCAACTATTAGGAATTTCCCCAAAGTTATGCCCATTTTGATCAAACATCCGAAAGCCAAATTACCCAAATCCAAAGACTATCAAGAATAGAAAGTTGCAGAGAGAAACCTTAAGAGCCATCAACCCTTTATCCAAGCAACCCAAGCAGAAGAAAAATATCAAGAGCAGCTTGATAATATTGGCTATAACGCAAGAGTCAAATAGTTTGCCTACCGATTTCGAGTGAACCATCACTACGTCAATCTTGAAAGAGAAGATTCGCTGGATCCATTGCATGTCCCATTCTACCTTTAGATCTCAAAATCCTATCTTGCCAGTCCTTCATCCTAGTTTCATCCTAGTTTCATCCTTGCATCATCATCAAATCCTTAGTTGCATTCTAGAGTCTTTAGTTGCATTCATCATCATCTTCCTAGCAGCATCATAGATCATCCATTCTAGTTGCATTTGCATCATCCTTTTAGAAAGAGCATTGTTCCATCATCCTTCACCATCTTTCCATCAGTAATCCACAATTAGAATCCCAAATCCTTGATCCAAATCTAGCATCCATTATCCAAAACAGAGTCCACCATCCCTTGCACCAAAATCCAGAGATCCAAATCCATAAGCACTTAGTGTTCAAAACCTTTGAGTTTTTTCCATCCCTTATCCTAAATCAGATATCATCCCCTTTTTGACAAAGCATTTCCTAAAGGAAATCCAACTTGTCCTTGCATAGCCTCATCATCTCGAGCAAGAGATTGCCTTGTATTGATAATAATCCAGTTGACCGAAGATCATTAGTCTATCCTAGGTTGACCAAATCCTATCACTGATCCTCCATCAGGAAAAACAACAGCTCATTGTTGACACTTAGTAATCTTCCACCAGCATCCCACCAATCCTCCACCCAATCTTGACCCAAATTAGAGCATCCCATCAAGCCTCCATCATTGTCAAGCTTTTTTACCAATCTGTCACCATCTTCCATCAAATCTTCCCCCATCTTTGATTCATATCCAAGCATCTCAACAATCCTTGCATTATAGAAATTTCATCATCCTTAGAAGTTCCTTAAGCTTGCATCCATAATTCTTTAAAGTCTTTAGGAAATATCTTGCATCCATCTAGCATCTGCATCTCCATGCCTGTCGAGACAAGATCCGAATCTAGAAAAAGAAGGAACATGAATCCTTATCCAATCACCAGTTCATCTGATCCCAACATTTTTACCAGGGTGATGATAGCCTATGATCCCCAAATACAAACTAGAAATATGTGGGATGATCCCAATATCCCCTTGACTCCTCTGGCAATAGAAACATTTGTGAATCATCCAGAGAATCCATTAGTAGTCAATGCACTCATGGCCCAAAACCAGCAAAGCATGTTCACTAACTTTGCACAAGCATAGACTTCCATTCCACCATATCTCCATCCTCGCATTCCCATAAGTACTATCCAAATCCCAGCACAAGTATACTCTCCATTCATCCAACTGTTCCTTGATCCAACCTTGCAAACATCACAAGAAACCTCCGCCATTCCCCTTCTTGTACAAGGAAGCTTTGCAAATCCTGTAACACATGCTATAACACCATCTACTCCATTCCCTATCATAGGTACTTCATCATCCACCATGGCCGCCCAAGCTCTTGCACAAATCCAACGCTTGTCACAAAATCAACTCCCACCTCTCACACAAACCTTTGCATGAGCAGTTCCACCATCTTCCATAGGCCAAGTAGCACCTTTCACTCTAGGAGGGATGCAATCATCCTTCCCCTTCACTTCACAAGCTTCCACATCCACACCTTTTGTGCCAGGAGGGATGCAATCATCTTTTCCTTTCAATCCCCAAGTTTCAACATCCACACCATCATTTTAGGGGTCAATGCAATCGTTTACCTCTTTCACCCAGCAAACCTCTACATCATCTACTCCAGGGGCAGCACAATCATTCCCCTATCAAAATCAGAAAACTTCCACATCACCTTTTTCATGGGGAACACAAGCATCCTCTTCATTCTCCCCCCAGCAAGCATCTACCTAGGCACAAACCCAGCAAAATTCTTTCACCACAGGAATGCCTTCCATGGGTTTTTCCAATCCACCATTCATATCCCAAACTCCCATTACATCTACCTTCCAGGCATCCACTGCAGCACAATTCCCACCTCACATTGGTTCTTGTTGGGGTCTCACTCAAGAAGACATGAAAGCCTTTGGAATACCAACTCACTCTCATACATCTGTGTTTGCAAACTAACAAGCCACCTTCTCACAAGTAGCACAACAACAACCATGTCAACCTCCACCAACTTCATCCTTCACAAGCTATCCATTCCCAACACCCAGTGCTTTTCAGCAAGTTCCTCCACCTCAGTAGCAAAGTTCCTCCCATTTCACAAGTCATCTTGCCCAACCACCCTTTGCTTCAAGCTTCCCTACATTAGTTCCACCCTTAAGCAATGCGGGAATGCACCCGACCTATATCAGTCAACCATAGAGCCAAGTTTAGCAAGGACCATCTTATCAACCAGCTACATCATTCCACCAGCCACCCCCACAACAACCATACTTCCAGTCACAGCAACAAACCTTCATCATTCCCCAACAACAACAAGTTTCCTCCTATCAGTTACAGCAACAAGTCCCCATCATCCCACAACACCAGGAAGCAGTCTCATATCCTCCACCACAATATCCCCCTATGCTGCATCAATAATATCCCTAGCAAACATCACTCCAAAATCCACTCCAATCTACCTATCCCACCGGGCCATCTCCATATCCCATTCCACAATACCCACCTCAAATGGGAGTACCCGCTCAAACACCAATCAATGCCGAGTGGGAAGCCATGAAGAATGCTCTTAAGGAGCTTCAAACCAGTACCGATAGCGAAACCTACAAGTTTGAGGAGGTGTGTCCTTATCCATTTGACCGATCCATTGCCACTATACCTTTCCCCAAGCACTTTGAGACACCTAAATTTGATAAATATCAGGGGAAAGGAGATCTAGTCATCCATATTAAAGAATTCTATATGGCATGCCAAGAAGTAGCTTACAGTGATAACTATATCTTATGACTATTCTCCAAAAGCTTGGGAGGAACTGTTGTTGTATGGTTCTACAAAATACCATGTGGGACTATCACAACCTTTGCTAAACTTTCTGAGAAGTTCCTTGCCCACTATGCCCACAATGTTGCGAATGAGTTGACCTTGTTAGATCTCTGCAACTCAAAATAGAAAGAAGGAGGAAGCCTATCAGAATACTTGCAACGATGGAAAAATCTAACCCCCGGGTTGTCATACCAACCACCTGAGAAACATTTGACCAAAATCTTTATTGATAATCTGCATCCTAAACTATCCCATTTTATGAGGATGAATTGTCTCCAAACCTATCAGGTTATCAAGAGCAAGGGGATAGGTATCGAAAAGGCCCTCCTAGATGAAGGCACAATCTGGCACTTCAAAAATGATTCCCAAAATAAACCCAGCAATGATAAATATCGTTATTGGAATCGTAACAATAACGTTGTTACTGATGGAGCCACTGATACCAAGCATGTCCAATTTGTCATGGCTAGTCCTCCATCAAATCCTTCATACCAACAACAAAAAGCACCCATCTATCAGCAACCTCCTCAAGTCCATCAGCAACCCACGCAACAATATCATTCTTAGAATAATCAGCAGAATTATCACCTGCAAGCCCACCAAGCTTATCAAGGTAATCCAAACAATCAGGTCAATGCTGTTAATGTTTCTCCTAAACAACGCAAGCCCAGAGCTCAGAACAATCCAAGGAAGACCTTCACACAGTTGGGTGAACCTCTAGATGTTATCTTTCACTGAATGGCTAAGGCCAACCTCATCACATTTCCACCAATCCAGCCAGTTGATGATACCACTCCCAAGCTTGATTGGTACAAAGATCACAAATACTATGATTATCATCATGTCAAAGGACACACTACTTTGAAGTGTATGAGACTCAAAAACTATATCCAAGATATCATTGATCAAAAAGAGATTCAAGTAGATACACCTGCTCAAACCTCACCAAATGCCAATTTGCAAATCTATCATAATGTGTTCCCACAACACAATGCTGGGAAGAACCAAGCCAATACCAATCATCCCTAGAATCATGGCAAAGGCAAGCAAGAAGATCACACTACTTCCTACATCAATTATGATGAATTTGTTGGATGTATAACCCAAGTTGAGTCCACAGTCAATGCCATCCATGTCAGAGGAGCGTATCATCAATGTGTTGTTACTACCCGTAGAGGCCGGATCATTGTTGCTGGTGCCCGTCTGAGGCCAGTACACAATGCATGCAATGCACAATATAACCTCATAGAACATCTTGGGAACACACCAGCCCAAATATCCATCTTGGACCTTCTCTGCACTTCACCTCTCCATCAGGAGATTCTTGACCGAGCTCTCAAAGAAGGACATGTCCCCACAGACATTAACACCACCCAGTTTGAGACCCTTGTGGGACATCTATCTGTAGCCTATACTTTATCCTTCAAAACATCCGACATGCAAGACATTGCACCTAACCATACTCTCCCCCTCTGCATCATCATCATGGTTAGAGACTTTTCCATCAAATAGGTCTTAATAGATAATGGCTTGGCCCTGAACTTGTGTACTTTAAAATTCATTCAGTAGATTGGGTTCACCTAGGCTGATATAGCACATGAAGTAATCACTATGAAAGCCTACGACAACTTGGAGAATACCTCTAAAGGTACCATTACTTTTCCTATTTAGCTAGGCCTAGCAACACAAGATACCATTTGTCATGTTGTTGATCTTGACCTACCATTCAATATCCTCCTCGGCCGACCATGGATTCATTCCATCAAGGCTGTACCATCCACGTACCATTAGTGCATCAAATTTTTGCATCAAGGTGCTGAGGTTACCATCCATGCTGATCCCCAACCCTTTGCATACTGTTGTGTAATGGAAGCATCATTCCCTCACTCCACTCATTGTCTTGGAACTGACATTGGTACTTCTATTGCCAGCTCATCCCGATCCCATTGCGATCCAGAAACCATTCTCACCTCCACCCTCTCTTCCATCAAGATCAATAACTAGGGCTCTGGTGAATATAGCCTACATGATGCATTTTCTGTAGGGGCCCTCCCATGTGATCCACATACTCAAGGGCACCCGAGTCACCAAAGCAAGCCTATTGAAGAGCATCGTGAAATCAAGAGAATGGGACCTATGACTTTTGAATCCCATGGCACATTAAATAGTCAAGAAATGGATCCTAACATTAATAGGTGGTTGTACAAAGATCCCCCACCACCTGAAACTCAACTCCTTGGCTACTTCAAAGATAAATACCCACAATCACACAAGTACACTACTGAGCAATGGAACTACCAAGGTGGTGGTCTAGGACCACAAGAAGGCAGAAGCAAAGACCCAATTACAACATCCAAAAACCCACAACATCAGGGTCTTGGCTTTAATACCCCTCACCTGCATATACAAGGCCCTAATACTGCAACTAGGGGCACCAACATGACTAGCATTCCCCTCTTGAATAGCTAGGACAACCTCATAGAAATCGAAGATATCCCCGAAGAGAAAGAAATCAGATCCTATGATGATATCTTTGATGATGAAACCCTCCTAGGGACTTCTGTCCTCCAACAACTTGCCATCAATCTCATAGAACTTCCCCTCATTCACCCTCAACTCATAGATTGGGACCAACCAAGCATTGCACACATCGATGAGTTCCAAAGCATGGAAGCACTCCTAGAATTCATGGGGGCATCAGGCCCACAATCAGTTCACAATTCAGAGTCAACTCACATCTATAAGCTTGACCCAGAAGGATACTTTGGGGAGGAGGCAAGCTTTAGCTACAAAAGAGAAATAGAAAAAGTAAAACATGAGTCTTTATGTGAAAACCCTTCTGGGGCACATTTTGATTCCAAAATAGTAAAAATAAAGAGCATATCTTGTAGTGAAAACTTGGCAATTCAAGTGCTAGATGATGAAGACTTGCCTCTTCCTCCCATCTAGGATTATAGACCAGAGTAGTCACCTATCATCATAGAAGAAACCAAGCTAGTCAACTTGGGTATAGAGGAATGTCCAAGGATCACCTACATTGCAGCCAACATGACAGAAGGTGAAGAAATGGCTTTGATTGCGCTCCTTAGAGAATCAATTATAAATTTTGCATGGTCATATGCACACATGCCTGGGCTTGATCCTAATATTGTCGTCCATCATCTAGCGGTGGATCCTAATGTCAAGCCAGTAAAGTAGAAGCTAAGAAAAATGCATCCAAAGGTTGCCTTATTAGTCAAAGTAGAGCTTGAAAAACTCCTCCAAGCCAAGATTATCAGAGCTATAGATTACTCCGATTGGATCTCTAACATGGTGTCTATCACAAAGCCTTCAGGTGACATCAGGATATGCACATATTTCAGGGACCTAAACAAGGCATGTCCTAAAGATGATTTCCCACTACCAAATATAGACATGATTGTAGATCTTACAGTGGGTCATGAAATGTTGTCACTAATGGATGGCTTTTCAGGATACAATCAGATTTGTATAGCAGAAGCAGATCAACATAAAACAACATTCACAACTCCATGGGGTACCTTCTGCTACAACATGATGCCATTTGGGCTAAAGAATGCGGGAGCCACATATCAAAGAGTGATGACAACAATCTTCCATGACATGATCCACAAGATTCTAGAAGACTATGTGGATGATATTCTTGCAAAATCAAAGACACGCCATGAACACCTTGACATTCTTGAGAGTGTGTTTGATCGCTTGCAGCACTATGGGTTAAAGCTCAATCCAAAGAAATGTGTCTTTGGTGTTACATCTAGAAAGCTCCTAGGTTTCATAGTATCACGACGAGGCATAGAGATTGACCCTAAAAAGGTTAAAGCAATAACAGAAATGCCTCCACCAAGAACACTCAAATAGCTCAGAAGCCTACAAGGAAAGCTTTTATCAGTACGTCGGTTCATTTATCAACTAGCAGACAAGTGCCAACCTTTTACGCATCTCTTATGCAAAGACACAAGCTTCAAATGGGATCCCATATGTCAGAGAAGCTTTGATAAGCTCAAGGAGTATCTAGCCAATTCTCCAATCCTAGTACCACTAGTTCCAGGATGCCCTCTCATTCTCTACATCTCGGCAACCACTACAACACTGGGGGCACTCCTAGCTTAGCATGATGATGAAAACAAAGAGAGAGCCATCTACTACATTAGTCAAACTCTTGTCAGCTATGAGCTTAATTACTCACCCATGGAAAAAGCATGCCTTGTAGTGGTTTTTGCCACTCAAAATCTTAGACATTACATGCTCAGTCACACAATTAGGCTCATTTCAAAGGTGGACCCCCTTAAATATCTACTATTAAGGACAACTCTCACAAGCTGTATGGAAAAATGGGTCATGTTACTCAGCGAGTTTGACATCTAGTACATATATCAGAAAGCAATCAAAGGGCAAGTCATTGCCGATCAGCTAGCAGAAGCACTACTAGTGGATGCTTATCCACTAATCATGGAATTCCCTAATGAACACTTATGTATGATCGAAGAAAAACCCATGTGGAAGCTATACTTTGATGGCTTCTACACATTACATGGATTAGGGGCATGAATCCTATTTGTCACACCTCAAGGTGACTACATCCCAAAGTCATTCAAGTTGGGATTTTCATGTACCAATAACATTGCAGAATATGAGGCACTCATCTCAGGTCTCAAAATAGCCATTCAGTGGAATATCATAGAACTGCAAGTGTTTGGAGATTCACAGTTGATTATCAAGCAAGTCCTAGATGAATATCAGATGAAGGATGACAAGCTACTACCCTACAAAGAACTAGTGGATAGATTGAAAGAGCATTTCCTGAATCTACAATTCACATAGATACCCAGGCTTCAGAACAAAGTAGCAGACACAATGGCAACTATTGGATCTTTGTTAGAAATCCCTCATGACGCATCACAATATGAATTCCTAGTCAAGCAGCTACATACACCAGCTTATGAGAATGCTGATGCAGAAATGGTGTGTCTTGGTTGGTCCTCAGTCCCTGTGGTACCACGACATCCATGCATATCTAAAGAATGGTATCATATATCCCCATCTCACTAATAACCAATGCCAAAACCTTATTCACAGAGCTTCCCACTACACTGTTGTAGCCAACACCCTTTATCATCGAGGGTATCACAATATCCTCTCTAGGTGTTTAGATTCAAACGAGGCCATCCTAGCTTTACAAGAGGTGCACGCTGGAATTTGCGGTGCCCACACGAGTGGCATGGTTCTAGCTAAGAAGTTGCTTTGAGTTGGGTATTATTGGCCAACCATGGAACATGATTCTTGTGAGTTTGTCAAAAAATGTTTACCATGTCAGCAGCATGCAAATTTGATTCATGCACTAGCACAAGACTTGCAGCCCATTGCACCACCTCAACCATTTTCATGTTGGGGCTTTGACCTTATTGGCTTAATCACTCCCCTTTCCTCAGATGGACACAAGTACATAATAACTACCACAGAGTACTTCACTAAATGGGTTGAAGCGATGCCACTCACCCTAACTACTAGCATCCAGATATCTAAGTTCATCCTTTACCACATCATTTTCCGCTTTGGCATACCATCTACCATCTTCACAGACCATGGCACACCTTTTGAAAACTAGCATGTGGATGATCTATGTGCCAGACTCGACATCCATCACCGTTTCTCTAGTCCATATTTCCCTCAAGGAAATGGCCAAGCTAAGGCAACCAATAAAACTATTTTGAAAATCCTCAAGAAAGTTGTCAATGATTCTTGTCGTGACTGGCACCTCCAAATCAATCCCGCCCTTTGGGCATACCATACTTCTTATCGTACTCCCATAGGTACCACCCCATATTCCCTTGTCTATGGTGCTGAAGCGGTTCTACCAATCGAGGTCAAGCTCCCATCATTGCGAGTCTCCATGAAGAACTACACCACTGATGAAGACTATCATGTGGCTAGTCTCACACAGCTAGACCTGTTAGATGAAAAGAGACAACAAGCATATGATCACCTGGTTGCATACCAAAATTGACTCAAAAGGAGTTATAACAAGAAGTTCCATCCTAGACAGTTCCAAGTCGGTGACATGGTCCTCAAAGAAAATCAGAAAGTCCAAGCAAACAGAGAAAAGAAAGGCAAGTTTGAGCCTACTTGGCTGGGCCCCTATGTTGTCACAGCATGCTTCAGCTCCGGCGCCTATCAGCTATCTACACCAGAAGGTGAGCCTTTGAATGATCCCATCAACATCATACATCTGAAGAGGTTCTATGCTTGAACTAGATCCTACATATTCAAAAAATCCATAAAAATTGGAAAAAATACAAAAATACAAAAAAATAAAAAAAAGCAAAGAAAAAGAAAAATAATCATCCAATGGTGAAAACTTGGCAATTCAAGCACCTTGGACAAGTATGTTGGTGAAAACCTAGCAAACACGTGCCATACATAGTGGACCAAGTCATTATCTATCAAAATCCCATTCCCCCCATCCCACCATCTTAGTCCTTTTCTTACCATCCCCATCCCCATCCACCATCCCCCAGCATTCCTCTTTTTTCATAATCCTCAAGCCAATCCACCCTCCCGTCTGTCCTATATCTTGCACATATCTTGTATCATATCTTGTACTATCTCCTATCTAGCACCGTCCTTCCTGTATATCCTGTATAGCGAGATCTTCCTATCCCCAATCCTGAGCTTCTGTACATATCCATTCTATATCTTTTCCTATCTCTTGTACATATCATTCCACCTTGTTGTACATAACCTTGTCAGTCCTACAGCAGCATTTGATTAGAACATCTTGTCCTACCTAGCCTTGTACTTTGGCAACATCACTTGTCGACTATTCTTGATCCGAGTGATTATTCTTTGACTTCATCATTTGCCCAGTGACCAACAACACTCATTCTCTCATCAATCAGCGGGTCCTTGAGGATGTATCCTTCCTCCTGTCAGACCTAATCTTTTGCCAAGCACACCCAATCCGTGTCGATGTATCCTTCCACATGTTCAGACCAATCTTCCCACCATCCCTCAATCAGTCCTATCAAATATCTGTCCTTGGCAAAGGATGTCTTTTTGGAGTTCTCATTTTGGTCTTGGATTTTGTTCTTTAGATCTTGTTAATCTTTTATGGCTTCTCATTGTTCTCTACTCAAAGTCCCCATGATCCTTTATATCATGGTGCACTGTGAATGAGGACAATCTGGGGCAAGGTCTTTTTCTCTTTTGCTTCTGCCTGTGAGTCAGTCGTGTGTTTGTAGTTTTTTCAGCATCGTTTCCCCCATGCCTCCTTCGAGTCTTGTTAGCGTTAGTCCTATGCAACATTGGTGACAAGGCCTCGTGATCATAGTATCCTTGGCAAGTCTCTCGCATTGCTATATTAAACTAGGTTGTGCTCTCCACATTTACACTTGTAGCTTCCCCAAATCCCCTGCATCTTGCATCATATAGATTAATCTTGCATCCTCATATAGCTGCATCTTGCATTCACCCATCTTTTCTCTTGGAAGCTTGGTTATTTATCTCCCCTGCTTCCTCAGTCCTTCCTTCTCTATTTCCTTTCAAAAAAATTCCACAACGTTTACTCCTTGCGTTATTTTCTCGAGGGGGCACAACCCATCATTCCTCTAAATTCTAGCCTTGGGCATCTTATTTTCTTATATTTGACGCCATGCCACTTGCGGCATCGCATCAAAGAGGGGCAAAATGTAGACACCTAAAAATCCTTTAGAAAATAAATTATTTTTATTTTCTAAAAAATCCCTGTTGACATCATCATTTATTAATTATTTATTTATTTAATTAATTATTTAATTAATTAATTAATTTATTTTTTTATGCCATTAAATTCTTTTATCTTAATTAAAAATATTTAATTAAGAAATCCCTCCCAAAAATGTTTAAATCTTATTTAAACATTATTCCTCTATTTATTAATTATTTAATTAATAAATTGACCAAAAATCCCAAAATAAATAATTTATTTAT
Organism: Chamaecyparis obtusa; assembly: GCA_027943335.1. NCBI lineage: Eukaryota > Viridiplantae > Streptophyta > Pinopsida > Cupressales > Cupressaceae > Chamaecyparis > Chamaecyparis obtusa. The sequence goes on from BSBK01011339.1 coordinate 107,050, forward strand.
TTTTTGCCCAAAACTTGGCCAATTTCCTTAAGACCACTAACCTCTTCCAGAATCTTCTAATCCTTCTTTTATTTCAATTAAAGGCTAATCCCATCATTTCTTAACCGTAATCCCAACTCAAAATATTTAATTAAGATTAAATATTTAATCCTCGTGTTTATTAAATTCATTGTAATAAATATTCTCAAAACCTAAACCATGGAAATAAATAAATCTTTATCTATTTCCTAAAATCTATGTTTATCCTAAGGAAGTTTTAGACTCTTCTAGAAAGTCTTATCCTTGTCCCCCTAATCCTAATCCTAATCCTAATCCCCCCTAACCTTGTCACATTCCCTAACCAAGGTTAGCCAACTCCTAAGCTTAACCCAAAGTCAACAAACTTCTAGAAACTTCTCTTACATGCATTAAATGCATTTAAAGCCTCATATCCCTCTTACATGCATTTATGATGCATTTAAGAAACCCCTCACCCCTTTCTTACACCCTTTGACCTTAGGCACATTTCCCAAATTGTGCACATCCCTCCCATCTTTCAACCCAATGCCCTTGTGACACTTGTCACAAGGAGGTGGCCCTGAACTAGCACAATCCATGTGCTCCCCTTTGAATGAATATTGGCCTCTCTTAAGGGTTTTGATATTGGACACTCATTCCTCCTTCCCAAAAGCCTATAAGTACTCCTCATTTCTAAGAGCAAAATACCCATTCACCTTTTATTTCAAGCAATGTTATAATTTTAGAATAGCTCTAAATCATTTAGCTTTCATACTAATTGTTAGTTTTAATCATTTTCAGGCATTTTTAGCTCACATCTTAGCACATAACTAATGGATTAACTTAGTTTAATTCTTACTTATGCATCATTCTCACATCTATTTTGGGTTCTAAAATCTACTTAATCATACTAGTTGCATAAATCCTGAGTTCTTGAAGCCTTAGGGCCAATTTTGGGTATTCTACCCAATATTGTGCCATTTTTGGGGTGTTCATGGATCTCAATCCATCTTAGCATGCATTAGAATATGCTCCAAGTGCTTAGAGAGCATACCCACATCCCCTTAAGCAAGAGCAAATCAAACAGTGCTTGGGTGCACCTGTTTTAGCTCAATCTGAGGTGGCTTAGCTTAGAGTTTCCTTCTTTTGGATTGATTTCATGTTAGATTAAAATCTTTATGTTTGATTGATTTGAGTCTTTCAAAATAGATACAGGTATCCACAAAAGCCTTGTCTACAAATATTAACTTGGGTAGTCTCACTTGGTTGTTCATTGGTGTATCATCTTAAAATGGAAGCACTTCCATGATAAGAGTTTTTAGCACTCTGATTAAGTGGTCTGGGGTCATGTTAAGTGCCTTGATCGGGTCTTTGCATGTATTTAGCTTTCTCCCCGCTTTCCACTTCTTTTATACTTTGTTCTAGGTGAAATTAGGGTTAGGATCTCAAGGATTCTACTTAATTTCCTTGTTCCATGGCTCTATTTTCTAGGTAGGACATAGAAATAGGTCCTCCTAGCCTTCATCAAAGTCATCATTGGATTTTATGCCTATCCCTAGCATTCTATCCCTTTTTGGTATCATTTTTAGGTCTCCGAGCATCCCCAGGACCTCTTGTCCTGATTCTGGCTGGATCTGGGCCCACAGGGTCAAAATCGAGGTTGATCCTGACTAGGTTAGAATTGAGCTCGATCCTGACTAGGTTAGTTACAAGCTTTATTTTTCCCCCCTCTTCCAAATTTCCAAATTCTTTAATTTTTGGGTATCGGGTATTGGGGATATTTCTTTTCCCGCCTCCGGGTTGGCCATTTTGGGTTTCAGAATGGTAAATCCTTAAAATGCATTTAATCTAGGTATATTTTCTAAAGGTTAGGACCTAATTGGGATTTAATTCTCCAAGGTTTCCCCTCTAGAGGATTGTGCTCTAGTTCACTATAAAAGGAGGCCTTCCTCTCTCATTTTCACATCCATTCTCACCAAGCAAACTCTCAAGCTCTCAAGTTCAAGCAAGAATTCAAGCATTCAAGAGAGCCTTCAAGCATTCAAGTGTTAAAGCATTCATCCATCAAGGAGATCCATTATTAGCCATTGAAGGATTCAATCTCTTTGGAGCCCCCCTTGAAGATCCATCCTTCTACATTCATTCAAGTCTTCTCATATGCAAAGATCAAGTCAAGATTGGTGTTGAAGATCAAATGTCATTAATTGGAGACATCCTACATTTATTCTACATCCATTGAAGCATTCCTACTTCTGGATTTGAGGATTCAAATCCTCTGCAAGGACCTCAACATAAGCGAGGTGATTTGTTTCAATTAATTTGTTTATATATACTACATTTCAATTGAATTTCAAGGTTAATTCCTCAATTGGGGTTTGACCGAGACAAAACCCCCATACAAACAAAACCTCTATTTTCTTGCAAGTACAGGTGCGGGATTTTGGATCTGAGAGTGAATTTAGATACCCTTTTCAATGAACTTCTGAGATCTATGAACAAGGTTAGAATCAACCTTCAAATAAAGAATCTAGCTTTTGACCTTTTATGAGGGTCAAAGTCAACATGATCTCATCTTGGAAAAAGATTTCTAGGTTTTCTTCATCTTGGCATTTCTAGTCCAAAATAGGTTGCAGAATTGCTTGAAAGTACACAAAGACATTAGAAATTGGCATTTTCCAAATTTGCCCTAATTTGTGGTTAGTATTTGTATTTCAATTATTTCAGATTTCAAGCATAATTCAACCATAAGGAAATATAGGGTTCTCTCTCTCTCTCTCTCTCTCTCTCTCTCTCTCTCTCTCTCTCTCTCTCTCTCTCTCTCATATTCTTCATAGATTGATTCGATTATACATTAGCCTTTTGGTTGACCAAATTGGATCTCTCCTTTGGGAATTTGGATTTGGTAATAGATCTCATATTTGTCCCACATAATTATTCACACACATACACATTTATACATTTGAATAGGTGTGATTCCATTTCAACGCTATTCATTTTGGTGAACCCAACATACTTACTCTCCTTTCTTTTATGGAATTGGATGCCCTATTGTGCTTTCCTATTATCTTGTTAGTATTAGATTTTTCCTTTGTGTTAGATCTTGCATGCTAATTAGATTTTATATTCATGCTTTATGTATTCTTAGTTTAGTTCATTTACATTACATTGTTTTATGAGCTTTACTACCACTAGTCCTACTTATAACATTCTGGTTAGAAGAATTCATAGACTCATGGGTGCCTTTGATCATGAATCTTCCTCTCCTTTCCTTAGGATCCTGAGTGATAATTTGATTCTTCATGATTCCAATCCTACTATGGATCAAAACTCTTCACACTCATCTCATGATGAGGATGACACTTTAAGAGTTCATCCTGAACAAGTCCAAAAACTTTCCACTGAACTTGATAAAATGGGTAATTGGCTTATTCAAGAGAACCATAATCAAGATTCCATTCAAGCTATTGATGCTCTTAAGAAAGTTCTCTGTGATAGTGATCAAGGTGTTAACCTCTTGCATGGTACTACTCACCTTGTGCATTCAAATGTTAAACATTTATCTGAAGAAGCTCAAGATTTAGGGTTGATTCCTCCTATCACTAGTGTTGAACCTCCTTCTAATCCTTTACCTAGTATTCCTACCTATACTCCTTCTTTGGTGACTATGATAGCTCCCTTTGTTCCTATGAGTGTTCCTCCTATGTCCCTTCCTACATCACAACCTTCATATCATAATGTTTCTTTTACTTATTCCAATCCACTTCCAACTATAGTTCCTAGTGTTCCTCCAGTTGTGTCTTCTATTCCTATAGCTTCTTACACTTTACCTAGTGTGTCTAACGTTGATACTCCTCCTATTTCCTCTAATGATTCAACAATCACAGTTTGGCTCAAACTATGTCATCCTTACAACAACTTGCTTCCTTAACTCAAAACAATTTTAGTATTCCTACATGTGACATGGGAAGTCCCTTGTCTCGAGATATTATTTGTACTCATGTTCCTCAGCAAGGTGAGATGCCTCATCTTGAGAATTATAATGGAAAAGGAGATCATGTTCATCATGTTAAAACATTCCAAATCATTTGTAGTGATTATGCTCATGACCATAGGATTTTAGCCAAACTATTTGCCAGAACCTTAAATGACAAGGACTTACAATGGTATTGTTCCTTGCCTCCTTATTTCATTGATTCCTTTCCACAACTTGCTAATGCCTTTATTCAACAATTTCAAAACAACATTGGCCCACAACTATCTTTGACTGATTTGATGCATTGTAAACAAAGTGCTAAAGAAAAATTGACTGAATTTATTTGTAGATTTAAGCATTTTCATGCTCAAATTTCCTATCATGTTCCTGATATTGATATTGAGCATATGTTTATTTCAAATTTGTAAAAGGATATTACAAATAAGATTTTGCTTGCTGAATTTCTCTCTTTTCAATAACTTTGTGCAACACTTCATCATTATCAATTACAAGTGAGTCAATTCAAGAGTAACACTCCAATGGCTCATGTTCCCATTGATAAGAGTGATTCTGCTCCTAATCCAAACAAATTAAAAAAATTCAACAACTATGTCAAGATAAATAAACAAGTGAATGTAGTTGCTGATCAAGTTGCTATTGCGTCTCACAATGCCACTTTTGCATCCACTGCTTTTTGATTAAATCATACGTTTACTCCTCTTTCTGAATCTTTACATGCTATTATGAATAGGTTGTTAATTGCTAATATGATTACTTTACCTCCTATTTGACCTCTTTTACCTGCTACGATTGCATCTAAATCTTTTGATCAAAATGCTTTTGTCAATATCATTGTCAGAATGGTCATGATACTGAGAAGTGTTATTCTTTAAAATATAAGGTTCAAGATTTAATTGATTCTAATGCCTTATTTGTTGACAATCTTGATGGAAGTGGGAACAAATCTATCTCTCCTCCTAATCAAAACCTTCAAATCTATACAAACCCTTTACCTACGCATGATACTAATACAATTGCTCAACCATCTGCTATGGAAATTGTGTATGTTTCAAAGATGGATGATCTCAATCATGTTGTTAATCAAGTGGATAATGTTGGTCAATTTGTATCTCCACCTCAACCTCAACCTCAACCTCAGATTCAACCTCAAGTTCAATCTCAACCTCGACCAAAACCTAAACCTAAAACTCAACCTAAACCATGACAAAAACCTAAGAATAAAAGACCTCAGGAAATTTTGATTACCTTTGATGACTCTTAGACTATTAAAGCTCCAGATGGTCCCCTTTACATTGCTGCTAGGATTTCTCAAAAACCTACTTGTGGTTGTCTTGTTGATACTACATCCTTAGTCAATGTTATTACTAAAGAAAATATTTTTATGAGAAGCTTACAATGTGAATTTTATGTTACATCAGATGTGTGGATTCAAACTTGTAATGGTTTTCTTTATCAATCATTTGGTTCTATTACTTTACCGGTTAAAATTTGCGGAAAAATTGTGAACACTACCTTTGTTGTAGTTCCTACTTCTGATCAATTTCAAGTTAAGCTAGGTTTTCCTTGGTTGACTGCCATGCATGTTGTTGCTTCACCTATCCATAAGTGTCTTAAGCTAATTCATGATGAAGAATTGAAGATGATTAATCATAGTTTATATAAACCTTCTAGACCTAGAGATTGTGCTGCTCTTGATTTCTTTTGGCCTTCATTACCTAATACCTGTCCTCCTCGACCTGATAATCTTTTTCAATCATATCAAGACTATAAGAATCATAAGATTCTTGAATTAAGAATACCTCCTATGGATCATAATTGTGGTCTTTTGCCTACACCTTCTATACCTCCTTTAACTATCTAGTTCTGTTAATCAAGTTCCTTCTACTGAACCTATCAAAGATCCTATGATTGTTTCTCCTATTGTTAATAATCCTATTGATCTTCCTAAAGAACCTGTGAAGGATCCTATGATTGTTCCTCTTAGTTCTCAACCTATTTCAAATAAATAAAAATGTAATTGATCTGCTAATGAATGTCATAAGAAGCATTGTGCTCATGCTAAAGCTCGTAATTCTATTCTTCAAAGATCTCTACCTTCATCGGATAAACCTATGCATGATGTGTTAGAAGAGGTTGTTACTAATAGTGATGTTCAGATGCATGATTATGATGATTCTATTCGTATCTTAGATCCTATTTTGATTAATTTGGATGAAGAAGATACTCTTGATGATATTGATGATGTTAATGATGAATATGAGACTATTGACATTGACATTGATTTACCTAATATGCTTTCATCACAATTAACTCTTACACCTAGTATCGAACATTGTGATTCTCAAGAGGACCCTTTTTTGGAACTGGCTATTATTCCTACTATGTTTGATATAGTCCCTCTTGCGAGTTACCCACCTTCCCTAAATGATATACAATGAGATGGGGAAAGTAGGCAGCACACTTTATTGACTTGTCCTTCGTGGTATCTTTGTTTTGTATTTCCTTGATGTACTTTTCTTATCCCATAAGGTGTTTGCTAAATGTTGTTATATTCTTTTATATGATCCTTGTTACTCAGTTGGTGCAAGGTGATGAAGGAATCACAACTGTTGTTCAAATTCCTCTATACATTGTTCAATGTTATGTCGTAAATTTGCTATTGTTCATAAATGTTTCCTTGTGTAATCTTCTTGGATTCGAGATATGGTAGAACTAATTCTTTTTGGTCTCCATGTCATGGTCTGAAAAGATTCTCCTTCGTATATCTTATGTGATCTTTCCTCCTTTGTGATTATAGTTCTACTTTCTTTGGGGAGTGATGTTAATTAATTTGCAATAATATCATATATATATTATCTTATGATCATACTGACCCCATCGTAGGTAGATCCCTTCTATGTTCTCTGTATGTTTTTGTGATATTTCTCTTGATTTGTCTTCGTCTAGGGGCATCTCGATGTGGAAACGTAATCAGCAGAGTTGTTTATGTTTCTGTTAAAGCCATTGCTCCTGTTAAAGTGTCAGCAATGAATTTAACATCGGGGCATATGCTCTGCTCACCTGTTGCAGACACACACTTTTCGACACGCACATATTATTTTTTAAGATACTTTTCTCCCTTTTTGGATTAGTAGCTAATCCTTAAAGCATGGATATATATTTTAGGATCTCTTGATCCCTCTAGTTTCAAATATACATATATTTTGATCCCTTAAGGTCGGAGCTATTCTTAAGACTGCATCTCTTTGTTGTTTTTAGGTTTTATTCTTATAGAATAGAATATTCCTAAGGATGAATCCTTGATGAGTTTACTAGTGAGTAGCAACATTCACTAGGCGGTTCAATTCCATCTTTCCAGTTATGTCATTTTCTCGTGTGGTTCATAATGGGACGTAAGTTCTCATTGTGTGAGGTAATCATTCCTTCTTTCTCTCTCTAGAGATGTCTCTCTTATTGTGATCTAGGAGTCAATGAAGACTTGAGTCCCTAAGGGCTTAAGGTTTACCTTTTTCCCTTGGATTACGATAAGATTATCTTTTAATTCAGATCTCCTTTACCAAGAGTTTGCATCGAGTCCATACTCTTGCTAAAATGGGGGCTTAATGTATCATCTGAAAATGGGAGCACTTCCATGATAAGCTAATTTAGCCCTCTGAGTAAGTGGTATGGGGTCATGTTAAGCACCTTGATCAGGTCTTTGCATGTATTTGGCTTTCTCCCCGCTTTCCACTTATTTTCTGCTTCGTTATAGGTGAAATTAGGGTTAGGATCTCAAGGATTCTCCTTAATTTCCCTCTTCCATGGCTCTATTTTCTAGGTAGGACTTAGAAATAGGTCCTCCTAGCCTTCAGCATAGTCATCATAGGATTTTATGCCTATCCCTGACATTCTGTCCCTTTCTAGTATCAGTTTTAGGTCTCTGGGCATCCTCGGGACCTCTTGTTTTGATTCTGGCTGGATCTGGGCCCACAGGGTCAAAATCAAAGTTGATCCTGACTAGGTCAGCATTGAGCATGATCCTGACTAGGTTAGAATCAATCTTGATCCTGACTAGGTCAGTTACAAGCTCAATTTTTTGCCCCTCTTCCAAATTTCCAAATTCCTTGATTTTTGAGTATCGGGTTTCACGGATATTTGTTTTCTCGCCTCCCAGTTGGCCATTTCAGGTTTCAGAATGGTAAATCCTTAAAGTGCATTTAATCTAGGTATATTTTTGAAAGGTTAGGACATAATTGGGATTTAATTCTCCAAGGTGGCCCCTCTAGAGGATTGTGCCCTAGTTCACTATAAAAGGAGGCCTTCCTCTCTCATTTTCACATCCATTCTCACCAAGCAATCTCTCAAGCTCTCAAGTGCAGGTAAGAATTCAATAATTCAAGTGAGCCTTCAAGCATTCAAGTGTTCAAGCATTCATCCATCAAGGAGATCCATTGTTAGCCATTGAAGGATTCAATCTCTTAGGAGCCCCCTTGAAGATCCATCGTTCTACATTCATTCAAGCCTTCTCATATGTAAAGATCAAGTCAAGATTGTTGTTAAAGATTAAATTCCATTGATTGGAGACATCCTACATTTATTCTACGTCCAGTGAAGCATTCCTACTTGTGGATTTGAGGATTCAAATCCTCTACAAGGACTTCAACATAAGCGAGGTGATTTGTTTCAATTACTTTGTTTATGCATACTACATTTCAATTGAATTTCAAGGTTAATTCCTAAATTGGGGTTTGACCAAGGCAAACCCCCCATACAAACAAAACCTCCCATTTTCTTGTAGGTACAAGTGTGGGATTTCAGATCTGAGAGCAGATTTGGATACCCTTTTTGGTGAACTTTCAAGATCTGCAAACAAGGTCAGAATCAACCTTCAAATAAGGAATCTAGACTTTGACCTTTTATAAGGGATAAAGTCAACCTTATCTCATCTTGGAAAAATATTTTTGGGTTTTCTTCATCTCGGCATTTCTAGTTTGAAATAAGTTACAGAATTGCCTGAAAGTAGACACAGACATCAGAAATTGGCATTTTCCAGATTTTCCCTAATTTGAGGTTAGTATTTGTATTTCAATTATATTAGATTTAAAGCATAATTCAACCATGAGAAAATATAGGGTTTCTCTCTCTCTTTCATATTCTTCATAGATTGATTTGATTGTGCATTAGCCTTTTGGTTGATCAAATTGGATCTCTCCTTTGACAATTTGGATTTTGGAATAGATCTCATATTTCCCCCACATACAATAATTCACACACATACACATTTATACATTTGAATAGGTGTGATGCCATTTCAACCCTATTCAATTGGTTAGGGATTTTCCTTGGTACTTGACATCTTTGGGTAGGTGACCAACCTTATGACAATGAAAACAAGCCATTCCAAAATTTGTCCGGGACCTTCTATTGTTCCTTCCGTGCATCAACATGCAATTTATAAAAATATGAGAAAATATCCCACATGTTGTACAAGTAATTCTTGGATTATAGTCCCATGGTATAGTTGAACATTGTTGGTTGTTAGCAGTATTTTACAATTAGGGACCCATCTCCCATTCTTTCTTTGTGACCTACATTCTTTAGATTTGTGACCATATTTGTTACAATTGTTTTAATAGCCATTGAATACTGGCTTCCTTGTACTATTAGAAATCCTTGATCTATACTCAAATGCCTTATGAATAAACTTATATCAATTGTAACAATAACCATTAACCTTAGTAATGCTCAGTGGATTACCTCTTTTTGTCCCGCAAACATTATTTGTGTCCCAATTTTCCACAATGATAACAAATAGGCTTCTTTGACTTTGGTGGGATAGCAACAAATATTGAGGAGATTGTCTGACATGACATTTGAGATTTAAATACAATGATTATACATGATCTCAAGGTGAGAATTAATAATAAGAATTAAATGAGATATAAGCATTGGAGGAGTAACCAATTCTTCCACCGCTTAAAGAGATGATTATAGAACATTTCCACCACTTCTAGACTTAAGCATAAATGGATTAAAATGTAAAGATAACACTATGTGTGAGATGAATTGAATGTTCATGTTTGAAGGAGAAATTGTAGATAGAATGTGATGAGTAGAGAAGATAACAAGTAATAGAGTAGTAAATAGAAGAGTGTTATTGTGATTCAGAGTTGAAGCTACCGAGTACCTAATTTTTATTATGAGTGAAGAACATGTTGAGGTAAATAGTTAATCTACATATTGAGTCTGATAAGCATAAGATAGATGCAAGTACTACAAACATTTGTTCTTAGATGTACTAAGCAAAGATAGATGCAAGTAATTATTCTTAGATGTGCTGTCTATAGTACTTATATCTATCTTATACTTATGAGACTCAATATGCTCATAGGTTGTTTACCACAACATGTGCTTTGCTCACAATAATAATTTTGTACTTGGTAGCTTCAAATCTAAATCACAATTACACTCTTGTCTTTACTTCCTTGTTACTCGGTGGATTCGATGCTCATAGCCTTCTATCTAAAATTATTCCTTTGCATATGTACATTCCATTCATCTCACACATATGATGATCTTCACATTCTGATCCATTTATACTTAATTCTAGAAGCCATGGAAATGTTCTAGAATCACCTCTTTAAGCGGTGAAAGCAGTGGTTACACCTCCAATGCATATATCTCATTCAATTCTTATTATTTAATCTCACCTTATAATTATGCATATAATCATTGTTTTTAAATCTGTAATTCTCTGTCAAAAAATATCCTTCAGATTTGTAAACTATTTTCTACTCGGTGTCCAGGTTCAATGTATATATAGATTCTCCTTGTGTTGGCTTGAGATGCTCATTAATACATTTTATTTATTTCTCGGTAACTGTATCATCTCTCAATTTGATAACTATTGTAGCTTGGTACGACTCAGTATTCAGTGTTTGGTGCTCATTTTTCCTTGCTCAGTTTCTTCTCCTTATTTCCTTTACTGAAAAAATATCTTTCCTTTATTTCCTTTACTGACTAGCTTTTTTCTCTTACCAACCTTACTTTCCCTCTTTACCGAATGACTTTGACAATCAATATGACTTTATGATAACTAATGACAAAAAATAACTCTATAGGAGTATCAAAGTTGACATTCTCTTTTTCTATTTATATTCCAAATCTGATATATTTCCTTAGTCACTTCATTATTCTTAATTTTGTAGTTAAATCTTCTAGGCTCATAGAAGAAGTGAACCTTTTACTTAGCACTTGACTAGATCCCTATTTGACATCATTGCCCCTACATCCTCTTGGGGGCATCAATCTTATTTGGATTAGATTTGGGCATTGTTTGAAAGGTCTCATTCCTTCTAAGACCCTTCTAAGGTATATGTTCCCCATGAAAAGGGTGTAGTGGATTTCACTTTCTATCTTCCCCTTTACTTCCCTTTTCACCATATACATTTTCGTGAACCTACTTGCGACAACTCTTTATTTTTAGTATTAGATTATATGCATGATTGGTTCTCTTAGCCCAATTCCTCCTCAGATTCTAGGTGGTAGGTCTGCACTAAGATCTTGGTTAGAAGAGGAAGGGAGGATTAGGGTAAGGCGGGTTCATCCTATAAAACGTTGAAATTTGAGAAGAAAAGTGGCATGGAGACTATGTCAGAGGGGGAAAGCATTGGGGGATTCTCATATTTGAAAGGGCAATCTCAAAAAAGACCGAAGGATGATAGTAAGTATTCTCTATCTGCCACCGGTAGTGACACAAAAGTGGAGGGCATTAAAAATATTCAAACCACTTTGGAAAGGGATGATTAGAACAACCCTGGTGGAGAGAAAGTACCTATCGTGGTTGACTATGACAGTTATGTGGACCATGATGTCCCTACATCTCCGCACAATGAAGCCTCCACAGATGTGCTATCTGATAAAAGGATAAAAAGGTGAGATGTGATGTGACTATTTTGGAAAAGGATATTCCCTCCTCCTCTATAACTATGCCTTTTGTGAAGACTATCGATATGTAGGAGAGAAATGTTTAGCTCCTCAAGGAAGACCTCGAGGACAACATTGATCCCTCATTTGGTGTTTTGCATATGGCCAAAGCTATGTCTATGTAATCCTTATGCCTGGTAAAATGGTTTTTTCATGAAGTCAAGACACTGAGTCTTAAGCTTAGATCCCAATCTACCAAAGTGGATAATATCCAGGAGAGGCTTGATTTTGGGTCTGATTGGAAGTTTAAATCTAGGGAGAATAGGGACGAAAATAAGATGGGCCTACTGAAGGATAAAGTGGATAGAATGGATTCTACAATCAAGAAGATTCTACTGGACAACAATAAGTTTATTGGGACTGTGGTTGAGTGCACCAATAACATCAAGTAGGAGCTGAACACAGTGTCCCCTATGAAGATTGATTATATCAAAGATGATGATGACAATCAAATTGAGTTGGAAAAGCGTACTAGATCTTCCAAGAAGAGTAAGATTTAGGAGAGGATTCTGGAGCTCTTTGATCTCAATGTGGCCATTAGTAAGATGCCAAATGCCAAAAAAGACATGGAGGGAACTCTTCTAGAGTTTGCCTAGTTTCTAGTTACTTTGTTTTTGCTATTTATTTCTGCATTTCTATTACTGGGTGTCTATTTCTGTTTACTGGTTTTTGGTTCATTTTGTTGTTGGGTTTTGGGTCTGCTAGCGGGTTGGTTTTCAGCCCTGACTCTTTTTGGTTGTTTTAATGTTTAATCTTTCATAACTTCTTTGTATGGGCTTTTGGGTCCCCCTAAAACCTATTTTTACCAGTATTAAAAAATGTTAGTTCTATCTACATATCTTATCTTCTAGCATGATAGACTTATTCATAGTTTTATCAAATATGATTGTTGTGTTGTATTATGATTTATTTATTTAATCTAATATTTTAATATTATTATTTATTTGTTAAATTCTCTTTTCAGGAAGGGACATAACATATAATCAACAAATTATTGATGGGGACAACCTAGGAATATGAGGATATCCTAGTGTTACTTAGAAATCCCTAATTCATAAAAAGATCAATATTTCTACTAAGGATATTTTCTATAAAGATGGAGAGTTAGGGAGAAAGGAGATCCTCCTATCTAATCCCAAAAAAAATTGAGAAGAAACCTTGAGGATCATCGTTCATTAGGACCAAGAATATAGGAAAGTGGAGATATACCTACATCATCTCCAAAATCTTACAATAGAAATCATATGTATGTAGTATCTTAGAGAGAAAGGCCCATGACACCATGTCATGGACTATTCAGTTTAAAAAGCATGCTTTTGTATTTACATTTTCAATAGAATTGAGAATTTAAAAAGACATAATACATTAATGAACAAGTAAAATAATTAAAAAAAATTCAAATAATATATCATATCAATCTACTATAAGTCTTTTATTTATAAAATAAGATGCCAATTTAATCAATTTAGATGTTCGTTTAAACAAGTATGGTTCCTCGGACACTTCCTCCAGTATTTCTCCCTTAGTTTTGTGTGAGAAAGATGCTTCCTATTCAACTATTGTTTATTGTAAGAAGAAGAGCTAGTCTCCTACTATTCAAAAGACTTAGAATATTCTCTTGGGCCCACTATTAGTTCCCAACTTAAATCTTTAGTAAGGCTATTAATTCAAAAAGTCTTCAACTTCTAAAATCAGATTGTTTAGTAGCACTCCCATTGTTGTGTTTCGTTTAAATGGTTCTATCTTGATTAGTTAAAACTTTATTGTGTCCTAATTGGTTGTCCTATTTTGATGTTTCTGTGATTGGTTATGTTAGTTTGCTCACTTGTTGTCCAAACCCTTTTTGATAGTTTTTGTTTCTAATCTCTAATGGGTTGGGGCCCTTCCCTAAATATTTTAATAAAAAATAAGTATTGCTACCATAATATAAAAACATTATTTCTATGTGTACAACTATTGGGGTAACAAAATTATTAGAAATTTGTTCTATTCTAGATATAAAAGATGAGCGTAATAATACCATGAATTTTTATAGAAAATGTCAACGATTGTCAAAATATTATATTGCACAACTATTGGTAGATTTGTGATTGATATAAGTTGAATTTTGTATAATAATGAGTTATTTTTATAAGAAAGTGTAGTTCTTTTGTGTTCAACTATTTGGACTAGATATAAAAGTTAGAGACAACAAAGATGTATGATTAGTAATAGGTATTTTGTCCATTTAAGATGTATAAAAGATATAGCTTACATAGAAACATGATCTTCTACTAACAACAAATATTTTATTTTTTTATTAAGATTCATAAAATAATTTTTTGTTGAATCTTTAAAAAGTCATTATAAGAACACTTCATGCTAGATATACTATTTTGACAAAATGATTAATGAATCACACCTCCACACCTTCATTACAAATAAATAAATATCTATTATACCTTTTTTTAAAATTACCATATACGATATAATGACACCATGTTGATGAAGTAAGAGGAAAGTATCACTCTCCCCGTGCATTCACCAATGATCCTTTGTGATTATTTAAAATGATTTTGCTATTTTCATACACCCAGCTTATAATTAATTACACGATGTTTCCCATCATTGTTCCCCAAAATAAAAAAAATAAAACAATAACTGCATACCGAATTTCCGACATTTTAAACACTTCAACTTATTGCGATAGGCTGAGCGGTTTTTAAATGTGGGGAAATAACGTGGAGGCATTAGGGTCACGCACTGCTAATCGTTAGCTGATATGGACAGCTTACCTTTAAGGCGCCGACTTAAACATTAATCATGAACCATCCTTTTGGGAAAGCTTATCAAGTTGCATCCTTTTCTTCTAAATTAGAAATGGAAAGAAAGGAAAGATTCGACGACTGAAATTTGCAAGTAATGGTAAGAGAGCTTTAAAATATTGATTTTGACCTAATTAATTCATGCATAGCCATCATTCATACAGTGAAGCATTTCTTCTTTCACACGGTTCTATTTCAATTTGGAGGAGATCGGTAGAGGGCTTAATGATGTAAGATACTTGATTTTAAAATGCTTTTGCCTTCTTTCTCACCAGTGCTCAAAGATCTAGTTTGATTCGGATCTTGTTTTATTTTTTGTCTAGAAGATCTGGCCACAGTGCAAGAGCAGCTCGTACAGATTTTGCAATCTCCTGCTTCCTTACCCTCCTAATATCTTAGAACAATCTGTAAAACCTAATAAAGCCCGTCCCAGACATACCCAAGGGAAGTACGTAATCATACATCCTTTATGAACCAAATCTCCTTGCTGACCTTGGCATAGAACTCAACAACCCTAATGACCAATTTCCCTTATACAATGACTTTCCACCCAAATAAACAATTTGATATGTCGAATTTCAATTCCATCTCATTTCAACCAGACAAACCTTACAAAAATGCTCTGGATTTCTATGTTCAGAAGTCTTCAGAATATCGCTTTGGTAACCCCAGTTCAAATAGCGTTTGGAACAAGGCAGGCGGACAACCCACCAGACAGACTATTCACAAAATGATTGAAAGGAAGCGACGGAAAGACATGAATTTTCTCTACTCAGAGCTTAGATCACTACTTCCGGAAGAAAGCATTCGGGTATGTTTTCATTTCATTTCAGAGCTGAAATAGATTTATTTCGTGTGTTATATTTTATCTGATATGAATTTGAATGGATATTGGGTAGAGAAAGCGTGCAGCAAAAGACCTAGTGAAGGAAGCTGCTAAATACATTGGTTGTCTGCAGCAACAAATCAAAGATCTATCAAACCAAAGAGACAAGAAAAAGACTCGCGCAACTTGCTCGAAGGGCCTTGAAATATCCAACCCTCTGGATATCCAAGGATCAGATGACGGTTTCCGATCGGTTAAAATAAGGTCATTTGGTTCAGCTGCATTTCAGGTCTATATAAACTCGTTCAAGAATCAGATTGCCTTGTCTGATATTCTTGTGGCGCTGGAAGAATGCAGTGTTGAAGTTGTGAGCGCTGCTTCATCTGCAATCAATGAAAAAGTCTTCCATACGATACACGCAAAGGTATTTTCCCAACAACGCCTTGAGAGTAAATGCTTAATTCTTTTCAAAACACTGAATGCATTTTGTTTTAATTTCACAGGGAACAGGCCATAGCATCACTCATTTCGACACAATGTATGTTAGGCTCCAACATTTGATCGGAGATGTTTAAGGCAGGATGTTAGGCTGTTCAATCATAAATAAATGTAGGATCACAAGCTTTGGCTGCCCTGCTATTGTTAGTGCTTGGTCATCTGTTTGTCTAAAAACCCTTTTGAAGTGAAGATCGTAGAGAGGAAATTTTAATTGGAGCTGTATTAACATTTTAATGTTTTCAGTATGGTATATGAAACAAATAAGGGCAACAAATATTATTGTGTGTGCGGTTTTAATAATGGATGAGGTCAATGAAAATTATGTATATGGTTTCTTTAATGAATAACGCCGTTTAGACTATATGGTTCTGATTTTTCTATAGAAAGCGAGAACCACAAAAATGGATAACAATATGTACTGAACTCTATATTCTTTTGTTTTAGTTATTTTTCAAGTATATTTTATATGTTTTTGTTTTGTTATTTTCGTAAAAAGAATTATATCAATTAAAGAATAAAAAAAATTATATAGAGATTTTTAAATATCAATAGCTGTTATTTATCTTTCACAGATTTTTCATAGTCTTGATATCTTATCGTAGACCTACATACTTATCACATTTGTATCTCATTTCATCTATGTCTTTGTATGTCTATGTTTCAAAGAGGATAGACCAAATAGTCTACCAAGTCAAGGAATTAATTAGCTGTCTACGGTAAATCATTGCACGTTTCATCTAGGGTATACTTCAAGTTTTCTTCCACGTCGGCCAAAATATTTATCAATATTGATATCCACTTGATTTTACATGCTTCGTTCTTGATCCTTAATCCTATCCCAAATTTGTAGTTCAAAAAATATTCCTGTGATGAAATCAGGACCAACTAATTAACTGTCATGTTCTAGAAAAGTAGAGTAATTGGTAGATTGAGTTACTAGACGAGTAAAGCGACCTGACTGGAGCACTAATCATCATGAAAACATAATCATAGGTATACTAGGAATATATGAACATAATATCCAAAATGCATATCCATATTTGTTTGTGCAAGGAAATGTGGACCAAAATGTTGTTAACTACATCTCAAAATGTCTCATGACCTATTAAAAAGTAAGTGAACAAATGTGTGTTGATATCAATAAAAACCAAAATGACATTCCCCTTCATCAATGATAACATATACTATAGTATTTATTGCTTCTTTCCAATTGGGTTTGTAGATTTCTTCCTTGATCATGGTCTTTGATGTTTCTTGTAATATTCAATTCATCCTCTCAAGTATGTGGCATTCTATTGGGGTGTTTTAGAAGTAGGAAAATTTTGGATATTGCTAATGCATTGGGGAGATTGTGGATACATTTAATATGTTTAATCACTACATTGAGTGATGTTGGAGTTACTGTTATTGTCATTTGTGTTTTGTCACTAATGTCAACATATGTTTCTATGAAGAGAACAGGTTGATATTACAGTGTACAAATACTGTACGGATGTTTCAGAATACATGTGTGAAGTTAGTTTTGTGTATAGGAAGGTGTTGTGATAGTATATCTAAGATCACATGATATAATATTGCATATTGGTTGAGTTACATAAGATTTAGTAAGACTAGTTACTGGACAATGACAGTGGAAGTTGACAGAGTAAGTCTTTCAGTTCTGGGACTATCTTACAAGCGATGAGAATTCAATGTATGTGAGCTTAAGGGATGATAGATATGGTACTGAAGAATATTCAATGGTCTGCGCAAGGTACAGGACGCAGGATGACATCAGCTCTGGAGCATTCTTGAGAAGACCTATTTGGAAGCCGACTTGAGAGATGTAGTGCATGTATGATGAATGGAAAGCATGATTTTTGGATATCGGTCCTTGACTATTGAATTGTAATTGTTGTATGCTTGTTTTAGATACCGTGTGTATCTTAGTAAGGAGTTATGTAATTATTTGTATATTAGGAAAGCTTAATTGTCCAACTTGATCATGTAGAATGCAATAGGATATATATGTAAGATCTTTTCTTTTGAAAAGAGACATGGTGAAATTGTATGTGATGTAAAAGAGGATTGTGAAAGCTACGAACTTGATTTTGTTGGATGTACAATAGAGGATAATTATATACTTCATTGGAACTGATCATGAAAATATAGTTGCTATCGGACAATTCAGAAGATTGTGTATTTCTTCATATACACTTGTGTTGCGAACAATGAGTTCTAAAGGTGGACATAACCTTCTTTGTGTAATGAGCCTACGCTTCTTTTCTTGACTCCTAAAAAGGTCTGTCCTCTAACAATGACTGATTACTATAATATTTTAATTAGCTCCTAATAGGGCTAGATCTTCTAACAAGGATACTATACTATCAGTACATCATTAGTGGGTGTTAATTCCCACCATAGTTTTAACTTTAACAAGGTTTCCTTGACAATAAAATATTATGTTATTGTGTTCACATTTCATTACGTTCATTGGATTTGATATTGCTGCTATTCAAAGTTTAATGTTTAATAATTTATCATACATCTGATTCACCCTGCCCCCCTCTCAGTTGTATTGGTGGACTGTTATTCCTAACAATTGGTATCAGAGCCACTAGTCCTTAGAGAGAAAGCTTAATGGCTTGAGGTGATCTTGGAGATGGCGTTCTATAGGAAGGATAGTCCAAAATTTGATCCTGAAAACTTTGACAGTTGGAAGAACAAGATGTGAACTCATTTTCTATGTTTAGGCATTGACGATTAGATGATTAAAAAGAACCAGGTAGCTATGAAGACTGAGGATGAAATGGAAAAAGCTACTGATGATGGAAAGAAGATATTTTCATATAACATGGTCGCATGGGAAGCAGTGATCAGTGCACTCTCTGAAGGATAGTTTACTTAAGTTAAGAATCTGGATTCGGCACACAAGATCTAGACAATATTAGAAGCATTGTATGAAGGAGACAAGTTTACAAAGCAAGCGAAGTTACAAAACTGGAAAACAAGGATGGAGAAGATACAAATGAAGGATGATGAAAACATTACTGCTTATGTACAAAGAGTTATAGAAGTTATGATTGGAATCAAAAATTTTGAAGGCACTTATGAAGAGGAAGAAGTCATTGTGAAGAT